>BROG01000241.1:0-600000 GCA_030159075.1 Atrina japonica
CACAGGAATACTCTTTTACACTTACACGTACTGACAAACACACACAGGGATACTCTTTTACACTGATACGTACTGACAAACACACACAGAAATACTCTTTTACACTTATACGTACTGACAAACAAACACAGGAATACTCTTTTACACTGATACATACTGACAAACACACACAGAAATACTCTTTTACACTTACACGTACTGACAAACACACACACTTTCAGTAAAACAAAACATCACACATACAAACATGCATGAATCTGTATACAGTATTATATACAGTATCACCATAACCTCTTTTGAGAGACGGCTGAAATGTGGTCTCCCAAGACAGGTGGTATCTCAAAAGAGATTTTATATAAAGGGTTAATTAACCAAGTGTTTTATTTTTTGTGGTCTGAAAAGACAGGTGGTCTTTCATGAGAGTGGTCTTTTAAGACAGGCACCACTATATGTACATACAAAGAACAATTACCTGGAATTCCTACCATGATAATTACTATCTATCAGGTATTGTCATATAGCAAGAAATTCCAGGTGTTAAAATGATGACAGTATTGAACAGGTAGACGAATGACATATATACATGTATTTATCAGGAATCAGAAAAGATACTTATTAAATCTCCAGGATTTATCTCATCAAATCCTTTTTAATATCTAGCAAATAGATTACTTGAATCAAAATATATTTTTGGTTCAGCGACAATCATACAAATGATAGGACCAGCAAATCCCCAAAATGACTGAATCAATATTTGGTTGACTAAGCCAATGATTGGTTAAGTACAAGTGACCTCGAACTAATCAATCCCTGAAAAACAATGGACTTTTCTGTAAATCAATGCCTTAGACAAGTCAAAAGGTGTTTTGAGGGTCAATGGTTAAGTGCAGTGGACTTTTGTTCACAAGTAATGTTTGTCATTTCTTTTTTTCTTATCCTGTGTCCTTCAAAATTTAGTTTCCCTTAGAAAGAGGTGACCTTAAATTGAGGTAATCTTTTCTAGATACGACCCTAAACAATTGTCATCTTTAAGGGGGAAATGGCTGTTTTATAAGGAGGTTTATTCCAAAACTGTCGACTCAGAAAATGGAGGCACATCTAAGGACACAGTATGAGAATTTATTGTTACATATCTATATCATGGAATTGATTGTGACCAAACATCTCACAAATATTTGCACATGTTTGGAAACAGCCTCAAAATTGAAACCCTGGATCCTCCTTTGGAGACATTGTTTGTTTGTTTGTCTATTGTTGTTTAACATCGTTCTCAAGAATCTTTCTCTCATATGGAGACGTCACTTATTGCCGGTGAAGGGCTTCAAATTTTGGCCTATGCTTGGTACTTACAGACATTGAGCAGTGAGGGTTCTTTAACATGCAGACACCTACTGTGACAGGGGACCACAGTTTTTACTGTCTCATCCGAAGGACAGGAAACCGACCTGCTGCCGGCTAGATTCAAACTTACAACCTCACGATCAAGAGTCGAGCGTGCTACCAACTGAGCCAGGCCGTCTCTTGGAGAAATGGCAACTAAACTGACTGACCTGCTGTGAGACTCCACAAACAGCAGAAAATATAGTGGAACCTATGTTGTAAGACACCACCTCTGTCATATGTTCAAGATATACAAAAGAAATTATATGCAGAATGAAGTATTTCCCATTTTAGTCCCAAATAATCCAAAGCACGGAAAGCGGGGGGGGGGGGGGGGGGGGGGGGGGGGGGGAAGGAAGGGAGGCAGGAAAAAAAGAAGAGGAACAGCAGACGCAACCGGAAGGAACCCCGGGGAGGGGTGTAATGGTATGCTCTTTCTGTTGTAGTGGACCAGTCCATTTTGGTCTATGTGGTTGAAAGTGATGATGGTAGGTTTCCCTTTATACTAAATGAAGCTGGGTAGCTTATTTCAAGAAGTACATGTATACCAGAAATAGATAGAACAAAGCAGTAATTTCCAAGATGAACTGACATTTTTTGCTGTATGCTCAAGTGAAAAGTATAGGAATATGAATTTACAGTAAAACTTGTCTATAAAGGCCACTCAAGGAAATAAGAAAAAGTGGCTGTTATAGATAGGTGGTCTTTATTAAGAGATTTATTCATTATAATTATGATGACAAAGGTTATGCCGTTATAGGCAGGTGCCCTTTATACAGTGGTGGTCTTTACTGCAAGTTTGAGTGCGCATTGGCTGTACTTGTAAGCTGCTAGGGCTGGCATTTTTTTTACTTATTTTATTTGTACTTTTTTTCCTTTCTTTTTTGGGCAATAGCAGGTTAAAGTATGGTTGTTTTCTAATTATCATACTTATTCAAAATACTCACTTATTTATTTATTTACTTATTTCATTTTGTGATGCAATTACATCTAAACCTTGTTAACATCTAAATTTTCCTTTCATTTGATTTACCAGAAATTGATTTTCAATTTTCATTTCTGACTAATAATTTATTGGTGACTTACGTGCACTAAAACCCTGCTGATATAAATTAATAATTTAAAGTCAAATTTAAATTTTGTGTGTGCATAATATGATAAAAAAATCAGAAAATCATCAATACATTGAAAAATACATGTACCTAAATTTATCAATTTAATTCAATATTCTATGCACATAAATTAAGATTTTATCTTTTTGAATTATTTATAATGCAAATTTCTAGTGTATACATGCATATTAATGCTTAATCCTGTTTAATTATTCATAATACACATTCATTTTTTGTTTGTTTGATAAAAATAGCTACCAAAGTTGTTTATTCCTCCTAGAATTACTAACAAGTAATTAACACCCATGAAATTGATATGATTATCATTTGTCTTAGCAGTTTGTAGTTGATACCCTAAATCATCCTGATGTTTGCCTCTTGTAAATAATTGATAAAGTGATGCAAGCTATTGCTGAGCTGACATGATGGATACATGATTACATGTTTATATTATTTTCACTCACTGATATAATATGTTTCAATCAATAACAGGATGAAGAAAACAGTTATACACATAAATAAAATTCTGTATGATAATTTATGAGTAGTAATGAATCAAAGGATGTTCTAAATTGATAAAAATTATAGAATAAGAGATTTACACACAAACACAAACATAAATATCTATCTGTCTGTCCATCCATCCACCACCCACCCATCTATCCATCCATCTATCTATTTCTCTATTTATCTATCTATTGATGAGACAAAGTTCAAAGGACCACCAAGAAAAGTTCTAAACATCAGGACTTTGACTTCTGGATAGAAACTGAGAACCATACAGTTTTAGATTTCAGATGTTCTATAAGGTGTATGTGACTGCTTCAAAACCTATTTTAAGATATATATATATATGTAGATATATATATATATATATATAATATATATATATATGTAGATATATATATATAGGTCATGATCTTAATAAATTAGTGCTGTAATTAACTGAGCGTGTTTATGAGAAATTGAAGAATTGCCAAGGCCCAATTAAGTACACATAAAGATTGTGAATTTTGAATTATTTGTAGGGATTTTCTATGTTTTTTATAGAAAAGGGCCCAAACATTTTTGGATACATATAGAAATTTGACTTATAAAATTTTGAATTATAAATTGTTTATAAGTAAGCATTAAATCAGAAAATTATCAGGAAAGGAGTAGAATGATAGGAAATGTAGAAAAAGGAATAAAGTAAGTCACAATCAATACAGCTCTGATTATATATCAAATGACTTATCAAAATTCAATATATTTTCTAAAATAAAAAAATCAACAATACATTTTTTCGATTCCAACCCATTTCTTTTTAATACAAACATTTACATGACCTACTGCAATTGATCTGCATTTAAAAGAAATCATAAATTTGACACAATCTGAGTCAGAAACAATCACACAATCTTTAACCAACATATACAATTGATTTAATCCCCAATTTCTCATAAAAGCTTCATTCCTTTACAACCCGAGCACAGTAAAATTTTATACAGAAACAAATCAATTTTTCTTCATTGTATTATGCTCTCCCTTTCTTCACCCTGTCGATTAAGTACTGATCATTGAGTGTGGCAGTTGGTGTCGGCCATTATAAATGGCTCTTCTTGTTGGCAGCTTGACTGGCTCAGCAATCAATAGTCGAGCCTATTTTTTGCAAAGCAAAGAATATCACTGTTAAATAATGTATACATCAAGCATTTACTGAAAGCAGTCTATTTATCAAAAAAAAAAAAAAATTGTATTGTTAAGTTTCATAGCAGAATTATGGCAGTTATGTTACACACTTTTAGTGATCTTATTCTCTTGCTCAGGAGTTGTGATTGAAATCAATATAATTTGTGAGAAACATCTTGTTGAAAAAATCCTTTATCTTAAATATCAAATCACATGCTTCATTTGAAGTCATCCATTACATTATTGTACAAACTTGATGTTATACAAATGTCAAACAAATCCAACAGGTAGTACTAAATTTATTTTGTTTGTTTCGTTGCTGTTTAATGTCACACTCAACAATTTTTCAGTTAGATGGTGGTGCCCAGGTTTTAATGGTAGCAGAGAGAACTCAGTTACAATGTACCCAGGAAGAGACCACTGACCATTCACAAGTACCGGTAAACTGGCAAACTTTCTCACTGAAACAGCTTAGGCTCCAGCAGGCATTGAACCTGCACTGACTAGAGGTGAGAGATTCTATGTTTTAAAGAGTGATTCTCTAACAATTCGGCCATATAGGCCCCTTACTAGAGGTTAATTAACTCATCAATCCCTGTGGTCACATTTAGACTCACCCAAATCAATAAATCAAATGGTCTACTGCCATAATTCAGGGGTGAACAACATATTGTATGTAAAATTATTACAAAAAATTTATTCTAAATAATATACCCCTGAATTCTGACAGTGGACTTGACCATTCTTTGAAATAGGCAGGGCCAAATGTGACTTCAGGGTTTGATGAGTTAAAAATACATAAATATGTTCTATATATATCTATACAATCAATTTTAAATTGTCTGAACAGTGGTCATCTGAACTGTAGGGAATGGCAGAATGGTTAGAGCATCACTCTTTGAACCATTGGGTCTCTTACTTCTGGTCAATGCAGGTTCAGAGGTCATCTGGACTCTCCTTCATGTATGGACTTATGTTAATTTTTATGTTTTTTTTTTCTTCCATTCTTTAATCCAAAATTGATATACTAATAGCTAATTAGACAGACTGTTTATATGTCCACCATAAAGTCTGGGTAATCATTGTTGGAGTATTAGAACAAAAATTCTTGTAGGTATCAAAGGAAATGATAGTTTTGCAAATACAGTGAAACCTGTATATAGGGGCCACCCAAGGAACCAGAAAATATTGACCTTTATGTGCAGGTGACCCTTATATACAGGTTCAATTTAGTTGAAGTATGCAGTCAAGGGACTTGAAAAAACTGGCCTTTATAAACAGGTAATCCTTATATAGAGGTGGCTGCTATAGCAGGTTTTACTGTAATTGAATGTGGGTTAACTCATTCTACCCTAAAGACATATTTGGACTGACTTAAATCATAGATTTGTCTAAGAGTTCATTGTTTCTCAGGTGTTTTTAACTTTCACACATAGATAGACCAGTAACCATAACAACAAAGAATCACTCTGTTCTACATTTACTGATATTTCAGCATGTTCTAGTTAAAAAACATTTCTTATGCTTTTCTAACTACAGTATCTTTTTTCTGGCTTTTCATCTCTGGGGATTCACTATCAAATTATGATCTTTCCCATTCCACCATGGTGATCAACAACCACATATTAACTTGCTCTGCCCTACATAATTCCTGCTGGGTTGAGATTTATTCTGCAATAGGGGAAATTAGATCTAACTTCTGCATAACTCCCACTTAGACAGAACATGATAAGCCAATCAGTTTTGATAAAGAATTGTAACAAGTATGATAGTTATGATATTGAGAGATACACAAAAATTTGCCAAAATGATGCAGTAGACAGGCATTTAACAAAAACAACAACAATGTTGTACATGGCGCTAATTTTGTTAGAAGCTTTTTTTTTTTCATCTATTTACTGTACAGTACTACAAACACATGCACTTGTCGAACAGGAAGTCTGTATGACCTAGAACTACTCCATGTTGTATTTCCATGAAGATGAAATATAATAAATAACTATAAATATGACATAATTTAGTTGCAGGGAAAACTAAAAAAAAAAAAGAAAATTATCATGTGTACTTATGTCTATCAATTCTGATTTTTACGCTTCTAATGTGATTTACTAAGTGCCAACCTGTCTGTTTTAGAATGTTCTTAGTCTGCTCTTCGAAGATGCCAATTCTTTTCAAAATATGAATAATACAAAGAAGAATTTAACTTTAGGTTACATATTGGTGATCGTCTTGCCTCTCCCCCCACAACCCTAAAATGTCCTCTTTTATAATGTAGCTTTTACCATTTTTTGGGTGTACAGAACCAAACATTTTGACAAATGCTATAAGCTTCTGCCAACGCTCTAAAGGTACTATAACGTGATCCCTGTCTCCTTAGTTCTTTAAGTCTCGTTCAATGTACTTGTGGTTTTACTTCTTATGCAGTGCCCCTCACAAAACACACGGTCACTATCTGTGTTAAAGAGTTGGTGTGATCTGGATTTAAACATGATTGAACCCTGCTACTTGTTAGGAAAATGGCTACCACTTAATACCACCACAATTGGTCTCAATATTTATGTACACTTCTTCAATTTAGATTATAATTTGTGATTTATGCCACATTCCACAATTTTTCAGTTATACGGTGGTGGCCAGTTTTTAATGGTGGAGGAGAGAACCCATTTACAATGTACCTGGGAAGAGACCACTGGCCTTCCGCAAGTAAACATGCAAAGTTTCTCACAAAAATCAGCTTAAATTCCAGCGGGGCTCAAACCTGCACTGACAGGAAGTGAGAGACTTCATGGTTCAAAGTGTGGTGCTCTAACCACTCGACCATGTAGGCTCCTGAGAGAAGATATATAATGACTACACATGCTTTCATTAAATTATGAAGATGTAACAGACAGTATAGAATCTGCAATTTCTGACTGCCTTGACACAGGATTATAAATGGTAATTAAAAAAAAAAAACCTGACAGTGGTAGAAAGTGACATCAAGGTAATCAGAGCTCTGCCATATAATCACATATCTCTTATTCAGAATCAATTACCATTAGTAAAAAGGGCAGGATAATGATGAAATTGCTATGTTGTCTCTATGGAACTTAATCAATACCAAACAGTAGAAATCCAGTTTTGATGCGACCAGGTTGTTTGCTCTGTAATACAACAATTATGACTTGATGGATCTGCCTAGAAATTAGATAAAGTGCACTAGTGCAGACTTAGAATGATGTAGCTAATGGCATTAAGTGTTGGCGACAACATCAATGTGATGTATGTAATAGTTACGCTATAAAAACAGGAAATGCTACCATAAAGATTGTTCTATTGTAACTGTAAGACTTAGCTGTTTTAATCTTTTACTAATATCAAGAAAACAGAGAGGACCCATCGGCCATAAAGCTTGACAGAGTTGATAAAAATTGTTCAGAAATTTTTTGATTTTCTATTGTACAGTCAGAATTCAATACAAGTTATTCACCCCAAAACACAAAAATGGATTAGTCTGTAGTAATGGTGGTAAGTAGAGTCCTTATTTTTCCAGGGATTAATCAGTAAAAATTTGAAATAGTATATTGTAAATTAGATAAGCTTGAATGACAGGGTTGGCTTAACAATAAGATCTGATAATACATTATTGATATTTCAAGGACACTAATGCAATCAAAAGTGAGTCACCTTGACCTTGCACTAAAGGTCCTCATTCCATTCCATAATGAATATCCTACATACATGTACTTGGACATGCCATTAAGTTAGAAAGGGTGTCCAGATAGGACAGTGGTTAGCACACTCACTTCTCACCTGCAGTGCGACTCAGGTTTAAACCTTAGGTCGAACAGGAAAATATGAAAGATGGTATGGCAGTTGCCAAATTGGACATGATGAAAATCTCCCGGTACTTTGGTTTCCCCCCACGGCAAGCACCCATTACGTCAACATCAGAGTCAAAGAGAGACATTCATATAAAGTTGTGGTAACTTGTTTGTTAATCGTTGTAATATAAAGTTTAAAAAAAAGTTAAAGCTAAAGTACAAAAATTATGACCTATGCTATGAGTTGTATTTAGTAACTCAAAAATACTGTACCCACCTTAACCTATAACTTCTAAGATGTATGCACCTGGTACAAGAACAAAAACTTATGAAATAAAAAATTGGGGATAAAATTCAATTTCCTTCTTTCGAACACCTGGTCCTATCCCATTTGGGATTCGCAATTGTTCTTCATGTTCAGACCATTGCACATCTAATTCGTTGGGTTCTAATGGACTTGAGCTTTTATTATTGATTGGTACTTCTTCATTTTTACTTTGATACCATAGGGCTGGAGTATTAACATTTTGTCATTAACTCATTCACCTCTAAAGACACATTTGGACTGGTCTAAGTCATTGATTAAGAGAAGGGTCCAATGTTTTCCAGGTTGTGATAAGATAACATATGTTTGCATGTTACATAAAGTTTCGCTTTTCTACAGGAGTTCATAGAAAACAAAAATGCAGAGTTTGAGCTGATGCCACGTGCAAATATTTGGAGTTCATCTAAAAAATTTGTGCGTGCTCAGCTGCAAATGTATGGTAAGAAAGTTAAAGATTACCCAAATTTTTAAGACCGATTACTATTCACTGTGAACTTACTCCATGTCTCCTTCACCATTATAATTAATTGGGTTTTTTTTCTTGCTTTTGTATATCTATACCTCTTGATATCATAGGTAGACAGGGTCAGTAAGTAAGTTGTTGACCGACCAAAATTTGGTACATAAGTAAATCATTTTCTGTGTTATAAACAGCCTGCTACAACTAATGTACACGTCTGTCAATGAACTTCACTATCTTAGGTTCAAAATTTCCCAGACACAAATTTACTTTAAATCTATTATTGTACATACATTCTTGTGAAATCTACTCAAACAATCTTCTCGTTACTTATTTATATTTTCTGCTACTTCTTTTATTTACCATCACAAGATCTCATTTTGATCTAAATCACCGCAGACTTATCATGTTTTTATTACTTTTTAATACCTCGCCTTGTGGTTTAAGCTACCTTTTACTTTATAAGCCCAACCCAAATTTTCGGCATAATTATAGAGTTTTATTATTTCTTAGTTATAGGATATACAAAGCACACATGTGATGTTTTAATGTGCTAGTTTTATTTTTCTCTCCAGCATACCAACCAACTAACTTTAAACATTTTCTTTCTTTCGCCAAAAATTTAAATAAGGTCTTTTGTATTTGACCTCTTTATTTTTCAATATTGCACATTTCTGACCTAATTTCACACATATCAATTTGTTTGTTGTGTAGATTTTGAGTTTTATTATTGTAAATTCTTTGCAGAGTTTTCCAAATTCTCAACAGAGATCCAATAGTTCTACTTCAGCTGTGTTCTACATTCCTTTACCTCTTTTTAAAAAATAATATTCTTAATGGCAACTTTTAGCAACCCTACATACTGGCAGCTGTATAACTAACACATCACATTTATGTTTCCTCCCTTTAGTTATGCCTGTCAATTAATCTCAGTTAATATAACGTTTCTGATCTTGTTTCTAACAGCCCTATTGTTCTGTTTTTATTTGATATCTGTTTCCAATATGTTTAATAAATTTTTCAGGTTGTAACAGTTCTCTCCCCTTGCCCACTGGTGCTGAAACTAATTACACATCAATTACTTACGCTGCAATGGGTTAAAGAATATATATGACTCGCTGTCTGTCAGTATGTGTTTTCACTTGTCTGTCAAAATAAAGATGGGATTCTAGCAATTCTGATGGGCCTTTATCAAATGATAGTAGTAGCACTGAGCTGTTGGTGAACAAGTTACTGAGCTCTTGATAGGGAAGGCATAACTTGGAATCCAGAGAGGATGACAGTCTTGATTGTTCATCAGAGATTCACCCACTGATTATCTTGTAATGGGGTTCTTGTCTATTTTGCTTGGCAGTCAAAACAAATTACATGTATCTCCAAGTGATACTGGAGCAAAGAGTTTCACATAGGTCACAATTTGTGTATGCGCAAGTAGTTACCGAGTCATAAAAACGTCATCTGTAAAGATATCAACATACTGCAATGGCACTTTTGCAGTTGGGCTTCTTTTCTTGGAAAGGAAGTGAAAATTATACTGTTGGATGAAAGAAAATTCATTCAACAAAATTGCAGTATATAATGTAAGAAAGAATGTATATTTTTTTCTAATAAACAAAAATATTTTGTGCAAAGGTCTTCCTCTTAAACAAATTTAATTTTAAGGTCAGAAAATAATGAAGTTAAAATAAACATAAAAAGAAAAAAAAAAAGAAACAGCCAGAGGGATCTCAGATGAAAAACATAGGCAAAACACTTTTTATACATAAAAGAGATTGCACAATTCAATTTACAAGGACTTTGACATGTAAACAAAATCAGATTTTATGATTTTCTGCAAATTGACAAAAAGTGAAGATTAAAGCAAAGTTAGGCCTAAAGGAACGTTTGTCCTTGCAAAACCATAAACAGATCAAAGGAACATTTTATGTTATGAGTTATGAAAATATTTTTGTAAAATTCTGATTATCACATCACAGCAACATAACTTGTTTTCTTAGACAGGAAGTTTTCATGTCTATGTTTTTCTGTGGTTACACCCAGAAGCCTTAGGATACAGGTCAAACCACACCTCCTCCCATCATGTTACCTGGATATGGTTTGCTGTCATATCTGAATTTGAAGTAAACACAAATCATTTCAGAAATTATGGTAGGGGGGGGTTGTGTTAAAAGAATGGTTGTCCCAGGGATGAAAAAAAGACAAAAAGAATATACAGCATAATAAAATTTTTATAAAAACATTGAATTTATATTTGTAAATGAGAGAGAGAGAGAGAGAGAGAGAGAGAGAGAGAGAGAGAGAGAGAGAGAGAGAGAGAGAGAGAGAGAGAGAGAGAGAGAGAGAGAGAGAGAGAGAGAGAGAGAGAGAGAGAGAGAGAGAGAGAGAGAGAAAGAGAGAGAGAGTACTGAAAGTACTGATACGAGTTGATGGCAATCGTATGTTTTGATGAGGTATAATACACTCAGTATATTGAATACTTTTTAATTCGGTAAAATTAGGTTTTACAAAAAAGTAACCTAAAAATTGGGTCAGACATTTGGCCCAACATGAGTACTGATTACTTATTTATTATGCAACAAACTACATAGATCAATGATATGATTATAAAATCTTGTGCTTATAAACATCCGTTTCCTAGATATTAAATTTCTATGCAACAGGGCAGTATTATACCCTTACACTATAGGCCTACTTCATAGGTCAATACTGTACATGTAAAACATTTTCCCAACTTCAAAGACTGCCAGGTCAATGAGGAATGTTGCAACTTCTATGTCCAACTTCACAGACAGTTCTTGGCAATACACAGTTTGGGAAACTTGACCAAAACTCATTTGCATATAAATCGTGTGCAGGAATTTTTAACAGTCTAGTCAGTCGCTTTTAATGTCAATTCCATCACAAGAGTATAATGGTTAAAAACAATTGAAAAGTAACATTCTATAGCAAATTTATAATATCTTGCAATTCATAAAGGACACCGAACTGACCTTTAATAGTATATATTTCAATAAGTGTCGTAGACCTATATTTTTCAGTGAATTGTTACTATATTTTCGTCATTTCGTAATTTGGAAATTTCAATCTTGAAGTTGAGTTTATGTTGCTGAAATGCACATACCGTACATGTGTAATTTTGCGTCAATATAATGTGCTATTAAACCCATACAGCAAAATGTGCTTTGACTTCTTCCCCATAAACAACTTTAACTGCGTTGATGTTCCATCAACTGGTAAAAATGACAACAACAACAAACAGTGCAGGACATGTTAAAAAACAACCAAAATAATCATAATAAAAGTAATAATGACTATGATAACCCCAAAACACTGTAAAGTTTGTGGGTACTTTTACCTTTGTAAAGAATTTTCAGATTTGGCTTAAAGCATATGAATTTTAGTTATTATCTAAGCATTTCATATTTTACTTACAGTACTTGAATTAATCAGTTACTTATTCATCCTGTGTTAGCTGTTTTTGGTCTTGAATATTAACTTAAAATACATGCTTTCTACTTGTACTTCAAGTATACCAATTACTGATACACTTAAAGTACATGAATTTGATGAAAATTGTACATTAAGTGTTTATATTCTAGTTAAAATGAAAGATGCTCAGTGTTTATTTGCCTATCTTTAAAAGTGCCTCTGCATTCTAAACTGGGAATATTTAATTAACAAATATAAAATTTACATTCTTGTTAGCAAAATTGCTAAAGAAGATAAAAATTAAAAAAAAGAAGAAAAACAAACTACTAGTAAGCTTAATTTTTCTGCAGGAAACACACTTTTGATGACTGTGAATTCCACTTTAAGTCATTGGATTATATTTCAGCTAAAATTTATCTAGGAAGTCTGGAAAATATTTAAAAAGTTACACAGCTCAGTTAGTTACAACACTGATATTACTCTACATCCCCAGGGTGGGGGGTTTTACAGGACAATCTCTGAATTTCCTTCTTACAGATCATATTGAAGCAAAATCATGTTAACTATGGTTATCACCCTGGCTTTTTTCATGTCATGGTTTTCAAACAGAATACTTTGAATAAATATGCCTATCTTTTCAATATAAATACAGTGAAACCTGTCTTGAAAAACCACCTGTCTTTTGACACCACATCCTGAAAACCACTTGGTTAAATACATGTAATCCTTCAAATTAAACCTCTTTTGAGAGACCACCTGTCTTGAGATACCACATTTCAGAGGCTGATGGGATGGTCGCTCTGGATAGGTTCCACTGTAAGTTACGATTGTTTGCAAATTACAAAGAAATCTTGTATTATTTTCATTTTCACTGCATGAATATTTTTAATTGTAATGTCCATTCAGAAAAAAAAATGATAAGGTCTGGGCTTGTTAGCATGACAACAATTTTTCAATAAATTTTCAAACTTTTTGGGGGGCATTAAATGGTCGAGTGGTTAGAGCATTGCACTTTAAACTATGCAAGCACTGCTGGAACCTCAGCTGAATTTTGTGAGAAAGTTTGCCAGACTACTTGCAGAAGGTCGGTGGTCTCTTCTCAGGTACATTGTAACCAGGTTCTCTCCTCCACCAATAGATAATGACCACCACCATATAACTGAAAAATTGTTGAGTGGGACATAAAGCACTATTCAAAATTCAAATTCCAAATTTTTGAAATTTCAAATCATCTTACAGAATTCATTTGTAAATATGGAATTTTTTACATCGGACATCCACTAGAGTTTGGATGTAGTTTTATCTACTTTGAATACTTTTCTTACATATGGTTAAACATGGGATATCGGACAAACTTGGTAAAAAAAGATATGCGAGCTACTGAGCCGGGCAGATGTTTCTTACAGCCCCTTTCATCATTTCCTTTATACTGTAGCCTATTTCAATATTGATAAAAATATCAGAAATAAAAAGAAAATTTGAATAAAAAAAGTATGGCAATCATGCACAGAATGACAAAGCCTGGGGAATCCAGAAGACTTATGATATTAATGGTCTATATTATGATATTAATGGTATACATTATGATATTAATGGTATACAAGCTCTCCAATTTTACAATATAATGCTATTTTTGTAATTACAACAAAAAGACGACTAAATATACAGATATGGAAGTGTCAGATATGACATGTTTCATGTTTCGGTTTCAGTTGTGTGTGGTTGATTTGTGTTTTATGCCACACTCAACAGTTTTTTCAGTTATTGGGTGGCTTCCAGTTTTTAAATTATGGTGCAGAAAATCCAGTTACAATGTACCCAAGAATATGCCACTAGCTTTTTTAAGTTACAATGTACCCAAGAAGATGCCACCAGCTTTTTTGCAGTTACAATGTACCCAAGAAGATGCCACCAGCTTTTTTGCAGTTACAATGTACCCAAAAATATGCCACCAGCTTTTTTGAAGTTACAATGTACCCAAGAAGATGCCACCATCTTTTTTAAGTTACAATGTACCCAAGAAGATGCCACCAGCTTTTTTTGTAAGTAAACTAGCAAACTTTCTCACCAAATCAGCTCAGGCTCCATGGTGACCACAGCTGAGAGATCTCATGGTTAAAAGCACAATGCTCTAACCACTTGGCCTAGGCAACCCCTGGTGTTAATGAATAAATACAAAATGTATTAATTATCATGTTGAGTCGATTCACTTTAACTCAAGTTGAGTCAATTCACCTTAACTCATTCACCCCTAAAAACACATTTGGACTGGCTTAAATCATTGATTTATTGAAGAGTTTATTTTTTCTCAGGGGTTGGTGCATTTATAAAATAATGCAACTGCCGGAAATGCACTAAGCACTAGATGTATTCATTCAAGATATTTTTTACATGGAGCCTCTCTAAAGTCAATCACAGATTTATTGATATTCGATGTAATTACTGGTATGGACAAACAATGCTAGAATTTTTAAGTACTAGCTATGGGTGAGAGCTTGCCTTTAAAATCCCTCTATAAGTGCTGTGGCATCTTTAAACAAGCAGATATCAGAAGCATATAAATGTACAGTGACAACACAGATATGACAAGACAAATCTTGTAGCTTTAACGAGCTTACAGATATATACATTTAACTTACATATGAGTACTTTTACAGGTATCATAGGAGATAAATAAACAAGCTGGATACGAGTGAAAACAAATTTGTTAAACAATAGGTAATAAGAATGTCTAATGAGACTTAAATGATGCAATCCAACATACCTATAGTTAAGTGAACATAAAGATGCAATGAATTTTGTGAGAAATACAATCCATGGAATGCCACAATGTTTTTTGGTTTCATTGTTTTGGTTTTTTTTGTCTTGGCAAGAATTTTTCTTCTATATGAATACTTTGTTATCTGCAAGAGAATTACCACAAATTTTAACCTGTGGTATGGACTTATGACAATGCAGTAAGGATTCCTCAACCCTTGAAAAACAATGGACTCTTCTGTAAATCAATGACTTAGATCAGTCCAAATGTGTCTTTAAGGGAGAATGAGTTAACATGCTACTGCTGGCATTACATGAAACACAAAAGACCTGTGTCTTTGACTTCTTATGCCATCTGCTTTAAGAAGAGTCACTTCCTATGTCAATTACATAACCCCTGCCAGCAGCAACAGAAGAATGTTGATAGGTGTCCCAGGTAATAACCACAACACCTTTACCACCGTGCCTAAATATGAACTCCTTTATGTCAATTTGACTAATAATTGGTCCCAATAAGTGCCCATCCCTATTTCCTATTTTATGCAGTACCCTGGGTACTTATTGGGTGAAATAGTGAAATACAGTATTGGTAGGAAGTATAACAAGTACATAAATAAAGGCATTGGAAAGAATGATGCTGGTTGAAAAACCTCTTCATCTTAAAAGCATAATATTCTGTATCATTACGTCAATCAATATCTATGGAAAATCCCTCGGGGCCAAACCAAATCTAAATATAACATTATTTTGTTGTGAAATAGATATTGTCTATTCATGTGCAGAGTTGAGCACATTGATCATTGACAACAGAAATGAAAAATCCAAAGCAACACTAGTTTCATTAGTGGATCTTGTTACATCAAAATCAAATGAGTTGGAATTCTGGTTTTATCAAAGTTGAATGGCCACTCCTGATTTTGATTGATAGATATAGATAAATATACATTACCGGTAATTAAAATTTTGGTTACCTTGAATTCGTGATATTTTGAAGTAATAGGGGTAGTCCTGTGAACTATGATACAAGATTACACTTGAAGATATTACTAGTGATGTACTGATGATCAGAAAATGTCAGAAATCGGCTGGTTTGGCACTGAGATGTATATAATCAATTCAAATTTTCTGTAATCGATTATCGCTTTTGAATTCCAAATTTACTTATGACAAATTCTGTTCTGTTTCCAATTCATTAAACCATTACAATTTTTAACCTGGGAACATCAATAACAACATAGCCGTATTATCCATTACAAATGAAAATGTCACAGGAGAGAAGTCTGTAATGGTGGAGGTGAATGTTTTTGACAAAAACATCTTGCTTGATAATAATAACAAGCACTCAGAGAATACTGCTGAATCAAAACACATACCCTGCCTGTGAAACATTTATCAGACAAACACTGAGTTACTATAAAACTTTCACCAATATCTTAAATTGACTGACTGACAGACGGACACAGACAATAACCTATAGTCCCTTTGACCACTGACAGACACAGACAATATCCTATAGTCCCTTGACTGACTGACAGATAATAATAACAAGCACTCAGAGAATACTGCTGAATCAAAACACATACCCTGCCTGTGAAACATTTATCAGACAAACACTGAGTTACTATAAAACTTTCACCAATATCTTAAATTGACTGACTGACAGACGGACACAGACAATAACCTATAGTCCCTTTGACCACTGACAGACACAGACAATATCCTATAGTCCCTTGACTGACTGACAGACACAGATAATAACCTATAGTCCCTTGACTGACTGACAATAACCTATAGTCCCTTGATTGACTGACTGACACAGATAACCTATAGACTGACAATAACCTATAGTCCCTTGATTGACTGATGGACACAGATAATAACCTACAGTCCCTTGACTGACTGACAATAACCTATAGTCCCTTGATTGACTGATGGACACAGACAATAACCTATAGTCCCTTGATTGACTGATGGACACAGACAATAGCCTATAAACCCTTGGTTTCCCTAGTACAGGACTAAAAATCACATTATTAGTAAAGTTCATTTTCTTGGGAATTTTTTAATAGCAGCTTAAGTAAAACTTTTGCCTAGTCAGATTTAATGTGCAATGTTATATTTACAAAGTATTAGAAATCCATCTGTAATACTACAGTAATATCATTCAAATAAAATTATCAAATAAATATTGTGGAAAAATTATCCCACATGCTCAAGACCTCCCAAAGCTGACCTTTAATGGCATGTGGTAATTATATATGGATGAGTTGATGCAGTTGTTTTGGGGTAATTACATTAAAACCAAATATCTTAAATTCCAGCTCTTTTTTGCTATTTACAAGGATTTTTATTGCGAGGTCTGATGATGTAATATTTACTGCTGTTTATGAGTAATCTGACAACTCGGCAATAAATGAGGAATCGTATCTACTCAAAGTTATATCATTGTCCTAGAATCAGCACCTAGGAGATTTACTGAAGATAAAACAGTTGTCAATTCCAAATATTGTATTAATATTGAATAACCAGAAAATATTCTGTAACATGTACACAACAGACGAAAAAAATAAATAAAAAAGAACTGGTGGGTGTAAAATGATCTAATAAGAAATCAATAATCATAGCAGAACAATGGTTTAGATATAACTAGAATCCCACTGGGCCTTAACGAGCCGGCCTGGCTCAGTTCGTAGTGCACTCAACTCTTGATCATGAGATTGTGAGTTTGAGTCCAGCCAGCAGCAGGTTGGTTTCATGTCCTTCAGATGAGACAGTAAAAACCGAGGTCCCTCGTCACAGAAGGTGTTGGCATATTAAAGAACCCTCACTGCTCAATGGCTATAAGTGCCAAGCATAGGCCTAAATTTGAAGTCCTTCACTGGTATTTGGAGATGTTTCCATATGAGTGAAATATTCTTGAGTGGGACGTTAAACAACAACAACAACAACACTGGGCCTTAACTGTTACCCGAGGCCATGCACAAATTTTCTACGTCTTTATGTTGGCCAGCTCCTTTTTTCTGTTTACAATAATATTGTTCCCTCGTAATGCTCCTTGTCATAGGTTCAATAATCAAATATGTTGAACCGTTTTGCAAAAGAAGTCTTCATAACGGAAAGGTTATGAGACAGTAAGCATATTCATCTGTGGTTAAATCTGCACTAATTTTTGTCTTTAGGGTATTTTATATATAAAAGGCAATTTTTTGTCAAGTATACCATCAGTAAATGATTAGTTCAAAGCTATTCCTGTAAAAAATAATGAATAATGTACATTTTGTATTTTCCGTAACATTCTTCAGATTAAAGGTATTTTAATGAAGATACATCGGAACCTGTCTTCAGAGACCATCCCTTCTGCCACTGAAACATGGTCTCTCTAGATAGGTGGTCTCTCAAAAAGGTTTATCTAAAGGATTACTGAGTTGTTTTCAGCATGTGGTCTCAAAAAACTTGTGCTCTGTCATGAGAGTGGTCTTTCAAGATAGATTTCACTGTACTGACAACGATTTGCCCAAACAAGCATCAGGAACAACAACAAATATTCACTTTTTTATTTTGGGGGGGAGAGGGGGTGTTTTTTATTTATTTTTTTTTTTTTTACTTGTTTCATTTTATTCATCCTATCCGAAGGATAATTTTCAATAACATTTCATCTTTAACTTCTCTGTGATAGATAAAAAAATCCATGGAAAGAAGTACATCACATTTATTTCACTATCAAATCAGAGATCTGTTTTAAAAAAGTAATAAATTTTCACCTTTTCATTTCATACAATAAATTACAGAAAATGAAGTAAAATTGAATCATGTCTAGTATTCAGCTGCGTTTAAATATTATGTAATACATTTCAAAGCTAAATTATCCTCCTCATTTTGTAAGTGTGATGCCAGTCAAAATGAAAAATGAAATGCAAAATTTTTTTGAAACATCACACAGCTAGATAATTTATTTAAACAGGTATCATGCATAATTATAATCATCTAATATCTGCAAGAAAGCTTTAGTGTAAATGCACCACTTGTTAAATATTTCTTTTGCATTATTTATTTATACTTAAGCTTCAAATAGAACATCAATTTCATTTAAATGATTCATCTCTTTGTTGGATAGAAAATTAAATTTGATGGCTATATTAATAAAATTATATAACTATTACATTATAAATGTATACTTTTCTGTCACAAACTCTTAAAAAATTCTGAAATTTTATCCAATTTTTACACAAAATGATGTCAAATTTCAAGAAGATAAAATGTCTTTAACAGGAAGATCACATTCAAATTACACTCTATATCTAAAGAAGACCTATCATTTGTAATAACAATTCCATTGCCTTCAAAGCATCAATTTCATTTTCTTTTCTAATTCAGTAAAGGACATAAAAACACATGGCATATTAGGAAACGTTGATTTCAAAAATATATGGTGTTATCTTATTCCAAGAATAATACCTTTTTCTGTTCTTAGAAATGAATTTATAGACCTATTTGCTTTTACCAGGAGTAATATTGGGATATGTACTCCATCAATAAGCATCATAAGGCAAGTTGAGCATTTCAGTTTGTTTATACTTATCAATACCTTTCCATATCAATACATTTCACAATTTATTACCTGTGTTTGTATGCTTTTTATTTCTTTACAACATTTAAAACTGATTGAATTACAAACAGAATATAACTGAAAATATTGAATAAGAACATTTAAATTTAGAGAAATTTAAGTCAACAAAACATGTAATTAAGTTTTATATCTTGTTAGGCAGCCATAAACTAACTCCCTGCAGGTAGCAATTCAATGTCAGAATGCTGGTCTAAGATAGGTGTTCACACATTATTATAAATTGTAAGTTAATAAACATGTCTTATTAAACACTTTAAATTTTGAATAGTGGTTTATGCCACACTCAACAATATTTCAGTTATATGGTGGCGGCCTGTTTTTAATAGTGGAGGAGGAAACCCAGTTACAATGTATCCAGAAAGAGACCACCGGCCTTCCCTAATTTAAACTGAAAACTTTCTCACAAAAATCAGAGTAGGCTCAGCTGGGCTCAAACCTGCGCTGACCCGAAGTGAAAGACTTCATTGTTCAAAGCGTGATGCTCTAATCATTCTGCCACAGAGGCACCCAGTATTATGAATTGTAGGTTAATAAACACATCTTGTTAAACAATTCTTCAAAAAAGGTCATGACTGTTCCATTTTTCTCTAACAGTTTTATTTTGCAGTGGAATCGCATCATTTCCCATTTTTTTATTTTATTCTACACATATCAAAATTAGCAATTTTCTTCATCCCTTGTTTACTTTCAGCTTCAACAAAAACTCCAGATACTTGTTATACATTTACAACTTTTTAAAACCATCATGACAGACATATTCTCGGTAAATTCTGTAAACAAGTGTCTTGGAAGAGTCCACTTTACATGTTTATGGCAACAATACTGAATTGTGGAAATAATATGGATTTCTAGTAAATACTGATAAACATGTTTATATTGGTGATATTGCTTTGCTTTTCTCTTTTCATAATTTCTACTTATAGACATCTGAATCAACAGGAACTGGTAAACAAAAATGTATGATTATAGACAAATGACCTTGACATTTACTACCATGAACCGACCTTGACAAAACATGTATTTATCAATGAACAGGGTTACAAGAATAACATATCTACTTTAATCAGGAAACAGCCATTATAATAACAATTACAGAGCTGCAATATTTATTATGTTGTGACTAATAGCTGACAGAAAACCATCAGTATCTTGACAATAATCAACTGGTTATGACCTTGACAGTAACTATCTGCTTCTGAGTGCCAATAATACAATAACAAAAGAAGTGTCAATGAAAGGTTACTGATGTATCATGTGACTACTCTTCAACCTTAATTTGTTTCTGTAAAAAAAAATTTCAGCAAAATATTCCAGAAAATTTGCAGATAAATTATTTTTTTTCTCAGATATATCTTCCTACTGTCCTAGATACCAAGTAGATGATAGTCAAACTTGTCTATCAAAGTAAACTCAAGGGAACAGGCAAAACTACATGTAGTCATGATAGACATGTGGCCTTTTTATATAAAGAGGTTTACTCATTATAAAAAAAGTTAACAAAGGTTATGATTGAATGGCCTTTATAGGCAGGTGCCCTTAATAAAGAGGTGGCTTTTAATGCAAGTTTGACTACATTTCTATATGGAATCAAAACCTCCAATAGAATAAAAACTTAAACCTTTTGATCCACCCTTTTTACAATTATTCATTTTTGTGTCATCATTATAAATCACCTGTAGTTTAACTTTAAGCTAAATCAACAACATCAAAATAAACAGGAGATTTTCTAAACTGCTCCAAGATTTTTTTGTTTCTAGACTGTCAATCAAGAGAGAAATGTAGTGAACTTGCATTTGTTGAAACTTTGTTCAAATCTGGAGTAGTTTCCAATAATCATCATATGTAACTCTAACAAAACCAGATACTGCTCTGAGTAAACACATTGTATTTACATAAATATATGCTTTACAACTTCAAACTGTTTCCTAAATATATAAAAAAATATTTCATTTATTTCAATCTACCTATGAGTACTTTTATCAACATTTTACTACACTAGGCACACAGCAAAGATCTTATGACAAAATACCTCTCTCGTTAAGCACTACATGTGCTTCACAAGTTACGACTCCAATATTTTACTCTAACTGTACGAACACTTGTAATTATTGGACAACATTAAAAGTAATTTATTGTGAGCTCTGGCCTGCATTATACATTCTCTGCCTTGATATATTAAAGTTTATCCATTGAAATAAAGAAAAAACTTGTCAAAATCAAATTTACTTTGCCTAAGCCATTTCAGTAGATGCTGTTTGTACACTTGATCGAGTTGAAGGATTTATTTCTCATTCTGAATTTGAATTGAAATGTTTTTAAAGGGCAACAAATTTGTAAATCATGAAAATACTAGTGAATTTGTCAATAGACAATATCGCGGATACCAAACAAAAACCTTAACAAAGTTGTATATCGGCATAAAGGATTTTAATCATAAGTCATTTGATACTTGGAGTAATGGAAATCCATAACCCTCAATTTACTTTCCTAACAAAATATTTTAAATTCAAGTTGACAGAACACTTAAATACCTACATACATATATATATATATATACACACACACACGCATATATATACACACATATATATATACATATACATTTGGAGAGAGAGAGAGAGAGAGAAGAGAGATCTATCTCTCTCTATATATCTCTTTCTGCACGTCCATCTCTCATTTTCTCTATCCTCTATCTCATTCTCTCTCTATATCTTCTTATCTATATTATACGAGAGTAGGGGGGAGGAAGGGGGGAGACTGACAGGGCGACGGGGGGTTGGGAGGGGGAGGACGGTGGGGGGGGGGAGTGCGAGGAGTAGCAGAAGGCGGGGGAGGGGGAATGAGGGGGAGTGGGGGGGAGAGGGGTGGGAAGGAGGATGGGAAGAGGAAGAATTGGTTAGGGCGGGAGAGGGGTTTGAAGGGAGGAGGGGAGAGAGAGGGGAGGGGGAGTGGGGAGAGGTGGAGATGAGGAAGGGGGGGGTGGGGGGTGATGGGAGGAGAGGAAGGGAGGTGGGAGAAGGGGGAAGAGGACTAGGAATAAAAAAAGAAATGAAGGTACGATGGGAAGTGGGAGAACGGGTGGCGGGAGGGGATTGATGAGGGGATGGAGGGGGAGTGGAATAACAGAATAGTGGGGGAAGAGTGTGGGTAGCACGGGGGAGGGGCAATGGTATCGGAGGAAGAAAACTAGAAATAGGGGGGGAAGTAGAGAAGAGTAGAGGACTTGATATTCGAGCTCAGGAAAAGCGAGAGGAGAGGGAAGCGCTCCGGGGAGGACGCGGATCGGGTGGAAGTGAAGGAATGGTGTAGGACGGCAGGGGGGCTCGGGCGGTGGGAGACGGGACGGGAGTGAGCGGCGGGGTGGAGGTCTGGGTGCGGGGGTAAGGGGTGGAAGGGTGGGGAGGAGTTGACGGAGGAGGAGGGGGAAGTTGGGGGGGGGGGGGACGGAACCGGAACGGGTGAGGGGAATGTTGAGGAAGGAGAAAGAAGATGAAGGAGTCGAAAAACTGTTTGATGGGAAATGGAGGAGAGTAGGGAAGACAGGGGGAAGGTGGACATTTGGAGAGAGAGAGAGAGAGAGAGAGAGAGAGAGAGAGAGAGAGAGAGAGAGAGAGAGAGAGAGAGAGAGAGAGAGAGAGAGAGAGAGAGAGAGAGAGAGAGAGAGAGAGAGAGACTATCAGAATTACTAGTTATATTTTTTCAGGTCAATTTTTGACAATTTAAGGGACAAAACACATTTCTGAGGGACAAATCCAATAGCTCTCTTGGACACTTTCAGGGAAAATAGCATAATATATTTTCCATGTCTGTTATGTCAGTCTTTCTGGATCTTCCTCAAAATGGGCAATATTAATCATTGTGATGTCAAGAGAGGACTGTTTCTCATAGAAAGCTGAACCATCTAGTAGTTTATGAGACTGAGGGGGGGGATTATAGTTTACAGGACTTTTGGATGTCCCAGTTGGATGCATGATTGGATGAAACCAATGATACTGTTGGAATTTTTGCACTGATTAACCAATGGTACACCTAGAACTTATGCACTGGATTAACCAGTGATATACCTGGAACTTTGCACTAGATTAACCAGTGATACACCTGGAATTTTGCACTAGATTAAGCAGTGATATACCTGGGACTTTTGAACTAGATTAACCAGTGATACACATGGAATTTTTGTACTGGACTGACAAGTGATATCCCTGGAAGTTTTGCAGTGGATTAACAAGTTATATACCTGGAACTTTTACACTAGATTAACCAGTGATATACCTGAAATTTTTGTACTAGATTAACCAGTGACACACCAGGAACTTTTGCACTGGATTAAAAAGTGGTACACCTGGAACTTTTACACTGATACACCTGAAATTTTTGGACTAGATTAATCAGTGATACACCTGGAACACTAGATTAACTGGTGACACATGACACCACTACTCACTAGTCAAACAGACTATATTTTAACACAAACATTCCATACCATAGTTTTCACTTATTTTCACTGCAGTGAATCATTTTGTTTATCTCACCATTCAGGTTAGCAATCTTACATTGTAGAGATAAAGTAAATAGTAATGACACTAAGGATACAATGTTTACAAGATATCAAAGTTAAATAACTCACAGTTAAGCAAGAAATTAAACTGCCTTCAAATGGTCTTTGGAAGGCTCGAAGGTCTGAACACCAATCCAGCAATTCTCGTGCAGCATTCTGAAAACCAGTCGGTGTTGATAAGTGCTAGAAAGAGAAAGGGAAGACAAGATTAGATGTGGATTAATCTATTTATTTGATCAACGTTTCCATGTAAAGCTAACTAAACCATATGCAATTTTTCTCGGCTTTTCATCTAAAGGTATTTAAGGGGAGTGGTTTCGTAATCTGAGCAAATCAGATTGGCAAATTGATTAATCTATCAAATTTCTAAAATGCTATATGATACAAAAATGAGGTGATACAGTTACTTAATACCTGAACATTTTTGCCTCTGGTTATTTCGTCCCTTTTCGGTAGAAAACATATTTGCCCCATCTTCAATTCGCCCTAAATATCCATTGTCTTGCTGACAGGATGAAGTCCATGCTTCAATTACTTATCATTAAATTTCTCTTCTATTTTAGATTCAACTTTTCATCTAAGGGCAAAACGAAAGCGAAATTTTGCTGGTATTCAGTAGTTTTTTTTAATTATAACTGCGGTCCTGTAACTTGAGTGGCAAAATGATACAGATTCCCATAAAATGACGCCAAGAAGTCTATGTTTTTGCCGCTATCTGTATCATTTTGCCACTCAAAGTTGACATGAAAGGGTCTATAAAACTGACAAAGAAATCACTATGACAAATCACTATGACAAATCACTATGACAAATCACTATGACAAATCACTATGACAATTATCACTATGACAATTATCACTATGACAAATCACTATGACAATTATCACTATGACAAATCACTATGACAATTATCACTATGACAATTATCACTATGACAATTATCACTATGACAATTATCACTATGACAATTATCACTATGACAATTATCACTATGACAGTTATCACTATGACAATTATCACTAATCACATATACAGTAGATCCTGTCTTGAAAGACCGCATTCAGTGGCAGAAGGGGTGGTTTTCAAGACAGGTTCCACATTGTCTTTTTCCCTGCTTTGTCTTTGTTCGTCAATTAATTTGTTATAGGATGTTGAATTCCTGTTAGACAGTAGTTGTTCAACCGTTTCTGCCTAAAATCACTGAGTGTTGCATCTTTTATTCTGGGTATCCATTTGACTAGTCTAAACCAACGCTAATAATCCAGTCGTTATATATTTCCCTCACTTCAATCACTACATTAATGCCTAAATGCATACACAACGCAATCAGAATGCGTCAACCGGAAGACATTTTTACTGTGCCAGATTGTGACGTCATAGTAATTTACATAAGAATTTTGTGATGTTGCATTGACTATATTACAACACTTGTTCTTTTTTCAAATTACTGGTAAAAGAAAAAGATTTATACAAAATATTTTTTTTTTTTTTTTTTTTTCGAACATTTATTTATTCTCTATAGTTTAAATATTGAAACAGAAATCCAAACAAGACACTGTCATGTTGTGAATTTTGAATTTACTGTCACAATAAAACATCAGCCTTTTTACTGAGAAAATGCATTTTTTTTCAAGAGTTTCCAAATTAGCAAAAACCTGCGAGAATCACTCAGTTTTATTTCAAATAAGAACAATACTGACAATAAATACATCACAATTTTTTCACATTTTTTACCAATCATATCACACATGAATTGCTTATAGGTCGAATTTCAAGTTACTTTTTAACTCAGTAAAATTAGGTTTTACGAAAAAAAAGGAACTTAAAATCGGGGCAGACATTTGGCCCAACATGAGTACTGATGGCTTATTTATTATGCAACAAACTACATAGATCAGCGATATGATTATAAAACCTTGTGCTTATAAACATCGTTTCATCGATGTTGAATTTTTATGCTATAGGGCAGTATTATACCCTTACGCCATACTTCCCATCAGTAGCCTTAAAACATTTTCCTAACTTCAAAGACTGCCCAAGTTTCTCATCAGTTAAGATCATGTGAATGAGGAAAGAGACAACTTCTATGTTCAAATTTACAGACAGATCTTGCCAAAACACAGTGAGGGAAACTTATTTGCATATTAATGGTGCGCAAGAATTGTAAACAGTCCATTCAATCGCTTTTAATTTCAATTTCATCATAAGAATATAATGGTTAAAAATAATTGAAAAGTAACATTCTAAAGCAAATTTATAATATCTTTAAATTATTTCAACAAGTCTTGTAGACCTATATTTTTCAGCAAATAGTAACTATATTTTTGTCAATTTAAAAAGCAAAAATATAGGAATAAAAGTGTGATTTATAAATTTCAATCTTGAAGTTGAGTTTATGTTGCTAAAATGCACATACATGTGTAATATTTCGTCAATATAATGTGTTACTAACCCCATACTGCAAAATGTGCTTTGACTTGTTCCTAACAAACAACTTACCATAACATTACTGAGTTGATGTCCCATCAACTGGTAAAAACAATTTATTTAAATAATCCTTTAAATAAAACCTCTTTTGAGACACCACCTGTCTTGACAGACCACATTTTAGTGGCAGATGAAATGGTCTCCCAAGACAGGTTTAACTGTACATGAATAAAATTGATTAATTTAACCTTACTCTTTGTACATGAATATCACACTGGACTTGTCCTTATTTTCACAAAATATACAGAGATATAAAATTATGCATGTCCATGTATAGCTCTTATTTGTTATTGTACAGCAAGTACAAGTAGTAAAAGTAGAAAAGATTGAAGTCATTTTGGGGGGGGATTCCCCTTTAAGTTCTATAATCTTAGCATTCTTGAACCAACACCTTGTAATTCTATTTTGATGCTCTAACAGATACAAACAAAATGACTATGGGATTAATTACTGTTCCACAGATGGAAACAGATAAGTGACCACAAAAATGTGATCAACTCTGCAATTAATCCATATATCCTTTATACAGACCTGCTACATGCAGCTAGCATTAATTTACCATACGACTATACCAATCACAAATAAACTACTAAGGTACATACCACTTACAGTCGGGACTAAGGTTAGTAAACCCTAATGGCAGAAAACAAAATGAAATCACACTCACTAAATACAGCAGAACCAGTATTAAAAGACACCACTGTTAATATAGACCACTTGTGTTGAAAGACCATTTAAATTTAGTGAATATTCATCTACAGCAAAACCTGCTTTAGCAACCACTTGTATATAAAGACCACTTGGTCACAAAGACCACTTTTTGCTGTCCCAAATAGTACCATTTGTGCACAAATCAATCTCTATATAAAGACCACCTGCCTATAAAGAACGGTTTTCTCTTGACCCTTAGATGGTTGTTATATACAAGTTTCACCTTTCTTGAGAGACCACTTTTTGAACTCTGTATCTTACACTTGTTTCCATTATCAATAATGTATCGTAACTCACCAACCCCTGAAAAACAAGGACTCTTCTGTAAATAAATAATCAAGACTAGTTCAAATGTGTTTTAGGGGTGAATGGGTTTAAAGACATCAACAAATCCAAATCCATTCTCAATATCATGGTGTTAAACCCTGAGAACTTGCTGGGGTAGCATTCACAAACCATGATGTAAGTGAACTTTATAACATCATTATCTTTTATGTTAAAAATGATATCTGCATTAGATATCAAGAACTGATTACTGAGATGTGCATTGCACAAAACCATAATGACCCCACATATATATCTTTGTATCAATGACCTTACTGTAAGTTTCTGATTCCGTGTGTCAATCAAACAATCATCATTAACACTTAATACAATTGTTTTGTCATAATTATTTTCGCAGCTTGATCTGATCAGCATAACTTCAAATGTATAGTGATATATATTCTTGTATTACAACAAGATAAACTGGGCAACAACAACAGTGGTCAACAGTGGTAGCCGGTTGTGGCAACACAAATATGGTGATAAACAGCTGACTATTTTAGGATTAATTCACACATTCTGATCAGTAATGAAGCAAACACATTCTAAAAGTTTAATCGGGCATTTCATGCTGAAATCAATCAAAACCATCTAATCATATTTCGTGCAATTTGATGGAGTATAATATGGACTTAGTCAGGTATTAAATATCTTCTATTTTATGAAGATTTTAGTTCGCTAATTAGATAAACTTTTAAATGAGTTGTTCAACAGATTCTGTAATCGCTCACTAATATCAAGCTGTATCTCATTTTCGGTATTTATTCTCATAAAAAGTGCCAAAGTGTTAAATACCTACAGGAAGGCAAAAAATATTTCGCCTCCTTGAAACCGGAAGATTTTTTTTTTTTTTGCGTTTGTCAATGAGAGTATCATTTGCTGGTTACTGGTAATTGATAACCGGTGTTTAAACACATATACTGAATCAGATAGCAAAATAGTTCAATAGGGAGAACCGATGTTTTACACTTAAATATGAGTGATGTTTTTATACATGTGCTGAAGTTATTCCAGACTTCTCAAAAGCACATCTGGCGAAGGAATCAACTCTTCTATAGACGGGAGTTATTTTAACGTTTTGATGGAAAGCATTCGTCACTTTGATAGTCACAACTGAGATGCGATTATAGAGAAATGATGGGGAAAATTCTCCTTCAAAAACATATACATGTACAAGCATGTGCACAAGGTTTTTCTTTGAAATATATCACCCTTTCAAAGGATATCAGTAACATGTTGCTTTTTTTTATATTTTTTAATGTTTTTATGGTTTAGGATTAAACAGTTATTGACACTTCATAGTGCGTATGTATGTGGTAAATTGACGCAAACACTGTATGTGTTTTAATTTCCGTTCTTGTTGATTTACAAAAAAACCCAAGTAAAATCTGTAAAGCATATGATACCCACATATTTATCTGATTTAAGAAATGTATTTTAACTTATTATGAGTTAAATATCGGTCTACCCTGAGGTACAATGAAATTGTAATTGTCTTTTAAAATAGTATATTTGGTGAAATATGATATTAAAAACATTTACTGTATAAAAAAATAAACAATATTTTTCTGTGCCATGAAATATTTCATCATTCAGTCTGACCTATATTCTTAATTTTTACTACCGGTATGTCCATTTTTTTTAGATTGAGAAAAAGATAAGGTCTGAAATGTACATTTTAGATTTCTTGAAATTGAATGCAGAATAGATTATGAAATTGTTTTCATTGAAAGTGCAGAAACATCTCAAATTTTTAACTTCTTTTTTTTTTTTATAGAATTTGGAAGGTGCTCTAACCATGATAAGAACAACTGTGCAACCTACATGGATTGGTTAAATAAAACAAGATTATGATTCAGAAATAGGCAGGAATTTCAAGATACAACTTAATTAATTTCAAACAGCAGTCTCCATAATCACAGGATCTTAATGAGCTCTAGGTCAAAGGTCAATTAAAAGACACAGTTTTGTTGTATGGCTTAGCAATACAGAAGAATGTTCTCTATATACCAATGCCAGCGAGGGGCCAGATTACTTTATAAAATCTGTAATAAGAAATGAATGAAAAGCGCTATGGTAACATATCTATTTATTTTTGTACTTTGAGCACTATATTTCCTCCCTACTGCCTGATGGGAATTAGAAAATGTTACAGCGATAAAAAGCAAATTTACAGATAACTTTACAATTTTTTGTGAACAGGAAGCTTGGAATAGCACTAATCAAGCAATCGAGAGAAAATGCACTGCGATGATCTGATATCAATCTTGTTTTTGTTTTTGTTTTTGTTTTTTAAACGACTGATAAATCACGTGCAGTTTAAATCAGATTTGTGATTGATGGCCATTAACATTGAAATTTAACGAGACAAAGTGAAACAAACTAAAGTCTCTTTAATATTTCCTGTCTCGCTCTTTCTCTTAAAATTCCTATTTAAAATTCCTCTCAAACATCTAGTTTACAACTTTTCGACAAGTTACAACCCAAATAAGGGTATTTTGTACATTGTGATAATGAGAAAACATCCATCTGCACTTTGCAATATTCAATGATAAACTTATCCTCGTAAATGTTCAACAAATTTATCACTCAACTTGTATATTAAATTTCCACTTAAAGTGCAGTTTACCAAATCACTCAACTAAACGAAACAATTTTGCATAAAGTGCAAAATATAAATTCATTCAACTGGAGTGCTCCATTTTCTCAGAAAGTGTACATGACATAAAATCGCTCAACTAAAGCATTTTATAAGTAAAGATTGCAAATATTTTGTTTATCACTATTTCCAAAATCAATTTCAAATTACAGTAAGACCTCGTTATTCTGCCACCAGAATAATAAGATAAATAGAATAACTAACACCAGAAATTGTACTTCCAAATACAACAGAATCTTGCTATTAAGACCTCCCAACTGAATGACTCAAAGTAATCTGATTAAGGTGGTCTCTTAAGTGAGGTACTATATTGATTCAATATTTATGAAGAGACTTGAATTTCATGGTATTAAATATGAGGTGGTATCCAAAGAGAGGTGGCCTATAGGCGAAGGTCTACTGTATCTACTTAATGTGTAGAAAATGCCCCTAATATTGTCTGACTACATCTTCACTACCAATTAACTAATGATATCATTGGACTTTAAAAGCGGTATCACTGCATTTTGTGCAAAGACACATTACCTTACAATTTTCATGTTAAACGTGTCATCCTCATGCTGCAACTTACCAATTACCTCCCCTGATTAAATGCAGACTAGAATACATGTGCAGGTGAAATAAGCCAGAAGCAGTTCTGCCTACATGCGATACAATTGGGTGTGTTTATGATGCACAGCACGTATTGGTCCAATAATGAGTGCACATGTACTTTTTGATCATCAGAGGAAGATGAATGCAGGTAATCATGTCAAATGTTATATATTTGTATTAGTTGCTGTCAATCAGAATGTATAGAGATTTTGTATTGTGAAGTTTCAATGTTAAAAGAAAATTGTCAATTCTGACATTATCTTATCTCTGTGAGAAGACATCACAATATCAAGAAACCTCAGTACATATGTAAAACAATCACACCTCAATTATCTGACCATTCTGGGTCAGTTGCAATTGTTTTTTTCAAAATTTACATTTTTTTACAAAGATCATGTAATTAATTTCACTATAACAGTTTTAATTTTTAAATAATTACAGTGACTAAATTAATTTTTTTTAGTATAAAATAAAAATTAAATGTGATTTCTAGTGGATATACACGAGAAATACTTATTATTAAGTAGAAAAGATGTACAAGTTTGTGTTAATAGCTAACATTAAATCTTTAAATGAAAAATCTGACCCTGAGTTTTATTTTTTATCACTGAGATTGAAGAAAAATGATAAACTCAGTGTATGTTTGACCACTCAATTTCTACCAAAAGAAAGGGAGATAATTCATTTACTGGAATGCTTTCATCTAAGACCCTTAATAGTTCACCTGTTATGCAGTCCCATTTTTTGTTAAATCAAAGTTATTCTAAAAACTTAAACCTCAAATGCCATTCAAATCTAATTCAAAACTACTCAATATGCCACCTCCCGTGAACAAATTGTGGAAGACCCATTTCCAATTACCCCTGATAAAACCCTGATTGGTAAAGCGACTGGTTTTTAACGGCATTTTGAGATATCTAAAAGATTGTCAGTAAGAAGTGTTTAAGTCAAGTAGAGTTTTATAGAATGTTTGTCTTATTGCCAACATTGTGTCTAATAACCTGTATTTCGACATGTTATAAACCCAAGGTAGAACTTCACACAGAGAAAATCAATTTCGGTATGTCAGAAATCAGTAAGAAATTACTCCGAACAAGGTTCTACATAACTGTCACTAATGTTTACCATATTTTATCCAATAAATCTGTCTGGCTGAGTTTGTGTTTGCGTCTTAGCAACCGAGTAATCATTGTTCTTTTGCTGTGATCTGATGATAATTAAGTATATTACCGTTTTGTTACCTACAGTCATTAATTCATTAGCATCATTATCCTCATATCTTACACAAAATGTTGGAATGACACATGAGTGTCAGATTTGCAAACCAGAGGTTTTAGGTTCCATTTCAGGTCAGACCTACAACTTTATATTGACAAAGCCTTTGTCGAGTGTTTCGTAATAGATGTGTTAGTCATGTGACTTTCAGATGAGACATAAAACCAAAGCTTAGTGGTACAGAAGGAGTGGCACATTGAAGATCCATTCCTACATCAGTCAACACCCAATTAGTGTGATAACATTTATATTGACCTGTATTGTGGACCTACATCAACACCTCACCAGTGTGATAACATTTATATTGACCTATAATATGGACCTACATTAGTACAGTCAATCTAGTCTATAAATGCCACTCAAGGGATCACGCAAAAGTAGCCATTATAGACAAGTGGCCTTTATAAAGAGGTTTATTCATTATAAAGATGTTAACAAAGGTTATGTTTGAATGACCATTAAAGGCAGGTGCCCTTTATTCAGCGGTGGCCTTTAATGCAAGTTTGACTGTATGTAACAGAAATAAAAATTCATGGCACTGCATCTACAGAAGGTGGCATTTTTATATCAAAGATCATCAAGGCATTGGTGTTACATCAAGGTCGTGTGGCTGTTATCAATATAATAGATTTTCAAGAATCTGTCTCACATAGTCACTTACCGGTACAGTGGAACATTTCTTAAAAGACCACTCTCATGAAGAAAGATCACCTGTCTATTAAGACCACTTTCTGAATGCCACTTTATCAAACAAATAATTCTCTAAATAAAACCTCTTTTGAGAGACCACCTGTATTTAGAGACCACATTTTAGTGGCACATGGGTTGGTCTCTCAAGACAGGTTCTACTGTATCTATTTAACTAAATTATCTATACTGATTTTGATATATAAATCATCAGGTTTTTTTCAGGTCTTTTAACATCATTTATTTGTAGTTTTACCTAGCAAATTGTTTTTCAATATGAGCTAGAAATTTGTGCTTTTCGGTACGATAAAAAGAAAAAAAGAAAAACGAAGTCAAAAGAATAGGTTAAAACAGCTTGTTTCAAAATTTGTAATAAAGCCTTGGTTTAACCTATATCAGCTCTCATATAAGTACTCCAACACTATAACCAAAGAATATTTGCTAATCTAATGTTAATAACATCAAAAACTATTTTAAGAAGTCTATAACTATAAAATTTCTTTCTTATGACTATGCAGGTGTTTCTCATCATTAGGATGTGGTGGAAACCTTTCTGCATACATCTTTTATTGTTGAGAGATGGTATGCCGTCATTTCATAGAAGAAATGCCCAGCGTTACAAGAGTAGAACTTTCATTTTGGCAACAATATCAGACTTGATATTTGCCAGACTTTGGAGAGTATTTCTGCAGTTTCCAACTTCCTAAAAATTATTATGTATATGGTCGACCCTGTTACTTCTCATGTTTTATCTAAATTGTCTGATCTTTACGTAACTATGGTGGAAGCTATAAGTACTCTTTTCCTTTGAACATGACACTGATAGAGAGGAACACCATTTCCTTATGAAGAACTCATCATTTACTTAGGCCAAAAAAGTATATTTTATTGGAATTCTTATCTTTCTTTTTTTGCCCATTTGAATGTTCTTAAAAATATAATAGAACTAGTGCATACCCTAAATACATAGAAACATACAATAAAAAATCCAACTTCTAAGTCTATAAAACCAAAGCAGATGCCAAATTCCAACTAAAAAGTCAATATGTACATAGCAGAGACCAAAATCCAACTCATAAGTCAATAGGTCCATAGCAGAGGTCAGATACTTCTTACAAAAGTAGTGGCTAATTCTATGCCACATGCTTAGTATAAGAACTGGAAGCCACAAGTCTTTGAAATCAGACATTAGACCAAGTTTCTCTGTCATGACAGGCTTGACATTATCATAAGTCCATAGCACAGGTCAAAATTTATGGCACTTCATCTATAGCTGGTGACATCTGCATATAAGGGAATATACCTAGTGGAACAAAAACAATTTCAGTGATCAAGCTCAAGCACACTTGGTTAGCTTTTTTCCTCTTATATACTTTAGATCGATCTTTAAACCCCCAAAATTTACCACAGTGTGTTCTACTAGAAAGAAGTCTAAATTGTTTACTGATATGCCTCTGAAATCTCTGAATTGAAGCATATTACCTAAGGTATGTTATAGGGAAAATGCTGACATAGAGAGTAAGGCTACAGGTGTTTATCATTAGTTGTGAAGTTTCCAATTAGTTAGGCAAACTCTATATTTTTATGTAAATTTGTCACTGTGTTTAAACAAACATAATTTGCATATGAAAAAGTTTTACTATTAAAACTGTTTTAGAATTTCAGCATTTTTAAAATCAAATTTCTCATCCCAATAAGTTTTTTAAATGTTACGAATATGTATTGGCAGCACACGCACACCAGATAAACTTGTATAGCAAAAAGATTGACATAAATTGAATCAATTTAAAAATCACAACTCATGTGGCCCTATTTCTACAGAGCTCATATCATTTATGCATTGTCATTTTGTTAAAGGAATTTATATCTATAATTAGGGTGTATAAAAAGCATAAACTTAATTTTCAGTTAAATCATCTCCGGTATGAAAGAAAATTATCACATGGAACTTGTATAATATGACAAGCTTGAAGTATAATTTGAATTTTATTGCATATCTCCGTAAACAAAAAGTATATCATGTTTCACTATATATGAACAGCAATATGTATGTCAATGAATAATCTCATGAAATCACAGAGCAACAACTCATTCAAGTATATTAGGTGTGTTAAACATGCTCAATGTAAAACTGAAGTCCTTTACAATAGAATGATACAACATACAAATGACTCCCAACTGCTTCACGAAGGTCTATAATATACTGGTAGGTCAAAATAAATGTTATCATACAGGTAAAGTGTTGATTGATTGATGTAGGTACACATTCTAGGTCAATATAAATGTTATTGCACTAAAACGGTGTTGACTGATGTAGATCCATGTTATAGGTCAATATAAATGTTATCACACTGGTGAGGTGTTGATGTAGGTCCACAATACAGGTCAATATAAATGTTATCACACTAATTGGGTGTTGACTGATGTAGGAACGTGTTATAGGTCAATATAAATGTTATCACACTGGTGAAGTTTAGATTGATGTAGGCCCATGTATAGGTCAATATAAATGTTATCACAATGCTGAGGTGTTAATATAGGTCCACAATATAGATCAATATACAGTGAAACATGTATTTAAAAACCTCCTTAGGCACACAACAAAACCAGTCTTTATAAGGAGGTGGTCTTTATATAGAGGTTGATTTGTACACAAATGGTACTATTGGGGACAGCAAAAATGGTCTTTGTAACCAGGTGGTCTTTATACACAGGTGGCCAGTAAAGCAGGTATGACTGTAAATGTTATCACACGGGTGAGGTGTTAATTGATTTAGGTCCTTGACATAGGTCAATACAAATGTTATAACACTAGTGAAGTGTTGATTAATGTAGGTCAATATCAATATTATCACACTGGTGAGGTGTCGACTGATGTAGGTCCACAATATAGGTCAATATAAATGTTATCACAGTGCTGAGGTGTTGATTCATGTAGGTCCTTGACATACCAGTAGGTCAATATAAATATTACCACACTGGTGAGGTGTTGATTGATGTAGAACTGTGACAGAGGTACAGGTCTACCCAGGTAAATTGGCACATGTTTGCAAACACAATGAGTCTAAATCAAAACATAACAGGGGTGACAAGTCACTTGTCATCACAAAAGTATTAGAGATTCAGTAATGAATGTAGTCCGTGCAAGGCAATTATGTTTTACCTGTACAACCTATTTTTGGTATCATTTTGGATTTTGATTCTACCTGAATGTGCCACTTTCTCTCGGTACACCCATAAATACAAATATTATCAAACTGGTGAGGTGTTGTTTATTGTTGTTGTTTTTTTGTTTTACCTCCTGACAAGGATTTTACGCTCATATGAAGAGGTGACTAGGTACAGGTGAAGTGCTACAAATTTAGACTAATGCTACAGATGTAGATTAACTCGGTAAAAATTCTGTCTGCTGATATAATGAATGTCTGTTTCAAGTCTCTATGGAAAAACCATTACAATACTTTGCTTAACCCATTTACCCTAAAGACACTTTTGAACTAGTTTAAGTCATTGATTTACAGATTTGTCCATTGTTTTTCAGGGGTTGATGAGTTGACAAGATACAAAAGAAGCAGATATTTTCAAAAACCTTCAATTTAACCTTAATCACTTTGTAACTACCGATCTTCCTCTTCTGATAATAACAACCAATATGCAGGGCTAATACAAGCATTTAACTGGTGTATATTTCTTTATGGTGATAATAAGATGCATGCTGTGTTGTTCAATAATTGCATATACACGTTGCTAGAACATGCACAATTTTAAAGTGTTAATACATGGTTAAGAGATTTTAAAAAGGAAACAGAGAATTTCCATCGACAAGTAATAACCATTTAATAACTTTAAACTTGACTAAAACAATGTAAAAACTTTACATTTCATCAATTAAGTGTCTCTGTGGTCTATGTCAATCAGTGAACATGTATCTTAAACAGGTTATCTTTCCTTTTACCTATCTGCCTGTCTTAGTGTGTGTTTGTCTTACTGTATGTCTGCCTTACTGTCTGTCTATCTTACTGTCTGTCTGCCTTACTGGCTGTATGCCTTACTGTCTGTCTGCCTTACTGTCTGTCTATCTTACTGTCTGTCTGCCTTACTGTCTGTCTATCTTACTGTCTGTCTGCCTTACTGGCTGTATGCCTTACTGTCTGTCTGCCTTACTGTCTGTCTATCCTACTGTCTTTCTGTATTACTGTCTGTCTATCTTACTGTCTGTATGCCTTACTGTCTGTATGCCTTACTGTCTGTATGCCTTACTATCTGTATGCCTTAATGTCTGTCTATCTTACTGTCTGTCTGCCTCACTTTCTACCTGTCTGTCTGTCTTACTGTCTTTCCTTTCACCTGTATTATTGTCTCACTGTTTTTTTGTCTTACTATCTATCTGTCTGCCTGTCTTACTGTCTTTCCTTTCACCTATTTGCCTGTCTTACTGTCTATTTATTTTACTGTCTGTCTGCCTTACTTTCTGCCTGTCTCGGTCTGTCTATCTTACTGTTTTTCCTTTCACCTATATGCCTGTCTTACTATCTGCCTGTCTTACTGTCTTTCCTTTCACCTATCTGCCTGTCTTACTGTCTATCTCTGTATTGCATGTTAATCACTATAAATGTATTTATAACTAGCTGTTATTTTTTTTACATCACTGAATAACAAAAAAACATCTTTTCGTAGCAAAGAAGGAGATATTTCCCCAACATCTTGGCCTTCTACACCAGCTATTAAGTGGCTACTGTATATATTCTAAATAGTTCACATTTAGCCTTATAATTACCTCAAGTCACCTCAGGTTTCCCTCATTTACATGAAATACTACACTTTTAGTACACATTATCTAATCAGATTTCCTCAGCTCAATAAAACATAAACTGTCTCATTCAACATGTAACAGAGCTAATTTACGATGATTCACTGACAATGAACAACGATTGTCATTTTTTGGTTTCCAAATTAACAGATGCGATGTATTTTCTTTGTATCAAATTTTGTTAATACTCTAATTAAGAAAAAAAAGAAGATTGCTTCAGTGACAAGACTGTGTATGTTACAAGTTTGACATAGCGGTTAACAGGCTGCACACTGGGTAACAAGAATTGACAGTTTTGACAGTTCACAACAGTGGTTTAGCTGGGTGACAAGTTGTCATTATCAGCATGTAGGTTTGACAGTGTCAACACTGCACAGTCACAGTTTAAGAGGGTAACAATACATCACATAAGCATGCAGTCTGGACAGCTATGACAGTCAACAATGGCAGTTTATATAGGTAGCAAAGAATCATTGACAGAAAAAAATATAGACTTACATTGACAGTTTACTACAGCTTAGTTTTGTTACAAATTGTCACTGTAAGTGGTAGATGTGACAGTGTTGACAGTTCACTGCCGCAATTTAGCTGGTTGATGAGGTTGTCATTGTAAGTATACAGTCTAGCCTTGACAGTTTACTACAGCTTAGCTTTGTTACAAATTGTCACTGTCATTGTAAGTATACAGTCTAGCCTTGACAGTTTACTACAGCTTAGCTTTGTTACAAATTGTCACTGTAAGTGGTAGATGTGACAGTTTTGACAATTCACCACCACAATTTAGCTGGTTGACAAGTTGTCATTGAAAGCATGTAGATTGGGCAGTTTTGACAATTCACCACCGCAATTTAGCTGGTTGACAAGTTGTCATTGAAAGCATGTAGACTGGGCAGTTTTGACAATTCACCACCACAATTTAGCTGGTTGACAAGTTGTCATTGAAAGCATGTAGATTGGGCAGTTTTGACAATTTAATGTCCCAATTTAGCTGGTTAACAATTGAAACTGTAAGTATGCAGTATAACCTCGACAGTTCACAATGACAGTTTAATTAGATAAGAAGTCATCATTGTAAAAATTAAAGATTTGACAGTGATTGCAGTTCACAAAGGCAGTCAAAAAAACAATGAAATTAGACAAGACACAAAACTGATTACAACATTGATCTCCAAAATCATTTACCTGTTTTATACAGCTAAGCCTATCATTGGTTTGTTGGATATGTCGTTCCATCTCATTCATGGTGACAGTTTACATGGTAGCCGCTTCACCAAAACTCCTTACATTGAGGTATGTGGTGTAGTCTTTTTCACAGTTATGTTTGTATCAAACACATAAATTAATTCACCATCAGAAGTGATATGGATTTCTTTGAAAGTGACATTGGCAGGAGATCTTGACAGATTACATATTTACTTTTCTAATGATGATTCTGCAAAAGATTAAAAATAAAGAAAATATTAAAATCAGATGATTAGATACGAAAAACATTGTAGACATATGTACATGTACCTGTCTCTGGATTGGACACAAAACCTCACTTAGGAGATGAAAATATTCCTGTTTTTGAAATTGAACATCTCTTTCAAAGAGATTTATTTCAGGGGGTTTCAGTTTTATTACCACTGGTGGATCTGAGACACCTATCTGAGCCCAGATTTTATAAATACACAGCTGAAGAATGATTCAGATATACACAAAATATTGAAAGAAAAATAAACAGATAAACAGACAGTAAGAGATATACAAATAAACAGACAAATAATACAAAAGATATATAGAAAGAGAGACAGACAGAGAAACAGAAATAAAGAAAGATAAATAAACAGACAAATAATACAAAAGATATATAGAAAGAGAGACAGACAGAGAAACAGAAATAAAGAAAGATAAATAAACAGACAAAAGATATAGAAAGAAAGACAGACAGAGAAACAGAAATAAAGAAAGATAAATAAACAGACAAATAATACAAAAGATATATAGAAAGAGAGACAGACAGAGAAACAGAAATAAAGAAAGATAAATAAACAGACAAATAATACAAAAGATATATAGAAAGACAGACAGGCAGAGAAACAGAAATAAAGAAAGATAAATAAACAGACCGATAAAAGAAAGACAAACAAACAAAGATATAAACAAACAAAAACACACACAGACAGATAGGTAGGTAAATTGGTAGGAAGGTAGGTAGGTAGATAGGTAAATAGACAGGTACATAGGTAAGTAAATAGGTACAGTTGTAGGTAAGTAGGTAAAAAGATGGGTAGGTAGGTAGATTAGTAAGAAGGAAGGAGGGTATGTACATAGGTAGGTAGGTAGGTAGGTAGGTAAGAAGGTTTGTAGGTAGGTAGATAAAAAGATAGGTAGGTGAGTAGGTAAGTAGGTAGGTAGGTAATATAGGTAGAAAGATAAAAAAGATATTGGAGTTTAAGAATTTAAATTTACTGAAGAATAATTCATCTGTTTATTTATTTCAATAGACAGATATATAAATATTTATAATGTACACATTACACCGATATATCTAAACTTTATATCATCAAGGAGGTGCAATAAATTAACATGCGTATAAAAGGCCTTCTAAAAACATCATATATTGCATCACAAATAAAATTCTTACACATTCAACATCATTTTTTTATTTTGTCCCATCAATGCCAAGAATTGCCTATACACTAAAGATCAGCGTCGGAAGCAAATTGAAAGTGGGGGGGCTAAACCAACTTAAAACACATACACACGCCAGAAACGTCTATGTCCTATGTCTATATTTGCAAAAAAGTGGGGGGCTAAGCCCCCCCCTAGCCCCCCCCGGTTCCGACGCCTATGCTTAAAACAAGAAGTTTTGAACACTGACTGTAACTAAATTAAAGACATATAAATTGCAAGTATGAAGACACAGTAGCTTCATTTATTGATTACTGAGATGATCTACAAACATGTGGACAGATCCCAAAATACTGCAGACACATGGCGCAAACATAATTAAATCAGCATGAAATATGACAGATAAAATCTTGTAAAATCCATAAAATATGTCAGGTTTTAACTTCTTTTAAAAAAAAATTTAAAATTTCCGTTTTACTCCCTACATTTATCTATTTTGTACTTTAACAACATATTATAAGGACAACATTTTGCTGGTCTGTGTGAAAGGTAAACATCAGATACATATGAAATGTATTTTGTTTTTTGCAATATTTACATCCTTTTTGAATGATCTGGAGTCATATGATATTCTGCATCATTTTGTATTGAAGAATACTATTATACAATGTAGTATCAGACCAATGGAAAAAAAACAGAAAATATCCACAAATAGCACCGTATGGAACTCTCATCATATTTCCATAGCATAGGTAAAAACTTCTGGCATTTCATATGTAGCTGCGGGTATGTATTTGCAAACGGGAAAATGTGGTTCTTATTTCCAGAGGATGTGTGACGTTCACTTTCTGTGTCAAGTAATTTTGAATAGTGTTTTACACCACACTCAACAATTTTTCAGTTATATGGTGGTGGCCTGTTTTTATTGGTGGAAAAGAGAACCTGGTTACAGATATACCTGGGAAGAGACCACCGGCCTTTTGCAAGTAAACTGGCAAACTTTCTCACAAAAATCAGCTTGGGATCCAGTGGGGCTGGAACCTGCGCTAACCAGAAATAAGAGACCTCGTACTTCAAAGCACGATGCTCTAACCACTTGGCCATGGAGACTCTCAAGTACTTTTGAAAGAAACAACTGGACCTACCTTTGTAAAAAAGAATCATTGTTCTTACCTGGATTCAAACCTGAAACCTTTTCTTTGCATACTGAACACTCAACTACTTCACCACTATCATCAGTTTATATAAAAGGATCATTGTATTAAACAACACACAGATGTACATGTATTTGTCTGTATGTATGTAAACAAAGACTTGTAATACATGTGTTTCTTGCCTGTATCATATTAATTATATATATCTACTGATTCTATGTTTAAAGAGAAATGTTACAAATACATCGCAGCAAGAGATTGTGGTATTCTATATCTGATGAATCATATATCTTACTCCAAGAGAGTCATTCTTCACTTAATTATTTTACACGTACCTTTCAACCCTCACTAGTGCAACCGATCAAGCAAGATCAAGCAATTTACGAGGATATTGTGTTTAAACTCAGCACATGTTGTTTAACTTCTTCCAGATACACATACATACACATGTGCACATACACACAGAAACTCACAAACACACATAGACTACTGTTGGCGTAATTATTTTTTAATTATTTATTTCTATTATTTAACTAATAACGCTAAAATTTAGATGAAAGTCTCTTTAAACCTTTATTAAAACTCTTCTTCCATAAGAATAATGTTGATTATTTTCTTTAAAATTCTCTTTGTTAAAACTTTAAACATTTTCCATTGTTCATATGGTCCAATATTGACTAAATCTTCTAAATCTGAAAAAATGAACTGTTATAACTGAGGTGACAATCTGACAATAGGGCCAGGTGATCAAGCTATATGCAGGTGTTTGGTTGTGCCCCTTTGTTACCTGTGGGGCTATTAATGGTGAGGTTTTAACACAACAATATCTTGCACAGGTAAAGGTAAACTTAGCTACCTGTCTGTGTATACATGAGAGTAATCGTTAAAACAAGTCAGAGATACAAACAGATAACTAAAGTCTCTATCAATAATAGTACTGTACAATCACTTTTATGGATCTCGCTTACATACTCCTATATTCTAATACCCATAATTCCTCCTGATCAATAGGAATTCCGAGGCTATGACCCTGTGCACAAAAATAGATCGCGCTTTGGTAATAGGCACATTGTGTGTTTGTCATTAACTTACAATATGAATAAAACAAACACTTATTCTCAGTGCAGTAAGAGTTTTTGTAAATTCCATGCAAGGCTGGAGTAGCAGACATTTACAGATTACAATACAATGCTCGTGTATGGTCAACTTTATATGATAATTCTGAAAAAAAGTTAGCAAGCAAGAGAAAAATAAATAAACTTGAAGTACAAAAGTCTGTGAAATTCAAAATAAAATAAAAAATCAATAAAACTGTAATTTTCCACCTGACCATGTGTTTTTTTATCATTTTATTATCTGTTCCATCCATACACAATGTCAAGTTAATTATATATAAATATATATTTAGCAAAAATATGTAAACTACATTCTAAATTTATCAGTACATAGATTAAGATAATTAAAACTGACTAGATACAAACATAAAATAAAGCCTGGCCTGAATTGGCCAATTTAGATAAAAGAAAGGTAACTCCTGTCCATAAATATTTTGCACTATTCAAACTTGCAAAGGGTGTCAAGTATTTCAATTTATTAGTAAATGTCGCTGGTTATCTGCGAGGTATTTAAATGACACACCCTCTAGTAGAACTTTTAAGTGTTTCATGGCTGAAACAAGCGAGTCTGATAACGAGAACTTTCAGATATAGGTGTTATCAATGGAGATATATCACCTCACTCTTCCGTTTTTTTTTTCCTATCCGCTACAATTAGTTTACCTAATACAGGCATACAACAATGAGACTTTCTGTTCTTGCGTGTATACAATAAAATGTTGTAGAAAATCATTTCTTATGCATTTTTTTATATCTGTTTGACTCATGACCAACATTTATTTATATTTTGAATTTTGATCCTTTGGTTCTTACAGACAGTCAGAAAGATTACTCAGCTAATCAGAGGTGCATACAGATCCCCTACAAAAAACCCAAAATCACAATGATTGACTGAAATTTTTTTTGAAATCTATTTCTTAATAAAAACTAATTGAAATGAGAATTCATAAACTGAATGAAACCATTTAAACAAAAAATGATATAATGAAAAAAACAAAAGGAAAATTGTTGCTAGCAAGTAAAATACTCAAAAGAAGATTACTGAATTTTTTTCTGGCATTCTCACAATGAAAAGTTACTATGATTTTCTGTCAGTGATGTCTCACTTTTGCTGACAACAATTACTGATACACTATCCTCATCGAAAAAGCATGGCCGAACAGATCCGAAAATATGCTGTAATGTGTCAAATCATTTCATTTCCTAAGACAATAATGGACTAACTCAGAAAAGCAAACGAGACAATCTATGAAACAGACATGGGGGTGATTAGGTTAACGAATACTTGCAATCTAGCTCTGGTCTTGTTTACAGCTGATTAATAGCTATCAGATTCACAGCATGTCATCGCATTGCTGACAGTTTGAATCAGCCATTATGACATTTAGTACACAAAACAGCGAATCTATAGAGATGAAACAAGTAACAAACATAAAGGTGGGAAATATAAAGTTTTACCTGAGAAAATGATACCTCTGTTAAATATTTACAGTGACCAGGTAGATTGGCTATGTTATAACAACATTTTCTCTCGCTAAATGGAACATCACACCAATATTTGACAATAGCGCCTTTGTATAGAAAACGATCATCCAACTCTATCACAGTGTATCCATTAAAGAAATTTCTGCTTAAATTAGCATCATGCAGAAAAAACAGTGAGCAGGAAAAGCCGCTGAATTAAAATAAAACTTAATAAGTAGCCTTACGTAGAAAAAGGGAGCTTTGAATATGTGGTAAAGTGCAATATTTACACAGAGCCAAACGATAAGCTGATAAAATTGATATACAAATCATCGCACGATATTATTTTATTCGGGTTGATATGGTTTTATATTGACCTGATAACTATGTCGAGGGAAAAACTGATACGATAATTATACAGCATCGTTCCCTCGATAGGATTATAAGTAAATGTACAGTGTGCATGTTAATTTTTATATAATTTGTTGGATCTAACTTTATAATCACAAAAACAAACAGTTCGTAGATTTCAATACATGCAGTGGCATAGGAAGCAAACCAAAATTTTGGGGGCGGGGGGATTTTTTTCTTTTTGTATGAAAATGTTTTTGCGGGTAAAAATTATTTTCATGTGACTTTTGATTATGCAATAAATATATACATCAGTGGCGGATCTAGACAAAAAAAGGTGGTTGTTTTTTCGGCTGGTGACATAAAATTATATTTATTGTGATGCAATGTATATATCATCAGCGATATATAAAGCTAACAGTGCTAGCTTTATATATCGCTGATATCATCAAAAGCAGACTGAGGATTCAAAGTTTGAGTGGGTGAAAATTTAAAATTTATATATATTTAAAATTTTGGGAAATTTGTTTTTAATTTTTCAACTTTTTATAGAAAAATTAAAGGTTTTACATCTATTTTATCAATTTTAGGGGCACACTTTCCTTGCTCACTATGCAAAATTTCGAGTGTTGGATTAATTGTGAGGCAATATTTCACTAGATTGTCGTGTTTTACACATCTAATAAAAAATAATTTTGGAACTTTGGAAGCCTGTAGAAGCTTTTTTCTGCCTCCAGACATGAAAATATGTCTAGTAGGCCTGACCCCATGGATCACATGGATCAGCAAGAAATAGGAAAAGACTTTCGTTCTATTATCCTCCTGACACTTGATTTTGACCTCTTTACCATTAAAAATATTTTATTGATAGATTAATTCGGAAGGCAGATGAGGTATTCTCTAGCTTCCAGACACAGAATAATTGTTTCCCCCTGGTTCAGCTGGGTATGTTTCCCAGAAATGTTCAATATTAAATACCCAGAGTTAATTATCACACTGCGACTCGTTTTTATTCCGGCCAAATATTTCATTATATTGACAGACTTATAAGGAGGTTGGCCCAATGTTTTTTCTTTTTTACATTTTTTTTGGGGGGGGGGGGGGGGTGTGACAAGATGCCATACACATGCAAATGGTGCGTTCAATGATATGTGCAAAAAACTGGATTTCAGTGATGATTAAATTTTCAAATCTTTAGCTGATAGTAACACATGGGAAAAGCATATACATTCTGATCCAATGCAAATTTTGTTACAAATAAATTTATATTCATACATGCTGAGCAAAAGCAAAAATAAAAATATATCTTCACCGATATGTAGGGCAAACCAAATCATCAAATCCAAGATATAAGATGCCAGGGTGGATTGCGCATTTCAAATTAGATGGAAGGTATTTTTTTTGTTTATTGTTGTTTTAATGTCCCACTCAAGAATATTTCACTCATATGGAGACGTCACCAAATGCTGGTTAAGGGCTTCAAATTTTGGCCTATGCTTGGCACTTACAGCCATTGAGCAATAAGGGTTCTTTAATGTGCTGACACCTACTGTGACATGGGACCTCTGTTTTTACTCTCTCATCCGAAGGACAGGAAACCAACCTGCCGCCAGCTGGACTCAAACTCATGACCTCACGATCAAGAGTCGAGTGTGCTACCGACTGAGCCAGACTGGCTCTAGAGGGAAGGAAGAGAATACACTGTATAAATGTTTGAAAAATTTGGTAGGCCCTAATTTTTTTCTGGATTCCAGATGTGATGATAATATAAAAAATAAAAAAAAAATTGCATATGAAACAAGTGGGTGGGGGGTGGGGGGGGGCTGGTCCCCCCTCTCCACCCGGTTCTTATGTCTATGTCATATACATTTTAGGGGTACAATAATCAATCTAGGTATTTTTGACAACACATATTTAATTTGTACACACAAAATTTCAAGCACTATGAGGGTACAATTCCTATCCCTTACTCAGCCCAGCATAATTATTTTGACAGTTACTTTGTGTAGGGACCTAGTAAAAATCTTCATATTGTATCATACAATGTAGGAAAGAATATCTCAATTAGTAGAACACCTGGGCCTGAAGTCACAAAAGTTACTCAAGCTCAACTTTTATTTCGTTATTTTGACTGTACAATCGCTTGTAAATAATTAGGTAATGTATCAATAAAAATCTGAGTACGGTACTCAAAATTTGAGTATGTACTTAAACACTTTTTTAAAAATATTTCTTAAGTTTCCTTCAAATTAGCAATAATTTTGATCATTATTTACAATTGTATGCTGTCAATATACAAACATGTCCTGTTACAGAATTGATTTTGCATGTTTTACCTTAAAATCATGAAAAGGTAGTTGAGCTGAAGTACTGAGTAAATTTGGTGACTGCGGGCCCCAAATTTACTCAATACTTAAGCTCAACTTTCATTTCATTATTTTGATTACAGAATCACTCATAAAACTTTGAATATGAGTGAATAGGAAACATGTTATAATTTTACATCAGTCACATATAAATTTTTGTGTCACACTTATGATATTCCTGTAAAAAAGGAATAAATTTGTTGAGTACGTACTCAAACAATATTTTGATATATCTGAAGTTTTCTTCAAATGAGCAATAACTTCCACCATTATTTACAATTGTATGCCATCAATATACAAACATGTCCAGTTACAGAATAAATTTTGTTTGTTTTTTCTTTAAAATCAAGAAAAGTTAGTTGAGCTTGAGTACTGAGTAAATTTGGTGACTTTGGGCCCTGATCTTCAACATGAAGGTCTCTGGTTGATCCCCAAAAGTGCCAGATTTTCATCTGTCTACACAGCTCTATACCTAGACAGCATTTTTTTAAAAATATATATCATTTCTTAGTGCACAGTTACAGGACCATAATATAAAAAGTGTCTAATAGAATTTTAAGTCTGCAAAGGTGTCTAGCAATAACATGATAAACTAGACAGATAAATAGACAAAATGGAAAGATAGCGACAAGTCTTATTGTTATGCCTGGTCTGTTTTTGCAAACAAAAACGATCCCAACATTTATGTCTTTAAAATACCATAGTTATTTTAACTCGAAGCTTGTTTTCCTATTTATCGAATTTAATTTGTAAGGTAGTGACATAAATAACTGAAGGCATGCTCTGTAAGATCAATTTTCAAGAGGTTGTTAGTTAGAAGAATGAGATCTGCATACATTGATGCAAGATATAAATTTTACAGAAATACAATAACAGAAACATTTAATTTTCATTTCAAAAGAACAAACTGCTTCTGTCTCATATTGTGCTGTTAGTTCACATAAAATCAATGGCTTTATGAATGATTTATAATATTTGAAAGAGCCATAAAAAATCGTAAGTATAAAAACGCAACAGAAAACAAATCAATGACAAATGATTGGCGTAAACCCTAGGATATCAGTTTCTAGGTGAGCTGGTCACATCTTGGGAGATTTGACAAAATCTAACAAAATAACAAACTTTTTTCTTTTTTCTTTTCCTTTCCTTTTTCATCTTATTCTGATAATGAATTTGTTTAAGTACCACCACACACTGCCGCAATCAGATATTATCAATTAGAATTGTGATTAAATGAATGTTTCTTTAACATCTCTTCACTTGTTTGAAACCTTACATCATTCTTATTTTTCACTCTCTGAAATCAGATATATTCCAAAAATTCAAATTCAATAGTTTTTCAACTACGATGGAGAACCTGTCTTGAGAGACCATCTCATTTGCTATGCTGATGTGATTTCTCAAGACAGGTGGTCTCTTATGGGAGGTCAAAATGAAAGACCTGTTATATCAAGCAATTTTATGAATGTTATTTCACTAGAAAGGTGGTCTTTCATATCAGTATCATTTATATATATATATATTTACTTGGTTCTGGTAGCCATGTTTTACTGCACACTTTGTACTATAATATACATATACAGTGAAACCTGCTATAGTGGCCACCTCTATATAAGGATCACCTGTCTATAAAGGCCAGCTTTGAAAAGTCCCTTGACTGCATACTTCAACTAAATTGAACCTGTGTATAAGGGTCACCTGCACATAAAGGTCAATATTCTCTGGTCCCTTGGGTGGCCCCTATATACAGGTTTTACTGTACAGTCAAACTTGTATAAAGGTCACCTCTGTATAAAGGGCACCTGCCTATAAAGGCCATTCAAACATACCCTTTCTAAACGTTTTTATAATGAATAAACCTCTTTTTAAAGGTGCCCTGTCTATAATAATGCCACTTTTGCCTGTTCACTTGAGTGGCCTATACAGAAAAGTTTGACTGTACATTGATTTCAACTTCTTGTCTGAAGTATTTCAAAATTAGATACACGATTAGTCATATGAATCCTCCGTTACCTATGATGTGTTAATTACCCTATAAACTATTCAATTGCATTTCAATCTTACTTATTCTAATTTCCAACAATACACATCTCTCATTTCATTCACAGTATCCCCTTTCAGTTTTTTTTACATAACTGCTATTGTTTTTCACCAAGGCAAACACCATCTGAAACTGAGCAGCTGAGAATAAAATGTGTCCACTTTTTATTTCATTCTATAACCCAAGACGTTACTTAGCAACTATGAAATACTGTATGTGTATCTTAAATTTTCTGTAGATTCAGGAAATGATTTAGTTAACAATCTATCCACAACATAGTCTAAGTTATATGACTACATCCTGTAAAAAATGGCCAACACCATAATATAACTCTGACCTCTCAATCTTAATTTTGTTTCTGTTTAAGAGACAAGTATATTATAAATATATCAGTCTTAATGCTAGTTTTATTTTAAGAGAGAATGGAATTCAACACATCGGCCATATTGGATCCCAATCTCTCTAAAAATACAATATGCACAACTAGATCTTAAGGGGAACCTTGATGTCAAATTTCAATGAAATCTCATCAGTCCTTTTCTGAGAAATAGCGATAACAAATATCCTTTGGTCAAAATCTAAGATGGACACCTGTCGGCCATGTTGGATTCCGATCTCTAAAAGTGTAACATACACAACTACGTAGACCTCAAGTGGAACCTTCATGTTAAATTTCAAGGAGATTACTTCAGTTCTTTCTGGGAACTAGCGGTAACAAGAATTGTTCATTATGGATGGACGACGGACAGATGACGGATGGACAATGGATGCATGGCCATATGAATAGCACCCCCACATCTGATCTGCATTCCTCCTTCCACAATTGATCTGCTTTCCCCCTCCACAAGTGATCTGCTTCCCCCTCCACAATTGATCTGCTTTCCCCTCCTATAATTAATCTTCTTTCCCTTCCACAATAAATCTGCTTCCCCCTCCACAAGTGATCTGCTTTCCCCTCCACAATTAATTTGCTTTCCCCTCCCACAATTGATCTGCTTTTCCCTCCCATAATTAATCAGCCTCCCCCCATAATTGATCTGCTTCCCCCATGATTGATCTGCTTCCCCACAATTGATCTGCTTGATCTGCTTCCCCCTCCACAATTGATCTGCTTCCTCCTCCACAATTAATCTACTTTCCTCTCCCACAATTGATCTGCTTCCCCCACAAGTGATCTACTTCCCCTTCACAATTGATCTGCTTCCCCTTCCCACAATTGATCTGCTTCCCCCTCCATAATTGATCTGATTCCCCCTCCCACAATTGATCTGCTTTCTCCCACAATTTATCTGCTTTTCCCTCACACAAATGATCTGCTTACCCCTTCACAACTGATCTACTTTCCCGTTCCACAATTGATCAACTTCCCCCTCCACAACTGATCTGTTCCTTCCTCCACAGCTGATCTACTTCCCCTCCCACAATTGATCTGCCTCCTCCACAATATATCTGCTTCCTCTCCCACAATTGATCTGCTGCCTAAACACAATTGATCTGGTTCCTCCACAATTGATCTGCTTCCCCTTCCCACAATTGATCTGCTTCCCCTCCACAACTGATCTGCTTCTGCTTCCCCTTTCACAATTGATCTGTTTCCAACTCCACAATCGATCTGCTTCCCCCTCCTACAATTGATCTACTCTCCCCATCTCACACAACTGATCTGCTCTCCTCTCTCATAATAATTGATCTGTTTCCCTCTCCCCTCTCACAACTAATCCGTTTCCCATGCCACTGGAATTCTATATAGGGGTTAAATTCACCAGGCTGTAATTTTCACATTTGTACTCTCTTCTGACACAACAGGTTTTTTTTTAATTCATAGATTAAGGGTAAAACACACAGTATTTGATCTATTGAATTAACTACTAACAGGTACGGTCATCTAGACATGTCATGAAGTTACTGACACTTAACAAAATACGTCAGTCATTACATAACAACAGCAAGTTCTTATCTCCAGTCGTCATACCACAACATGATTACAATTAGACCTGTTATCTAAAGCAAAATAATAATGGAATTACTATATATTTTAATCTGACGCAAAAGTGAGTCTAAGGAGTGTCGCACATATTGTGTTTGATATTGACGTCAAGTCTATTGTTGAATAACAACAATAATAATTTACATTTCACATTATCTTCAGATATCTGTAAGATTTAATATACAATCGCTAATAATTGTCTGTCATATGATATTTCATTAATCATTTGGTAGATATATCAGTAAAGACTTGCAACTGCTGTTGGCAGAGTCATCCAAAGATTGGTAACATACAAATCATTAACACATTCAACTTAGTAAATGAAGTGAAAATGTAATGAGGGACAATAATTATTTCAACAGCGACAATGAACTTGTACTTCCTCTGCTAATATTTGTGGTTGTATTAACCAATTAATTGCAGGCAAGTATATAACATCGGGATCCCATACTGTGTAAGAAATACGATCTTTTTTATCTTTATGTTCCAGGCATTTGGGAGAGAGAAAAAAATAACAATGATAATAATGGTTATGTAAAAGATCTTTACCAATAAATATCAAATAATTTTATTAATAAACAAAATTTATACAATAAAAATATAAATGAATAAAAAGATATGGATAAATAAATAAATTCTATTTCAAGGAATATACAAAATTTTCAATAGTTGTCTAACAAAATAACAAACATTTCTTATTTTTTCATTCTCGGATAATAGGAGTATTCAAATAATTCAAATTCAATAATTCTTCAAGTACAGTGCAGTCATCCAGAGGCTGAACATTTGACTCAGAAGCGTAAGGTCCTGAGTTGGATTCCAAGAACTGGATCATATTGGAGTCTTTCAAAAAGGGACAGGGAAGGGGTGTAATATATATATGGTTAGTGCCTAATATTTATCAATCAGGACAAGTGTTGTACATTCTCTGGAGATAATCTACAGAAAAATCTATAAATAGATCTATAAAGCACTATATAAGAAGCCTGGATACTGCTTCTGTATCAGCTTGTTTTTCAAACAATTTCTCTCCTTCATCTTTATATATTCCTCAGTTTTGGGTTGGAATGTTAAGTGTTTCAGCACTTGCAGTAATAAACATATTACCAGAGTCAGAAACTGTCGACCAAGATTCCAGAAATATTGCCCTGACTTCTCTACTGGTACAAGTGCATTTACAGTTGAAACTATCAGCATCTGAGGGAATTGATTGAAATATGTATTTCATCTGATGAGTAATTTAGAAGGAACTGAAAGATTGATAAATAAAAGAAAAATTGAAAATACAGTAATGATTATAATTGTAAAATAAAATTTCAAGTATGTGTTGGAAGACAAAGCACTAACACAAGTCCTGTGATAAAGCTTTTGTGCATTTGTTAAAAAAGCAAATTAAACTCATTCACCCCTTAAGACACATTTGGAATGGCCTAAATCATTGATTTACAGAAGAGATCATTGTTTTTCAGGGGCTGATGAGTAGAATCAAATTTCTTGCTTCTTTACTGAAAAGAAAACAGAAAACTTCTTTGCATGTTTGAAAGGTTCAGTGCATATTTCAAATGCAAAAACCCATGCAAATTAATTCTTTTATCCCCTAAAGACACAAATGGACTGGTCTAAGTCATTGATTTACAGGAGTCCACTGTTTTTCAGGGGCTGATGAGTTAAGACTCAGTGCACTGAATAAAAGTATTAGTTAATTTTTTGTGACTGAAGCTCAAAGTAAGCTTCTAGCTTTGCTTAAACTCATCCTGATGACACATTTGAACTGTGTGAGGCATTGATAAACAGAAGAGACCATTGTTTTACTGGAGTTGATAAGTTAAGAGACTCTTCATGATACTGGAAATGAAATAGGTCAGAAAGAAAGCTCGAGAGTGAAGTTTGCTTCCACTGATTGATTTATGAAATTGATGAAAGTTATTTCACATCACAGGGATGTATATACTAATGCTTAACTCATTCCCCCTAAAGACACATTTGGACTTGTCCAAGTCATTGATTTATAGAAGAATCCATTGTTTTTCTGGGGCTGATGAGTTAACATCTCTACAGGAGTGTCTACTCACTATTCAAATTCTAGACCTATGGACTTATACAAATACAGTCAGGTTTTTTGTGTCATGCCTGCCATTTTTTGATTTTGAATGTTGTTTTATGTAACACTCAACAATATTTCAGTTATATGGTGGCGATCGGTTTTTAATGTTGTAGGAGAAAACTAGATACAATGTATACGGGAAGAGATCATTGGCCTCCCTGGTGTAAACTAGCCAACTTTCTCACAAAAATCATTTTAGGTTCCATCAGGGCTCCAACCATGACCCCGGAAACAGATTTTAAGCAGCATTTAAAGAATGATGAATTTCAGTGGCATGAAAAACTTATTTTGGAAAAGGAGAATGCAAAATTATGCAATGACCTTAATTTAGTGGTAGATTGAGTGGTACCTCAAAACAGGTTTCATTGTAGAACTATATTGAGTGGTACCTCACAACAGGTTTCACTGTAGAACCATATAGAGTAGTAACTCACAACAGGTTTCACTGTAGAACCATACTGAGTGGTACCTCACAACAGGTTTCACTGTAGAACCATACTGAGTTTAAACCTCACAACAAGTTTCACTGTATAACCATACTGTGTGGTACCTCACAACAGGTCTCACTATAGAACCATACTGAGTGGTACCTCACAACGTCTCACTGTAGAACCATACTGAGTGGTACCTCACAACATCTCACTGTAGAACCATACTGAGTGGTACCTTACAATGGGTCTCATCGTAGAACAAGACTGAGTGGTACCTCACAACAGGTCTCACTGTAGAACCATACTGAGTGGTACCTCACAACGGGTCTCATCATAGATCAAAAGTGTATTATACCTCACAACTGGTCTCACTGTAGAACCATACTGAGTGGTACCTCACAACGTCTCACAGTAGATCAGAAGTGTATTATACCTCACAACTGGTCTCACTGTAGAACCATACTGAGTGGTACCTCACAACATCTCACAGTAGATCAGAAGTGTATTATACCTCACAACTGGTCTCACTGTAGAACCATACTGAGTGGTACCTCACAACGTCTCACAGTAGATCAGAAGTGTATTATACCTCACAACTGGTCTCACTATCCATACTGAGTGGTATTATCACAACATCTCACTCACCTCACACAACTGGTCTCACTGTAGAACCATACTGAGTGGTACCTCACAACATCTCACAGTAGATCAGAAGTGTATTATTCACAACTACCTCACCATACTGAGTGGTACCTCACAACATCTCACAGTAGATCAGAAGTGTATTATACCTCACAACTGGTCTCACTGTAGAACCATACTGAGTGGTACCTCACAACGTCTCACAGTAGATCAGAAGTGTATTATACCTCACAACTGGTCTCACTGTAGAACCATACTGAGTGGTACCTCACAACATCTCACAGTAGATCAGAAGTGTATTATACCTCACAACTGGTCTCACACATACTGAGTGGTCTCACAGTAGATCACTCACAATCACTGTAGAACCATACTGAGTGGTACCTCACAACGTCTCACAGTAGATCAGAAGTGTATTATACCTCACAACTGGTCTCACTGTAGAACCATACTGAGTGATACCTCACAACATCTCACAGTAGATCAGAAGTGTATTATACCTCACAACTGGTCTCACTGTAGAACCATACTGAGTGGTACCTCACAACATCTCACAGTAGATCAGAAGTGTATTATACCTCACAACTGGTCTCACTGTAGAACCATACTGAGTGGTACCTCACAATGTCTCACAGTAGATCAGAAGTGTATTATACCTCACAAATGGTCTCACTGTAGAACCATACTGAGTGGTACCTCACAACATCTCACAGTAGATCAGAAGTGTATTATACCTCACAACTGGTCTCACTGTAGAACCATATGGTACCTCACAACATCTCACAGTAGATAGTGTATTATACACAACTGGTCTCACTGTACTGAGTGGTACCTCACAATGTCTCACAGTAGATCAGAAGTGTATTATACCTCACAAATGGTCTCACTGTAGAACCATACTGAGTGGTACCTCACAACATCTCACAGTAGATCAGAAGTGGTCACAACTCATACTGAGTGGTACCTCACAACATCTCACAGTAGATCAGAAGTGTATTATACCTCACAAATGGTCTCACTGTAATACCTAAACAACAAGCTAAACTGCTTAGATCAATTTCACAGCTGCTTTTTAATATGATATCAAACGTATCTCAATTAAAAGAAAACCAGATAAATTTTTTTTTCTGGAGAACAATATATGATTTCTTAAAAAAGCAATTCATGCAAAGAAAACCTAGTATATTACACAGGAAAGCCAGATTTGTGTTGAATTATTTTGTTGATAAGAAATGAATTACGCTAATGAAAGGCAAAATTGACATTATTACTTCTGTTTATCAATTTCATTGTGCACTACAGGTTAGGAAGTCAATTACTGAAGTGTGCCTTGTAACTGATTTATTCTCAATCACCAAATTCCCTTAACAAAAATATATAATACAAAGAGTAGCAAAATAAAAAAGAAATCCAAATGAAAGAAAAAATGATAAAAAACAAAACATAGTTTTGCTTGTTTGTCAACAGTTACTGAAGAGGATAAACATGTTTCACTGTTAAATTAATCATTTGTCACATGCCTCATTAAGCCACGAGTCTCTTTATCATTCCTGTGTATAAAACAAAATATAACCATTTTTTGTTATGCTATTGACATTTTTTTCCCTTTAGCCCATGGTTGTTTTAACGACTCAACTTAATCCTGGATTTAATGAAATTGAAATGATGATCACAGTCGAAACAATGTGTTAATTAGATATCCCACAATTCTTTGTGTGTATCAATTTTAATCATTAAAATAATAGCAAAGTAATTATCACAGTACCAATTCATTAAATGCAATAAATTCAATATTGAATTTAATAACAACGAGTCGTCAAAAAGATCAGGTATATGGAGTTTGTGGATCATTTGATCTGTTAATGATGATTTGAGGCATAAAATCATACTGATTCATACAAACGCCTTCGGGATTGATGAGTTGATTGGTTGATGATAAATCTTTAAATGTCAACTTGTTCTACTTGAGTTTGCAAAATACATCATATATAAGGACTCTTTATATTGTAAACAGTAACCGATGGCAACAACAACTGGAATAAACAAATTGTCCATCCCACATAGAAATATAAGAACCCTTATCCTTATACTGTTTTCCATCAACTAATTACCAAACAACACCGATTATAAATACAGTAAAACCTCTTTATAATGCCCCTCATTTCATTTGCCATCTTACTTTACGTCACAATTTTTTTGAGTCCACTTTTCCAATTTCCCCATATCCTATCTCCGAAAGCCTTTATTATGCCAAACTTTGGCTGAACAATAAACAAAATAAAGTGATTTGTCTGGTTTTTTTTCTTTTCACATCCAGCCAATGATATCACTAGCTTTAGGTGAAGTGCCACAAATGTTTACCTGTGAAATGGACTGACGTCAATACAGTGAGGGTTCTCTAACATGTCATGTCTGCTGTGACACAGAACCTTGTGAAACTTGACAACAAAGATTTCTTAAAATGCAGAGTGATAAGAAAATTCAGAAATAATAAATCTCACTGTCAAAGTGTTTCTAATAAAGTTTAGTTTGAAGAATTCAGAAGTTTACAAAATTGGGCCGGCATCACTTTGAGTTTCTACATCTTTGTCCACTGTCATTCTCAATACATGGACCACTTGTCTGATCCGACCATTTTAAGTCTCTAATCCTGTGCCTAAAGGTCATCAGTTCAAGATGTAGATTAGTGTGTAAATATTCCACTTGGTATTGTTCATCTTAGTAATGGATGCTTGTGATTACACATGGGTCCTATTTACAACTTGTATTTCATACTCTTTATTTATCCTATATGACCTATAATTGTATTTAGTGTCTTATTTTGGAAATATATTTTTTCTTAAATCTAATTTTCAAAAGCTTTTCTTCCCCCAAAAGAGAAAACTAAAACAAATATCTAAATTCTGAGTCATTTGAAAAAACATTCAAGTACTGGTACTATAAAATTTTAATCTCAGAAATCCAGAAAAACAGTAATTAAATTGAATTTAACCTATACTGAATTTACGGTTTAAATAATTGACCCAAAGGAATGATGTCAACAAAGTTCAACATCTTTGACACCAGAAAAAAATTTTGTTATGTATTATCAAAGATTTTGAGAGAGAGAGAGAGATAGAGAGAGAGAGGGGGGAGGGTAAGACAGAGATGTAATACACACAGTTCCTCTATGTTCATTTATGGTCCATAAACAGTTGGTCAAGTCTGATTATGGCCTGTAAATATTTCTTCAATGTCTGATTATCATCTCTAAACAGTTCCTTTATGTCTATTTATGGTCTGTAAACAGTTCCTATGTCTCCTGTCTGATTATGGTCTGTAAACAGTTCCTATGTCTCCTGTCTGATTATGGTCTGTAAACAGTTCCTCTTGTCTACTGTCTCATGATGGTTTGTGAACAGTTCTCCTGTATTATTATGATCCATAAACAGTTTCTTTATGTCTATTTACACTCTGTAAACAGTTCCTCTGTCTGATTATGGTCTATAAACACTTCCTCTGTCTATTCATAGTCTATAAAGAGTCCTTCTGTCTGATTATGGACTGTAAACAGTCTCTCTGTCTGATTATGGTCTATAAACACTTCCTCTGTCTATTCATAGTCTATAAAGAGTCCTTCCATCTGATTATGGACTGTAAACAGTCTCTCTGTCTGATTATGGTCTATAAACACTTCCTCTGTCTATTCATAGTCTATAAAGAGTCCTTCTGTCTGATTATGGACTGTAAACAGTCTCTGTCTGATTATGGTCTATAAACACTTCCTCTGTCTATTCATAGTCTATAAAGAGTCCTTCTTTCTGATTATGGACTGTAAACAGTCTCTGTCTGATTATGGTCTATAAACACTTCCTCTGTCTATTCATAGTCTATAAAGAGTCCTTCTGTCTGATTATGGACTGTAAACAGTCTGGTCTGTAAACAGTGAAGTGTATAAGATAGCATGTTTTTACGGTAAACATATTCATACTTATTTTCTATATTTCATAGCAAAAGTTAAAAACTAGACATTTTTTGTTAAATATTCTTGGGAAAAAAAATGTGGAATGATCACATATTGAGATACCAAAGTACAATATAAAAACATAAATAACATGAAATATAGAATCTTATGTTACAAACCACTTCTTACAAATGTAGGAAAACTGAAACACAAAGCCAATCAACTTAAAATAGCTTCTTAATTTTTTTATAAAACCATATAAAAAGTTCATGCATATAAATGTTTAATATGTTGTTAGGTGCATACTCGCTAAGTCATATTGTTGGTTGATTGACAGCAAGTTGGCAAATATACAATGAGGTCTGGTAGATCATACAGGAGATATGTTCTTCTTTAGTATTTTAAACAGTTATATTCGGAACGCAAATGATTTTGGATCTTAAGATTACAGCATCATGTTGTTGAGTGTTTACTCACAAAAGCAAAGAATACAGAGAAAAAAAAAAGATTATATAAAGGGCAAAAATCAAGTATGCGTTCTAAATTAGATACACTTTTACAGGAATGATACATAGCACAGATTTTGGAAAATGTTAGAAATTAAAAATGTATATATATATAGAAATATACCTAGCTTCTTCATTGCTAATGAACTCTGGGCAATTGTTGGTATGGAAATATTTTAAAGTGATGTGTCGGAAAAGAGTTATTTTTTGCTTAAATAAAACAGGTTGCTTTTCAAACATAGTTTGGGATCATACTCTGACAAGATAATCTGCTTGTACATAAAACAAAAGCCAACTACACTGATGACTGATACGGTACATAAGTTGATCATAACAGAGCAGTAGGGTCAAATACCATGATACCGAGAACAAATATAGACGCTAGTTCGATTTGCAAAAAAGATCTGAATATAACTCCTGAGGAAATTCAAATTTTTGAATTCTCTACATTATATTTTTTGCACAATAAAAACTTTTACCAAAACCAAAAATGTCCATTTTAAAACACTGAATTGACAAATAATTAACTACTTGTTTTTGTTTGTTCGTTTTTTTTTGTAAACATTTGGCCAAATTTTAAGTTGTTGATTTCCCAGCATCTATATCGTTGTGGAATACCATCCGAAGTTTTCTGACAGAAAACAATCTGTTATACTTTATAGACTTACAATGTGCATAAGAAATCAGAGTGTGGCAACTATTAAATGCAAATCTAAATAAAAACTCAACTCCTGTACTCACATTTAGACTCACCCAAATCAATAAATAGTAGAGTCTAATGTCATAATTTGGGAGTGAACAGGTTGATATTGCAGGTTAAGTAATTAAAAAAAAAATTAAATCATGCACTCCTGAACTATGACAATGGATTTTATTGTGCCTTAAAATGTAAGAGTTCAATTGTGGCTACAGGAGCCAGTGGGTTAAAGGAGATGACAGAACAAAGTTTGGTGTTTAAACAGCAACTTTCCAGCTTGTGTGTGCTGACCTAACTATTGATTTCATAGACAGGCACATGTATGGAATGCACAGATAATATGTGGTTGTATGGTCAAGCTTGCCTCAAAGATCACCTTTGTACAAAGTTTACCTTTCTACAAGGGTCAACAAGTAACCATAGAACCAAATCCATCCACCCCATTGCTTTTGACATAAACTTTACAGAAAGTAACCACAGAATCAAGTCCATCTCATTGCTTTTGACATAGTCTGTACAGAGAGTAATGATGGAACAATATCCATCCCACTGCTTTTGGCAGAGACTATACAGAGAGTAATCACAGAACCAAATCCATTTCATTGCTTTTGACACAGACTGTACAAAGCAATACTGAGTGCTGTAAATGATGACCTTTCTACAAGAGCCAACAAGTAACCATAAAACCAAATCCATCCATCCATCCCATTGCTATTGATATAAACTGTATAGAAAGTAACCACAGAACCAAATTCCTCCCATTGCGTTTGACAAAGACTATACAGAAAATAAACACAAAACAAAATCCATCCCATTGCTTTTGACACAGACTGTACAAAGCAATATTAAGTGCTGTAAATAATGACAATAGCTTAAGGCGTGTGTATAGAATGAGAGTCAATTATCATGTATAAACCACTTCCTAGCCATTATAGATTTCCCAGTTAATTAATTAATATATGACTTCATTATGAAATTGAATGCACAGAGCTCTAGAAGACGATCCTATTTGCATCTCAATGCTAGACCTAACATGAAGCTATTATACACTCGAGAGATATCCAGACACAGATTTTCTTCAAATGTCTGTGATTATTAGATTTTGTGCAGACATAATGTGTGTAAATTGTGAGGCAGTAAAAAAAAACCCTCACTTTATTGTCAGTAGTTTATAGCACAGATCAAAATTTATAGCATTTCACCTAAAGCTGCTGGCATTTTTATATTGATAAGGATTGTCAGTTAAACACAGATGCCCTCAAATGTAGGAATTTTTAAGAAGGACAGCTAAATCATCAACAACATATTTTTAACACCCATCCTAATGTTAATTCTGATGCATCTGACTTTTGTTCAGATTTTTATTTTTCATTTATCTGATTTAATTTTATAAAAACAAATATGATTTACTTTATTCATATGGTTAAAAAAATGAGATTAACATTATGCACAGACAAATCAACAACAATTCCCATTGCTCAGCAAAATACAAAAAAGGAACCATTTCCTTATTGACCCCATTGTAGTTACAATGCATTTTATTTTTTTCAGATATCATTTATTTTTAGACATTTATCCAGATATCAGAATTCAATTTTTTTTTAAAAATTATAAATCATCTCATTTTCTATAATTTTAAATTTTGAATTAGGTTGAAGTTGCAGACAGCTATACAGCCCAGAAAAAAAACCATGTTTGATCTCAAATATTGGAGCCATGAAATTCTTAGTTGGACGTACGTACATATATTAAAACTACATGTATAGTGGAACCGGTCTTAAGAGACCACCCTATCTGCCACAGAAATGTGGTCTTCCAAGACAGGTGGCCTCTCAAAAGAAGTTTTAAACTAAAGAATTATTTAATCCAGTAGTTTTCAGGTATTCTTATAAGACAGGTGGGCTTTCATGACAGTGGTCTATCAAAACAGGTTCCACTGTAAGAATTCATCTTGCTTTGTCTAAATAAGTAATAAATGGAACAAACAAAATGAAAAAAAAAAGATGAAAGTTTTCCTGAAGAAGCTTAGTACAGCTCTCGATAAAAAGGGCAATAGAGCAGCTGGTCATGACAAATGTGTTTAACCGTGATTGATGGTAGTTAGCTGGTTTATAACATACAATTGTTTGCCAGCTAAACTGATTTTGATGTTACTAATAATCTGTTTTCTAGCAATTAACGAGATGTTGTTAATAAAAAGATACTTTTTCTGCTAACATCAACACCTCTTAGAAAACCTGAGTGATCAGCATGGAAAAAACAGACCGTGGTTATTGAAGACAATGCATTACATTGCCTGTGGTCTGCAGTTGAGCAAGGAAATGAAAAAAAGAAAAAATGTGTATAGGGATGGCGGCAAAATGTATGTATAATCATATAAAACAACAACAACATAGTGGCATGACCTTTTTTGAACTTTTTAGATAGGTAAACAAGATGTGGAAATATTTAGGATTAGATGGGATTGTAGCATTACTGTAATGTTACTGCTGGGAGGACATGCTTGGTGTATTTACTCTTTTATTGTATATGACTACTGCATCCAGGTGTTACCGCAGAGTAAATTAAGGAGAGAAAATAAAAAAGACAGAATCAGTGTAGAAAATAGTAGGAAATAGTTCTAAAACATAAAAAATACAAACAACAAAATAAAAACAAATTACACTTGAAAATACCCAACCTAAAACTACCAATTAAAATCAGAATATATTCTAGTACACTGTTGATTAACAATTAACAAATAAACAAAAAAAAAAAAAAAAAAATAATAATAATAACATACCATTAAGATATTTAGTGGTACAAGGGTTTAAAAAGGTAGTGACTGTTACCCAATCCTCAGGCTTTAGAAATGAATGTCTCTGGCCTCTTGGATGAGAATTGAGGCCAAGATCATTTGTTTTGATAAGTATGGCATGGTCATAGAATCTACAGTGCATTGTCCATAGTAAAAGTCAATATTTGAGGAATTTCACCTACTGTAAACCTCTCCATATAAGTGAAATCTTCGTGGCAAGATATTTAACAAAATGATGAAAAAATAATATTATAAATAATTAAAAATTCCGGGGAAGTTTAAGGTTTCATTGTTCAATAGACAATACCAGATTACTGTAAAATCAGAAAATTTTGTTGTGGATTTTAATTTTGTTGTTTTCATTTATCAATGAAATTTACACCATGATGAAATTTTATATAAATTATACCTAGTAGTGTCGGTAGGTTCCTTTACAATCATGGTTTTATTTCCACAAAATATTATGTCAACGAATTTATTTTATTTTCAAAAGAATGACATTTTAACCCCATGAAAATTAAAGTTTTTTTCCCCTCTTCCAACTCTTAATACTGATACAAGTTAACATTACCTAGAGAGGTACAATAATTTCTCATACTTGGTAAAAACCAGGTAAGCAGGTGCTAAAAATAATGAATTTGGATATTTATCAGGTGTATGCATTAAAGGTAATTGCTTTACATAACAACAAGAACTTATGTCACAATAAATTAAGGGGAAAAACAGATCTTAGTCCCAGTAATAACAAACCCATGATTCATACAGTTGTAAGGTGAGAGAAAGAAAAGGAAACAGATAAAAAGAGACATAAATAGATAGATAGATACATACATACATACACAGATACATAGATAGACAGACAGACAAACACAGAGACAGAGATGAAAATAGATTCAGAGAGATAGAGAGAGACATAGATAAGAAGAGAAACAGAGACAGAGATGGAAATAGAGACAGAAATGGAAATAGAGAGAGAGAGAGAGAGAGAGAGAGAGAGAGAGAGAGAGAGAGAGAGAGAGAGAGAGAGAGAGAGAGAGAGAGAGAGAGAGAGAGAGAGAGAGAGAGAAAATAAACTAATAATAAAATACAAAAAAGGTAACAAAATAAATTTCAGTGACATTGTATCTTTAACATTTATCATACACTGTTTTAGAAGTTCTTGAGAGTTACCTTTCGACTGTCACAGAAAATATTTAGGTCTCTTAAAAGACGATCAATCATCACAACAATTGTGTTTACTTGCCTTTGAGAAAGTACCTGTTAAATCTTAAGACTAGCAACACACAAATCTAAATGATATTTAACTTTACTGAGGGTAGATAAAGCTCTAACTTATCGCCAAAGAGAAAATCTCTAGTAAGCTCTCGTTTTTCTCATTTGCTAAAATATATAGGTGTCTGACTGAAGACTTGAGAAATAAGATAAGTCAAATACTTGTATAGCAGTTTATCTAGTGTTGTTGATAAGCAGAAAACAGCAGTATGGTCTGTATATTGTCCCCGATAAAAATAAGTATATAAACAACATTACACTTATAATGTAATGGACAGGTGATATCTGATATTTGTAATATCCAAAAAGTGATATCTGATATCTGTAGTATCTGCAGTATAAGTTCTGTGATAAGTCACATCTTTCCCGGAGAAAAAAGTGTATAAGAAAATTACACTTCTATGGTACTGGACAGGTGATATCTGATATCTGTAATATCCAACAAGTGATATCTGATATCTGTAGTGTAGTATCTGGGATAAGTCATATTTGTGGTGTTACTGGCATGAAACTTACAGTAGATGACATTATATCTTTTTCATCATATGTCTGTACTAGATATGACTACATTTGTGATACTGTCATGCTCTCCCTTGCATTAATTACACTTGTAATGCACCCCATACATTAATTATTCTCGTAATGAACCCCCTGTTTGGAACTTCTCTATTTGTATTTAGATCAATAAAAAGAAAAAGGAATTCCGAGTTTCATCTGTTTCCGGCACATTTTATCGTCTGCCTGTTTGGTGTCATCCAAAATCGTGAAATTGAACATGGTGAAAGGAGTCTTAATTCTTGTTGGCCAGAATATTGGAATTAGAAAGTGTGTTGTTATTGTTGTGTCTTGTGGTGTGTTATAGTTTCTAATTTAGACACATGATAAAAAGTTTATAATATGACCATTTTAATATCCTACTCCTTCTCAACCCTTGGGCCTTGCATCCTCAGGATGACATTGGGAACCTCAGGCTGAGAGAAGGAGTATAATATCAAAATGGTCATATAATAAGCTCTGTATATTATTTTGTTTCATTGTATTTCCTTACATAACATCAAGAACTAGTTTTGCTTCTTAGGAGATTTTACTAGCCAATTGGTGAAGTGTAACAAATTCTGAACCGTGCTATAAACTTTTGTCAATGTAATGAGGGTTTTTCAATATGACAAACTTGCTATGATAAGGGACTTTGGTGTACAGGGGTAATCTGAAAGATTAATGCATTTCACTTCCTGGGCGAAGGAACTGAAACTTATTTTTAGGTGTGGCCTTGTAACGTGACTTGAACCCAGACCCATCTGCTTCCAGTACTAATGCTCTGAGCCATTACAAGTGGCAACACTGGTAAATAATTGTTACAGCTGTTGGCAGAATGTGATATCAATATTATAACACTTAAATAGCATCTACAGTTTCTGAGAAAATGTGTGTGAATTGGTCCTCACTGTGGGAGGAAATCAGAGCATCCTGAAAAAAGCAACCTGCGACCACTATACCCTGTAAATTTAGAGGATTGAATCCCGGTCTGCTACCCATTACTCTATCCAGACACCCTTTGTAAGTAGTATGTGCATTTTCTAGACCAATGGTTGGCTGGCATTTAAAGTATCCCACTGTCCTTATGTAATATAAATAATACAATGGAACCTGTCTTGAAAGACCAATCTTTCTGCCACTGAAATGTGGTCTCTCAAAAGTGGTTTTATGTACAGAATTATTTAACTAAGTGGTTTTCTAAATGTGGTCTTAAAAGACAGGTGGTCTTTAATGACAGTGGTCTCTCAAGACAGGTTCTACTGTAGCATACTTAACTGACATCTACAGGGCTGTGGTAAAGCATCTGCCAATCAAGCAAATGATTTGGGGTTAAAATTTATGTCAAGCATAAGAATTTAAAATTAAGTACAGATTACTCATGTGTCAAGCCATCAGCATTAAAGATTGAAGGCTGCATATATTTTGGATAAATTTTAAGGACCCTGTATTGATGGGTATTTGGATTTTGAACTGGGTTTTATGCCACACTCAACAATTTTTTTTTTCAGTTATATGGTGGCAGCCAGTTTTTATGGGTGTGGCAGGATATGTAGCCCCTGCTTGCAAAATGTAATTTCTGACATGAAATATTTAAATTGAGCAATGATAGGTTTACCATTGAAAATAGCTTTGAAATTCTTGTATAAATAATGCCAGAAATGGTTTTGAAATTGTAAAAAAATAAGAATGATTAGCTTAAGTCAAAGAACTTTTGTAAAACAAATTTTAGCATTTTTAAGTATTTTGTAATTCTATTTACATATGTTTCATGTTTATGCGTTTTGTTGACAAATTGATAATTTTCCAACTGATGTGTGTCTTTGTACAAGTTTCTAGATTTATTATCATTTGAAAATGGATAAAACAGCAAAAGAATCAGAATAAAGAAACAAGATTACTGAAATGCGCCAACAAATTTTTTTCCCTAAAAATCATTTATCAAATGAATTTTATACGCTTGAAATTTAGCCAGAAAGTTCTCACAAATCATTTCTGATACCTCTATGTAAGCAGACTACAAATATAAAAAGGAAAAAAGTATGCGAAACAATGTCTCTTCCATGAAATCTATTTTTAGAAGCAATTTCAAGGACAAAATAACGTGATAATTGAAATTGTCAGCAGAATATGTTTTGGTCCAGTATAAATGTCAAATGCAAAATTTCAGTCCCTTAGAATTTGAAATTCAAATGTATTTATACACTGAAAGAGACAGATTGATTTCATTACCATAGAAACCTATTCAAACTGTCTTCTCTTTACCAACACACTTTGGTTAAAATCACACCAGGGACTTCTATTGAAAACTATTGTATTTTGACCCAAAACATTCTTTAAACAATAAATCAATTTGATTTTGCTTACTCTGTTAGTTTTCAAACACTGTTTTGCTAGAAGTTATTGTTAATATATGAGTAAGGGGATAAGGTATATGCACTTAGATCCAATTTATATAAAATAAAACAGCAATCTACTCCAATACCAAGAACAAAAAACAAAAATGTAAGAAACAAACACATTTTGTATCTCTTTCTGTCAGTCAAATTTTGAATCCGATGAACAAAATAATAAGAAAAGAAACAGTGAATGTTAGTTCAGAGAACATCTGGTAAGAAGTTTAACCCATTTAGCCCTAAAGGCACATTTGAAATGGTCTAAATCATTGATTTACAGAAGAGTCCATTGTTTTTTAATGTTTGATGGGTTACATTAGTTTTGTTTAAAAACCACCACTCTCACCATTTTTTCAGTTATATGGTGGCAACCAGTTTTTTATAGTGGAGAACCTGACTATGATTTATCCAAGTAAAGACCACCGGCTTTCCACAAGTAAACTTGTAACGTTTCTTACAAAATCAGCTTAGATTCAAGCAGGACTCAAAACCACTCTGACTAGAGGTGAGCGACATCACAATTTAATCGGAATGCTCCAACCTAGAGGCTACCTTGGTATGGTAGTTAGGTCCAAAATTCATTTTTTGTAAAATCACTTTTATGGTTATTCCCTGATGACTTGAATGCAACGTTCTTAAAAGCACTGTATAATCAAAAAGTTTTGTTGTGGTTTTTATTGTGTTTATTTTGTTGTTTTCATACATCAACAAAACTAAAACCATGACAAATTTAACAAAATTACACTTAGTAATACAAATAGGTTAATTTCCAAAGTTTTTTTTTTATTTCAATGAAATTTGATATCAATGAATATGCTTTATTTCTAAAACAACAAAATTTTAACCCCACAGATGATTCCATTTCTACAGTATATACACTACTAAAAAGTCTAAAAATCCAACATTTTTCAATCATCCTTATATATCAATATTTAGATCTTGGCATTTATCAAATGCTGTAACTCTTTCTCATCCTTGATCGTCTTAAACATGGCAGCACAAATTTCAATCAATTTCAATTGATTTTTTTTCAGGTAACAAATACTTTATGATAAAAAGTTGTATAAAATTTGATGAATTCTGTGATAAAGCAACATTTAGACATTGAGATCAATTGATTACTTAAACGAGTTATCCAGTACTATTAACCTATAATTTTGAGAACTTACAAGTTTTCCATTGTGTTAAATGTTAGTGTAAAAAACACAAAAGTTAAAAGTATTACACTATTTAGACTCTAAAACAATTCTTGAATAGTATATATACCCACAATGATTATAAGTATTACACCATGTAGACCCCCAACCCCTGTATCGTGTATAAACTACAAAGTTTAAGATATTAAACCATTGAATTAGATCATAATCACCTGCATCATGACTATACATTACAAAAATCAAATGCACTACACAGTTTAGAACCGTTTAGACCCTAAATACCCCCCTCCCAACCTGTAGAGTATATAAACAAAACGAATGATAAGTTTTACACCATTTAGACCATCATCACCTGTTGAGCGTTGGAACCACAAACATTATAAGTATTTATACCATCTACACTACCATTGCCTATATGTGAGATCAGGGCCTGAAATCATGAAACATACTCAATATTCAAGCTCAATTTTGACTAGATCTATACAGTTATTGGTAAAACGTCTGGAAGTAAATGTATAGGGAAAAAACATCTTTATCTTTTGTCGTTCACATAAAAAAATCCTGATTTTCTCGTAAAAAATGAAAAATATGTTGGGTGTGGTACTTAAAATTTGAGCATGTTTTATTATTGGTATTTCTGCAATTTTCTGTAAAAGAGCAATACTTTTCATCCTGTCCAGTTGCAACAAATTTTGTGCGTTTTAATACTGAAATTTTGAAAAGTTAGTTGCACTTGAGTATTGAGAAATTAATTTGACTTTGGGCCCAGGTTTTGTTGATAAGGGAGGTACTAGACCATTTTTGAATGTAATTCTCCATCTACTGAAGATGTATACCTGCACCAGATATATGGAGCCTGGGTAAAGAAAAAATTTAGATATGGCCTGGATGATGATGATATGAGGAAGATACAGCCCAGTCAAACAAATAAGTAAAAGGACAGACAGATGGAATGATGGACAGAAGGAATGATAGACAGACAGGATGATGAACAGATGTAATGATGGACAGACGGAATGATGGACAGATGGAATGATGGACAGAAGGAATGATAGATGGACAGAATGATGGACAGATGGAATGATGGACAGACGGAATGATGGACAGATGGAATGATGGACAGATGGAATGATGGACAGAAGGAATGATGGACAGATGGAATGATGGACAGAAGGAATGATGGACAGCAGACGGAATGATGGCAGATGGAACAATAGACAGATGGAATGATGGACAGACGGAATGATGGACAGATGGAATGATGGACAGAAGGAATGATGGACAGCAGACGGAATGATGGCAGATGGAACAATAGACAGATGGAATGATGGACAGATGGAATTATGGAAAGAGGGATACAGTGCAAAACTATAGCCCCCATCCTTCATGGGTACTAAGTAGGGACACCTGTACCTAAGGGACAAGAACACCAGCTAGAAATTCAACGATATCTGTTTTAGATCTGAAAAACCACAAGTACAATACATGTATTAGTACTCATACTTCACATGTACTTAAACTAGGCCTTTGATTAAATGCATCACTAAACTATAAACTCTCATAAGAAGTCTTTACTTATATAGTGTATACTAAGATAGAGATGTTAATCATAGATAAAACCAAATCTACACACTTGTGAGCCGACATTAAATAAACCACTTGACTACCTAATATCAATACTACTCCTTGTTTAGATTTAACATCAAGTTAGAAATAATTTTATGCTGTTTGTGTTTTCAATTACTTGTACATCACTCATATCTCTACACCTGACAAAGGCATCTACAGAAATATGGCTGACATATGTATAACAAAATCTTGTTTGGTTTTCTTGTTTGTTGGACTTCTAGAGTGAATTTGTTGCAGATAAACTAGTTTTGGTTTAAGATTAAAAACTCTTTTGCAAACCAGTAATGAAACTAAAATTGGTTTCCTATGGCTAAATAAATAAATGGTTTAAACTCCCAAAATGGGATAGTCCTACAGAAAGAAGTAAACAGTTGCTCTTTTATATGAGATGTAAAAATAAAGGGAAAAATAATACTAATTAAAGACAAAGAGTATTAATCTTATTGCAATATTTATTAACCCTGATTATGATGTCTCCATTTTTTTAATTGCTGGGGGTTACATATGCTGAAAAGCGAAAATAGCTGTATGGTAATTTCCATGTTGAATGTAACCAATAAGCCTGCCAACAGTGTTCTAATATAGTCTAACCAATAAGCCTGCCAACAGTGTTCTAATATAGTCTAACCACTAAACCTGCCAACAGTGTTCTAATATAGTCTAACCAATAAGCCTGCCAACAGTGTTCTAATATAATCTAACCAATAAGCCTGCCAACAGTGTTCTAATATAGTCTAACCAATAAGCCTGCCAACAGTGTTCTAATATAGTCTAACCACTAAACCTGCCAACAGTGTTCTAATATAGTCTAACCAATAAGCCTGCCAACAGTGTTCTAATATAGTCTAACCACTAAACCTGCCAACAGTGTTCTAATATAGTCTAACCACTAAACCTGCCAACAGTGTTCTAATATAGTCTAACCAATAAGCCTGCCAACAGTGTTCTAATATAGTCTTACCAATAAGCCTGCCAACAGTTTTCTAATATAGTCTAACCAATAAGCCTGCCAACAGTGTTCTAATATAGTCTAACCAATAAGCCTGCCAACAGTGTTCTAATATAGTCTAACCAATAAGCCTGCCAACAGTGTTCTAATATAGTCTAACCACTAAACCTGCCAACAGTGTTCTAATATAGTCTAACCACTAAACCTGCCAACAGTGTTCTAATATAGTGTAACCACACATCCTGCCAACAGTATACTGACAGTATAACCACTAAGCCTGCCAACAGTGTACTGATAGTCTAACCACTAAGCCTGCCAACAGTGTACTGATAGTCTAACCACTAAGCCTGCCAACAATATACTGAAATATCCACTGAGGGTATTTCATGCTAAACACAGATATGGGGGGTTCTGTTTCTACAAGCACACTGAGTTTCCAAATAACATCCTCTTCAACAATGATCTGATACCCACTAAATTGTCCTCTATGATACAGTTAATTTATATATTTGTGTTTGACACTGCCAGTGACCTTCATTAGTGAAGAAAGTGTAGTAGATAGACTATTATGACAACAGCTGGGCATTTATAATTGATCCAATCTTGATTACCAGTGGCAAGAAATTTAACCTAATTGAACCACTGAAATATCACTAGTTTACAATGTTAATGCTATTGGTGAGTTTGGTAAATGTTGAAGCTAATGGCTATAAAGTCTTATCTATACTCGCTCTGATAAGAATTAGGATCACATTTAGATCTGTAACAAAGGATTCAAAGGAGGCTAAAGTTTTTACTTTATAAAACTGTTAACACTGACAGTTATACCTGTGTTAAATGACCAACCAAGATAAGGTGAAATCATGGTGATACAGGTGATTGTATATTGTTTACCTGGAAACATTCACTCCTCTTTAATTATTGCCATTTTCGCCCACAGATGAGGGGTGGATTTAAAATGAAAAAGAAATGTTCAAACCAAATGAATGAAGCTTGAACTGCAGAGAAGTGCAAAAAGTCTGCAAACAATGTACACTACTAATTTTTCATCATTTTTAAAAAAAAATATTGTGAAACCATTTCTTATTGCATTTCAATAAATTGTCACCATTAAAAAAAGAATGTTTCCAAGTTTCACTGGTTCTGGGGTGATATTTTCTAATGCATTTGATTTGACGATTTAAACAAGGTAAAAATTAAACATCACAATTTTACATACACATAAAGGGAGTTTTCATAAAAAAAAACTTAATTAAACTTTCTGTTTAAATAAATTAATCTTTTAATTTCTGATTCAGATAATTAAACATCAAAATAAATAACGAAACTGTATTCAATTCTTTTTTCATCAGTGAATATTCTATTGAAATGCGATAAGAAAAGGCTTCACAATAATTTTTAAATGTGATAAGAAATGTCTTCATAATAGTTTTTAAATGCCATAAGAAATGGCTTAACAATAATCTTTTGGAAAATGTGATTTATATGAAATATGTAAAAAAAATAATAGTGTCTCAATACTTTCTGCATGTCTCTGATACATGAGACTATAATGATTAAGGGTTAATTTAAGACATACAAATATATTTTTGGTCGTAAAATTGCAAATATAACAAAGGGCGAAAATTTCCAGTATAAGGTATAAGTAGCCATAAATAGGAAGTCACCAATTTTATGTGGTCATATTTCAGAGGTGGTCATATGCCGCAGTAATTATATGCTGGCAGGCCTTGACCTGGGCTAGCTTATACCTGAGACTTTTAACACAGGAAGTGAATTTTACAAATCACGTTACAGAGCATAAAGTTCATGAGAATTTAAAATGAGGCTTAAAATCAAGGTCTTGAAATGTGTTTGCATATCAAAGAATGTTCATACCATTGGCATCAGTCCATAGCATAAATCTTGATTTTTTTAAATTCCACGTATATTCCGTGATGTCATATTAAAGACAATAAATCAAGGAGAGACAGAATTATTCAAAGTGAAAATCACATTCCTATATCCTTAATTATGTATTCTTGTTTTCGTTTTTTCTTCAAAATTTCATTTATTGATAAATATCCATATATTATACCCATCAGATGAATAAAAAAACAATGAAATAAACATGAAATAAACCAGTAAATAAAAAAAACAGAGATAAAATAGAAAGACCATATGACTTGTCACTGCTTTTCACTTGTTCATGCTCTAACGTTTTATGATGATTTCTGAGAGAAAAACATAGTTGCCGAGCAATATGATATATCAAGACAATGGACAACATGGGAATATTTAAAACAAATTCTAAAAACGTTTGAATGAATTTATTGTGTATGAAAAGTCTCAATATATATATACTTTTCTAATAAAAAAGAGAGCAACAGAACTGTAGTTCAATTTTACCTACAATGAAATGATCCATGATCTAAACCAAGTTAGAAACATTTGTAAAAATTCTTATCGTGGCAAGTTTTACCAGAGAGATTTGGAATTTTTGTCTGTGAGTTTATATAAAAAGAAACATGTTTGAATTATTGTCATTATCAGCAAAAAATATGAAGCAAGCACTTTGTCAATACTTTCAACAGCATATGCACAAAAAATATCATCTCAATATTTTCAAAGATATTCTTTCAAGACAAAAAAAAAAGAGAAAATTTGAAGGTCATGCTGTAATCTCCTCATATTTTGATAAAAATGCACACAGTTCAAAATGTTTAAACTTAACACTACTAAATCAGAGACCTGGTAGATAAAGCAAAATACATTTAGAAATATACAAAGTGTCGAAATTTTCATTTTTTTTTTTTTTGTCAGATGGAAAACTGTATCTCTGCTAAATGATAAATGACACTCCGCCCCTTACTCATGAGTAGAAACATTAAAAATTAATCATTTAAATTTTTTTTGGGGGGGGGGGGGATTTAGATAAAAATTTATACCTGCAGATTTAAAACTGCTGAAAAATATTAATAGCTAAAATTGATAAAACTTTATTTGTAAACAAATAGATTGTAACATACTGTCACACAAAAATGGAACCGTTATCAGAATTCATCATATAAATGAAAAAACTTTCATCAAAACATACACCTCTAGTTACCACCAATTTAAGTCCCACTCTTAACCTATGCTGATTTCGTGAGAAAGTTTACATTAATTTGCAGAATGTTGGTGGTCTTTTCCCAGGTACATTGTAACTGGGTTCTCTTCACCACCATTATAAAGTGGCCATAACTGTAGGACTGAAAAAAAATAATGAGCATGACGTAAAACGCCATTTTGAAAAATAACCAAACATATCAAAATGTCATCCAAGAGCATCATATCATTTAAGTTTTTTAGTGAGCATTTGGCGAGGGAACAGTTGCCGCCATAAATAGTTAACAATTTAAACGACACAACAAAAAGTGATATGTTTCTTCTCTTTTGTTGCATAAAAGGGCATAAAATCGCTGTTTTAAAATGCTACTCTATTTCATTGGTGAAATCTTTGTACAACATTTTCTTTATATAAGGTATAGAATTCAACAAAACGTAGTGTTTACAAGGAAAAAAAAGTCAAAGAAAAAAACAGATAACACACAACCTTAAAAGCTTTAACAACCAGAACATAATACAAAGAGAAATTTGTCTTTCATGTAAAAAAGAGAAAAGATTTTACCTCGTCTAAAGTTGATGCATTTTTAAAGAAATAGATCCCATTTAATTTTTTTATTTTCTTTCTTTTTGAATATTTGAAATTTTGCACACTGACATGACATTTAACAACTGTTAAATTTATGTCAACAAAAATGTTTAGGTGTTCTTTGTTAAACAAGTTTAAATGCTACCTAAGCCATATATCTCATCTTACAAATTAAAAAGTTAAATTTATCAGACAGGGAAAAAGTAGGATAAATTTCAATTTATCTTGCATTCTTTGCCTGACAAATTGAACAATTGTGTCCCAGTCATTAGCTATCTAATTAAGCAATTCAGGGCTCAGATCATTTAGGACAAAGTATTTACCGTTAAAGCTTTATGACTAAATCAAGTAAACTGTACAAGGTTCACTTTTAACTACAGAATTTATGTTTAAATCTGAACTAATGTACATACAAGTATAATAATAATTATCAAACAAACATTGGGATACAATGGCTATCACTTTCTTTTCCTGCACTGCACTTAGGTATAAAATGAACTGTTTGAACTGGAGGCAATAAGAGAGACACTGAATAGAACTGAATGACCCAACTAATGTCTGATGGTCAGATAATCCAGGTGGTTAGTTTAGACAGATTTCTGTATCTCAGATGATAACGAAAGTCCCGGTAATATCTCTATGATTTAGATTTTCTTTTCTTTTGTGAGTGGTTTCCCTTCTAGTGGTATACATAAAAACTTCAATTCCCTAAAGTCTGTTTTAAATACTTAGAGTTTTATGTTAATGTTTTACAGAGATGTTCTCAGCTTTAGGTGAAGTTCCACAAAAGTAGACCTCTGCTATATCAATAGATGTATATCAATGTTTTGAGAGTTCCATAACCCATACACCCCTAAAAACAAATTTGGACTAGTCTAAGTCATTGATTTACAGATGCCTGAAGGGTTCATTGTTTTTCAGGGTTTCATGAGTTAACAAGCCATGCCTGCATGACATGTGAAAATTCAAGCCTTTCTGAGGTGACATGCTATTGCTTAAGAGATGAAATGTGTATGTTCTTTGTGTTCACTAAATTAGTACAACCTGGCTTGAAAGACCCCTTCTGCCACTGAAAAGTGGACTTAAAAAACCGATGAACTATCATGAGTAATCATATCTGAAGGATTACTTAAGCAGTTTTCAGAATGTGACCGTACAAGACAAGTGATCTTCTATGACAGTGGTTTCACAAGACATGTTCTACTGTATATAGATAAAAACAGATCATACAGTATAACCTGTCCCAAGAGATCACCTATCTTGGAAGACCATTTATGAGACATGCCGAACCAAAGGAAATTGAAATGTGACAATTTTTTCTTTTTTTTTTGGTCACAAAGATATACATTACTTGAACAGTAATCATAACTCTAGTAGGTGATCAGAAAAAGTAAAAAGAAATTGATTATGATTAATGTAAATCTGAAATGAGTTTGTTTTTATGAAATTCAATGTACAGTAACAATGCCATAACCTGCGGAATAGGTGAACTGAGACAAATTGATACCATTCCGTGCTGAATGACAAAAGCAATCATACAAAATGTGTGTGAGTGAAACCCACAAAGGATTGGTAATAGATGTTGTAGTACAGGCACTTATTGGTAGCTAACATGAAACGTGAATAACGATACATTCCGTGACTACGATACATTTAAGCTATCACGTCAAAGAGAACAACATTCTGATCAGGGTGGTACATAGTTGATACTGTACAGTGTTCCGTGGCTTACTTAACGCAGTTTTATCATGAGGGATGTAACGGATAAGTGACTTGAGATGAATGCTTACTGTGATGATGGACAAGGCAGTAGATATTTAATTCACAATAATGGTATTGAAACATTGTATTGAAAATACTAAGAAATCTCCATTTCGGACCACCTAACTAGGAACATCATGTCACAGCTCAAAAAAAAAATACCTTGTTCGGTCTTTTTTTGTTTTGTTTTCTTTTAGATGTGGTACTAATCACCTACCTCAAAAGTTCAAGTTCATGCATCTGTCCATAAAGACCACATACAGAAAACCTTTCTGCTCATGTTTTCTTCAATAATGTCTCTTTGTAGAGAACTGAATATTATAGTGGTACAATGGCAGGTTTCTACTGTATATATGTATATACCTTAACAGTACCAGGAAGCTTGAATGTGATAATGAAGAAAAATCTATTAACTGACAAGATGTTCTGCTAATTGTATTTGCTGATGTATATATATATATATATTAACCACCTTTTTGACCGATTCAAAGTGGTCTGATTATTAAGATGATCTCTTAACTGAGGTTTTGTATTTATTTAATCATTTATCAAGTGATTAGAAAATTTGCAGTCTGGAATGCAAGATGGACTCCTAAGTGAGGTGGCCTTCAGGAAGGTTCCACTGTGTGTGTGTGAATATATATATATATATATATATATATATATATATATATATATATATATATATATATATATATATATATATATATATATATATATATATATATATATATATATATATATATATATATATATATATATATATATATATACATACACACACATATACAGTGTGGAAACTTGTCTAAAGACCACATGCTTTCAAGACCACCCCACAATTAATACAATAAATATTCAGTGTCTTTAACATTTTAAAAAATATCAAATAAATTCAGACCCTTGCTTCTTGAGAGACCACCTCATGAATCAGGCCATTTTGTCAATTGTGACCAGTTGGGAGCTCTGAGTAGAATCTCATTATCTCAAAATTTACAGGACAGTCCCTAACAGATCAAGATTTCTGGAATTCCCAGATTTTTATAAACATATTATTCTATCCATAAAAATCAGGACCAGTCATTCAACTTTGTCATATTCTGAATTTCGACTCATCTGATTCGACATAATGAGATTCCAATATATATATATATATATATATATATATCATCATAAAGCAAGTGATGCTGTAACAGTCATTTGTTGGTCTATTGTCACACTGTAAAGTGATGGTTTATTTCTATCAATGTTTAGCTTCAGATCTACATGTTATAACAAGTCTGTTTGAGTTCCTGCTACAGACAATACCAACAATATCTACAGCTCTTGATATGTCTAGGTACATGTAAGTGCCCATAATTAATTGAAGACAGATAATGGAATAACACACAGTGACCCGACACAGTAATCTGAATTGTTTAGACTGACCACATCCAGAGTGGTTCTATGTGCGATAAATTAGTTTGTAAGACATTACAAACAGTTGACTATTAGCTTCACACATAGAGAATTACTATACTTTTGTTTTCATTTCATTGATACATGGTATCCTTATCGTCTCAACATAATACTGTAACACCACATGACCCATATTCTGAGATAACCAGATGACAAAATAAAGTCATATTTTCAAAACTTACAGAAAAATATTATAGATGTTACCTCATCTACCCCCTGGTGAATAATGGACTCTTCTTTACATCCACAACTTCAACCAGTCCAAATGAACGAGTTAACATCAGTTGAACATTAGATAGTAACTTGAAATATTTTTGTTGTAAAAAAAGTATCTACACCATTAAGCTGCCAGGCCCATCCTCTGAAATGTGGTAATAAAAACATGGAAACAGTTTACTTCTGATTATTTGCATTTAATTAACCCCTTAACCCCCAAAGACACATTTGAACTAGTTGAAGTCATTATATTCACAGAAGATTCCATTGTTTTTCTGGGGTTTATGAGTTAACCACACTGTGATAGAATATCCACCTTGCAAGCAAATGATTCTTGGTTTGAATGTCTGGATAATCATGTCACAAGTCTGTTCAGATGAAACTTAAAACCAAGAGCATGTAGTCTGACAACATTACAAATCAGTACTCTTAAGGGTCTAAAGTGCATTCCATAAATTAAGACTCATGTTAATTCATCAAAGGTTAAGAGTTTCCATATCAGCAAAAAATATTAGTCAGATGCAAAGCAATATAAAACAAATATGTTTACTATTTGTGAGGTGGTTGTGGAAAATAGCCACTACAAACTTATTTTATCAGTAATCCTTTCATTAGTCCTTTCATTAGTCCTCTATTGAGTATAACATTTCTTTGTGACTTCCAGTCAACATCAAGAACAAGAGAACTTCTACTTGTCAACCAGAAATATATATAACCTTAAATCAAATTCCAACCATATTGTTAGACACCCATAATCATAATTCAACCATTCTGTTAAACCACAACCATAATTCAACTATTCTGTTAAACCACAACCATAATCCAACCATTCTGTAAGACAACCACAACCATAATCCAACCATTCTGTTAAACCACAACCATAATTCAACCATTCTGTTAAACCACAACCATAATCCAACCATTATGTAAGACAACCACAACCATAATTCAACCATTCTGTAAGACAACCACAACCATAATTCAACCATTCTGTAAGACAACCACAACCATAATCCAACCATTCTGTTAAACCACAACCATAATTCAACCATTCTGTTAAACCACAACCATAATCCAACCATTATGTAAGACAACCACAACCATAATTCAACCATTCTGTAAGACAACCACAACCATAATTCAACCATTCTGTTAAACCACAACCATAATCCAACCATTCTGTAAGACAACCACAACCATAATTCAACCATTCTGTAAGACAACCACAACCATAATTCAACCATTCTGTTAAACCACAACCATAATTCAACCATTCTGTAAGATAACCACAACCATAATCCAACCATTCTGTTAAACCACAACCATAATTCAACCATTCTGTAAGACAACCACAACCATAATTCAACCATTCTGTAAGACAACCACAACCATAATTCAACCATTCTGTTAAACCACAACCATAATTCAACCATTCTGTAAGACAACCACAACCATAATTCAACCATTCCGTAAGATTAGAGAACTTGGTAACAATATACCCCAGAAGAGACCACCAGTCTTCTGCAAGTAAACTTGCAGACTTCCTAACAAAATCAACTTAAGTTCCAATGGGGCTCAAACTCACGCTAACTAGAGGTGAGAGACATCACGGATTTAAGCATTAACCACTTGGCCATGGAGACCCCGCTGTGACTGTAAGTCAAGGCTCACATCACCAACTTTTTAAAAAATATCAGCGACATAATATTGTACTTGTCTTTTTTATGTAAAGAAAGTATTTAATCTTTCTGTACACCAAATATCAAATGCAATCTGAAAGTCAATAGTTAAGTATAACTTGACAAATCTGTAAAATCAGCCATCAAACATGACTTGAACAATGTGTAAACTACTGGGATATTTGTACATATAAAGACTATGTCAATACTCGCTGTCTAATGTAGTCAAACAAAATTATATAACATTGCTTGTTCTTCTTACAGAAATCAACTCCAACTGGCTACTGTACTATACTGTGTCAATACAGATATAGGACTACAACTCTATTACTTTTTTTAACATCTGAATGAATATTGAATAATCCAATTTTTAGCATAATATATATATATATATATATATATATATATATATATATATATATATATATATATATATATATATATATATATATATATATATATATATATATATATATATATTAGGGTTGTCAACCCTAATATTGGTAACCGGATAACCGAGCACACATCAGATGGTACGATTCAGTATCAAATACTAAAATTATATATATTACTGAAACAAAGTGGGGTACCGGCTACTGGGGTTCCAAACCCATTTTAATTTGGCAGAATTTAGTAAAAAACAAAACATTGAAAGAAAATGCTAAGACAACGCTAAATACATATCATGGAGCATATTACTGAACCTTCTAGAATTGGCTCTTGATCGACCTATGCCCACTGTTACCGATGTCGTATTTTAGATAAGATGAACGCGTCCTTATGTAATAGTGTGTGGAAAGTACTAAATGGCCCACAGAGCTGTTAAGATTAACCATTTTTTTTTCGGAGAAGCATATGCAAATTCCCTAGCATAAATTTGTATCCTGTTTGCTGAAACCCCTCATAGCGAGATATCATCAATGTCATATTGTGGGGACAAGATAAATACCTCCTGGGGCTATTGCATATTACATATATTCTGAAGCTGTGTGTTTCCTGACCATCACTCGAATTAACATCTTGAAATTTATCCAAATGATTGAAATGGAGCAAGAATGACATAGGACTTGAAAAACTCCTGGAGTTACATAATTAACCAAATAACCAAGTACCCGATTGATCGGAAAAACATTTGGTAAACCAATTACTAAGTAGTGACTGATTTGACAACCCTAATATATATATATACATATATATATATATCTTATAGATGCCATATTGACTTCAAGACAAATCTTAAATTTCTTAGATCCACCTACAATTATATGGTGATTTATTTTACTTTTATCTTACAACTGAACCCGTTTGGTTGACTTATAACTATACTGATGAGTATCCCCATGGAAGGGGGTCAAGTTAATGTGTATCCCTATGGAAGGGGTCTAGCCTAATGAGTGTCCTTGTGGGTGGGGACCATGCTAATGACTGTCCCTGTGGGAGGGGCCAGGCTAATGACACTCCCTGTTGAAGGGGGGTAGGCTAATGAGTGTCCCTGTGGAAGGGGCCATGCTAAGGAGTATCATTGTGGAGGGAGGCCAGGCTAATGAGTAATACTGTTGAAGGGGCAGGCTAATGAGTATCCTTGTGGAAAGGGGCCAGTGTTTGATTTGATGGACAGAATACTACAAAAGAAAATCTTGTCGAACAAAATGCTTACCCTGGAAATGCCTGAATACTAGAAACAAAAATGAGCCAGCAATGATATAAGTATGTTCTCCAAAAAGAACAATATTTTCCAGCGCAGTGTCTAGGGTTCAAATGCAATAACAAGACTGACAAACCATTAATTTGTCTTCTGGGAACCCGAGTTAGGCTTGTTGAAAAGTCTCATTTAGAACTGTGTCGATCAACATAAAGATGAGTGCTGTGAATTAGTTAATACAATCAATCTTGCATGGTGAGAGAGCTATATTGCAACCTCCCCCTTCACTAATGCTTAGATCAATAGAACACAATGTTGACAGGGGTACAAGCAATCAGCTCACTCTCCTTAACTCCAAACAGAACACACATTGTGTACATATTATCACAGGCAATTCTGAACACATATGTTAAAAGAATGTGTGTTGTTGTCAGCATATAGAAAGTAAATGTTTGTCTACTAAACAGCAAATGTAACAAGCTGATATTTATATCTTCAACATTAAACACAGTCTTGTGGCAGGCAACAAATTACCCACCAATTATCTACCTACTATATCAGTATACTCACTGCTATGGGTCATCGAAGGAGCCAACAGCGAAAATTTGACAGACTAACACATAACTAACACATAACCAAACAAAAAAAAGAATCTCGACTGTGTACATTATCTGTCAATGAAAATAAATAACACACCTCACGATTTTAATAAAGGTTTCATTTTTAAAATACATTATATCTTGAGAGATTAAATCGCAGATAACAAAAACACATCGCTGCCGAAAATATTCAAGGTAGACACTAAAAACATTATTCCCTCGGCACAGCTGAGTGTCTGTCTGGGTGGCTTTATTTAAAACTGCGGGTAAAAAACGGTACTAACCGGGGATGCATAGGTAGACACAATTTGATTTATTGTCTCAACCCCTGTCTGTTTTCTCTAGTTACTATATCAAATGAAAGGAATAGCCAAACTTGTGGGAAAACAAACAAAAATCGTGGCTAAAAAAACTATGTTGTTAGTCATGGCAAACACATATTTATATTAACCTTTGGAATGTCACTTGAATAAAAACGGTAAATCCATTTTCTATCGTGTTTATAAAAGTAAACGGTTACTTGAGATAAAAGCTTGTACACGAACAATTTATGACAGTGACAATGCTATTGGCCTCGATATGCTGCTATACAACTCTATGTGGTGATAAAATACAGGAGGAAGAAAAAAATATATTACATGTGAAGCCTACAACTCCATTCAACGGCTTTATTTCATCAAAGCACACAAAAAATGACCCAAATTATTGTATAAATACTTACACACAATAAAACAGGACCCTTGTTGTGTCTTCATTTTTCTTTGTTAAATGGCTGTAATATATATGTATATCTTGCCTTCCAAATTGATATTGTTGGTGATTAAATCAAAATCAGCAGTCCTGTAAAATCCTCTGTATGTACACAAAGCACGCAGCAGTTAGGGGAAAAAAGTTGGCAAAATGACTTTATCATTGGATGATTGGTGTATACACCATAAAAATCCACGAGCATCTAATGATGGAGAAAATGCCTGTTAAACTTAGCAAAGCACTGCGAGTAGATAGCATTGAATGGATACTTCCTCTAAAATCGTGAAGTGAAATTCTATCTGTTGCCCCCAATATATAATAGCATGAAACATTCTATCATTGGTTTTCACAAGCAAAGATCAATCAAAACTTAATTCTTATTCTCTGTGTTGGATTAGAAGTGTCAGTCCCTGAACATTAATGGGTGAAGACAGTATATATATATATACACAAAAATATTTCTTGTGGCAACAGTCACTCCACTTTTACCCCGCTTTCCACATTACATTCCATTTAAAATGAAGCCACAAGACCGCCCACTATCAGCCGGCCAGGAAGAGAAATATCAGCACAAAGACATTTGTGAGGCTCCCGATAGTTGATAGTCGATTTAATGAAATGCCTTTCATATCACGGTGACAACATACGTTACAATATCAAAATTTAATTACCAATAATGTCATGTGTTTAAACGTTTAATCTATTTATACTGCAAAGAATAAGAATTTTGTGAAGAAAATTAATTCAACTTGAAAGTGTGAAATTTTAAGAAAAAGTTTACAATATTATAAAGTTTATTGAAAAAAATTAAACAGATAAAGTTTGCTAGTTGTTATACTCATCTTTGTAAAGTTATTGAAATCTGATCGTAATGGTTTATTATTACTTTGGCAAAAATGTTTATAATTTATCGATAAACTGAATATGATCATAAAAAAAGTATTTCAACAGGTACAATCAAAGGAACAACATGTAGATTAAATGTACATTTATTTCATTTATGAGAACAGAGTTATGTAATGATAGAATATTCTATCATTAAGTCTGGTTGTGTATCTATGTTCTATAGACTATTATTGCTTATATCCTAGCTATTGGAAGTTTTGACAGTATTTTTTCCTTTGTGTTAGTCTTGCTTTGAATGAGATTCATTCACACACACACACACACACATACACACACACACACACACACACACACACACACACACACACACACACACACACTCTCACACACACACACACACACACACACACACACACACAGATGTAATCATACCTATTAACCAATAAATTATAAAAATATTAATTTGCAACAGATTTGTAAACATTTTCTTTTTAAGTTTTGTGTTGAAACATACTTTTTATCATTTATACTAAATAAACTTACAAGAATACCAATTTGAACCACATATAGATAGACACACAACTGATATCTTGATTTGAACAATTAGTCTGAGTTTGATGAGAGTTGGAAGTAAAAAAAAATATACCTTAAGGATCAAACACTTGAATGTAATAAGTGCAAAAGTTAAGTAATAAAGCAGGCCCGTCAGAAGAGGGGACTAATTTAAATGATTCAATAAAGCAACATATAGGTAAATGTATAAGTAAATAATTAAATAACAATAATAATATATAAATTAATGAAAATTGATAAATGATAAAGGAATAAATAAATGAATGAATAAATAAATAAATAAATAAATAAATAAATAAATAAATATATAGATAGATAAATAAATAAATGAATGAATAGATAAATAAATAAACAGACAGATAAATAAATAAATAAATAAATATGTATATGTAAGAAGATATGTATATTTTATTTTTGAATTTTGAAAAGTATTTAATGCCATACTCAACATAATTTTCTGTCATATGGTGGCAGCCAGTTTTTAATGGTGGAGGAGAGAACCCAGTAACAATGTACCCGGGCAGAGACCACCGGTATTCCACAAGTAAAGTGGCAAACTTTCTCACAAAAATCAACTTAAGTTCCAGTGTGGCTCAAACCTGCGCTGACCAGAATTGAGACTTCATTTTACAAAGCATGATACTCTAACTACTTAAGGTGCCTAAGTAGATATGTACATGTAAGTACATGTAAGTACATTAGTACATGTAAGTGCACTAGTACAGTAGATATGTACATGTAAGTACATTAGTACATATCATTTTACATGTAAGTACATTAGCATGTAATAGATATGTACTCTAAGTACATTACATGTAAGTAGATATGCATGTAAGTACAGTACATGTAGTACATTAGTACATGTAAGTAGATATGTACATGTAATATAGTACATGTAAGTAGATATGTACATGTAAGTACATTAGTACATGTAAGTGCATTAGTACATGTAAGTAGTAAGTACATGTACATGTAAGTACATTAGTACATGTAAGTACATATGTACATGTAAGTACATTAGTACATGTAAGTAGATATGTACATGTAAGTACATTAGTACATGTAAGTACATTAGTACATGTAAGTAGATATGTACATGTAAGTACATTAGTACATGTAAGTAGATATGTACATGTAAGTACATTAGTACATGTAAGTACATTAGTACATGTAAGTAGATATGTACATGTAAGTACATTAGTACATGTAAGTACATTAGTACATGTAAGTAGATATGTACATGTAAGTACATTAGTACATGTAAGTACATTAGTACATGTAAGTACATTAGTACATGTAAGTAGCAGTAAGTATAATAGATTTAGACAAACAGATATGTTTACCGATTATACAAATAAATCACTGTATGTAAACTGACATGAGCTCTTCTTTACAGGGGTATAATTTAAAAGGTTTTAATTTTCATGTTTGTCTCACTCCTGTTACTATTGGATTTTTTATTAAATTTGCAGATAGGCATTAGATTTAAGTAACATCGGAGCCAGAAAAAAAACAATCCATAATATGTTAATATATGTATAATTTTATAAAAAAAAACATATTAACTGTTTCTTAAATTCACAGGGTTATCAACACCACAAATACAGCTAATATAAACACCACAAGTTACCGGTATAGTATTTATATGTCATGATGTTTGCAATGTCACAAATGCTCAAATGAAGGCTGATCACCAATAAATAAATACTGATTACAAATATGCTAGAAGTACTAATTACTAATTAACAATTTTGCTAATTAGTTCATTCAATCAGTTATCAATACATTTATGCTAAATTCTGATATCCTAAAATCAATGTCCGATGTCTTCTTTTGTTACAATTATGTGATATGGAGCCTCCAAATGTGTGTATAAAAACAAGCTATCAATCATTATAGCAAATAGATAAGGGCACTATCTTCATTGTATGACCACTGAAAAGGTCAACCAAAATCTCTCATCTTGTTACTGTGGTGAACAGAAGATAAATAATGTTCAATATTTGTGTGATCTATAGAATCATACAATTTAAGTAATCTAAATTTCCTACAAAAAATATATCCTTTCTCAATTTTTCCCTGCCCCACAGAGAAAACAAATATCGGAATTTGCAACTATTTCCATTTCAATATTTGCTAAGACATCATAAAAGTAAATAAAAAACAAACTGAAGCAGATACATAGTAATCTCTCTCTCTCTCTCTCTCTCTCTCTCTCTCTCTCTCTCTCTCTCTCTCTCTCTCTCAGCTCTCTCTCTCTCTCTCTCTCTCTCTCTCTCTCTCTCTCTCTCTCTCTCTCTCTCTCTCTCTCTCTCTCTCTCTCTCTCTCTCCTATTAAATCTATTTAGCTTTGTATAAGTTCAATTAGTCAGAAAGTCAGCAAGCCTTGATACAAGTAATTATGTGAAAAAAAGTTATTGTGAACCGTCTGGGGACTTAATTCCATATAAAACTCTATAACCTAACTAACCTCAGCCCTTTGGTCCCTAAAGACCAACAAACGAGAGAAAACACATCACAGCAACTGATTACAGGACATTTAATGTCTGTCAACTAAAAGGCATACATGATTATGTTGTGCTGTGACTGTTAAGATATTGTGTTTGATGAGAGAGAGGAAGTAAGAACATTGAGAACACTGCTAGTGAAAAAAAGAAAAAAAGGGTGACAATTTCTTTTTATTTTTACAATATGATGTTATACATTGGACCCATCTTAAAAGACCACTCTCATGAAAGACCACCTGTCTTTTGAAACCACATTCCGAAAGCCACTTAGTAAAGTTAACCTTTAGATCAAACCTCTTTTGAGACACCATCTCTGTTGAGAGACCACATTTGAGTGGCAGGAAGGGTTGTCATTCAAGAAAAGCTGGCCTGGCACAATTGACTCTTGATCGTGAGGTCATGAGTTTGAGTCCAGTCAGCAACAGGCCTGATTCCTGTCCTTCAGATGAGGCCATAAAAACCAAAGTCACAGTATGTGTCGGCACGTTAAAGAACCCTCACTGCTCAATGGCCATAAGTGCCCAGCATAGGTCTAAATTTAAAGCCCTTCACTGGTATTTGATGACGTCTCCATATGAGTGAAAGATTCTTGAGTGGGACGTTAAATAACAATACAAAAACATGTCATTCAAAACAGGTTCCACTATACAATATTAAACATTGAAACCTGTCTTGAAAAACCACTCTCATTAAAGACGACCTGTAACTGTCTTTTGATGCCACACTCTGAAAACCAATTGATTAACTAATTCTTTAAATAAAATCTCTTTTGAGAGAGACCATCAGTCTTGAGAAACCACATTTCAGTGGCAGATGGGGTGATCTGTCAAGACAAGTTCAACTGTATCTTTTAATCAAGACTGAACTTACGTGGAATGATATTTCATTTCTAAAATTGACACCTAATCACAAAATACCACAAATGGTTACCCTCATTCTTTGTTAGTCTCCTCATGGTGGCTCTGGGGTTGAGCTTTTCTCTCTGCACATTGAGTAGCATTGTATCATGGTCTAGTGCTACATTTCAACAACAGATTTGTAAGATAGTCCTTTGTGTATGTTGCTTTACAAACTTTTGTGAAATACTTACCAGCTTTTACACTAGACTTTAGAAACTGGTATGTGACTGTACTTTTCTCAACTAACCAGCACAGTTGGTGAAAATGAATATATATTCTGGGTGTATTGATGAACTAATATGTCCCCTACCACCTGTGAAACCATTATTAAGTGAATGGTGAGCAATTACAGAATTTTAATCCTCCTCCTAGTGGTATCATGGGGGGAGGGGGAGTCCCACATCATGGTATATGTAGCATTAAAAAGAAACCCAGTTGTATTGCATAAGTACAGAGCACAAGCCTACAGGGCCTCTGTGACCAAGTGTTTAGAGCATCACGCATGACCAAGTGTTTAGAGCATCACGCATGACCAAGTGTTTAGAGCATCACGCATGACCAAGTGTTTAGAGCATCACGCATGACCAAGTGTTTAGAGCATCACGCATGACCAAGTGTTTAGAGCATCACGCATGACCAAGTGTTTAGAGCATTACGCTGAACCATGAAGTCTCTAACCTTTAATCATTGTGAGTTTGAGTCCTGCTGGAACTTAAACTGATTTTGTGAGAGAGTTTGCTAGTTAACTTGTGAGAGGACAGTGGTTTCTTCCCGGGTACATTGTAACCTGGTTCTCTCCTAAATCATTAAATACTGGCTGCCACCATAGGACTGAAAATTGTTAAGTGTGATGTAAAAAAGAACATTGAAACAAATAAGCACAGATTTATGTTGATTGTACTTCACCTAAAACTTGTAAAATACGTCAAACATTCTCAGTAGAATCCACAAAATCGCATCACAAACACATGCTTTGTAAATGGTAACACCACTAATGAGGTACCGCAAGTAGTCACCTCCATTTTTGTTATCACATATGACAAAATAAGTGGTGCCAAATGTGTAACTCATTCATTTTGGGTACATTCACATATTTAACCAAAAACTATAGAAAATTTAAAAAAAAATTTTCTATCAAATAGCGTAATGAATTTCTGAAAAGTTCTGGCTTTTCAACAAATTCAAATGAAGTTCATTTTTGTAATCAATATTAATGTTTAGATTATTACAAATTTGTATTCAAACTTGAATGTACACAGATAACAATGAGTTATGCATGGCTAATGAATTTTAATTAATAAATTTAGAAATATGTTAATAATTACTAACAAGTCCAATTATTAACTAGCATTATAAAAAATAAAATAATGATTTGGAATATATTTAAGCATTTTATGTTCATGTAGATTAAAAGTGAATGAAAGGGAGGCTACTCTTGTATAAAATGCTAGCTATCTAAATTGCAAATGCATGTTATCTATAGTACAAACATCTTTTTTTACAAATATAATGTTTGTTAAACTTTCAAGTACATCAATGACATTAATCAAAATACACCCCAGATAATCTTTAAACAGGTAAATTAAGAAAATTCATTATGATTTGCTGTATCTTATTTGAAGTATTTGTAAATGCATCACCAGTTTTACATTTATACTGATTTCTGCATATTGGCTTACATTCTTGCATATTCGCACATGCACAAACACACACACACACACACACACACACACACACACACAAACCACACATACATCCACTCATATGCTTACAAAATCCAGTCTACCGTATCTCACTTCTTCATGATTAGCAGCTTTTCATATTTGAAAATTAAAACTTTTAATATTACTTTGTATAAAAATAAATTAGAGAGATTGAAATTCGGAGGGTACGAAAGAAATGGAGATAAAAAATTAACCAAAATTACCTGGGACGAAGTCACCAAATTTTCTCAAATTACGTTTGATTATTTTGATTGTTCAGTTGTTTGTAAAACTTTGGGATCTGGCTAAATAGGAATCCATTATTATTTTTCATACAAATGTTTGGTATTACTTATGATTTTCTTGTGAAAAAAAATGAACAAATAGATGGAGTACAGTATTGAAAATGACTTCAAATAAGCAATAATTTTCATCATTTCTTACAATATAGAAAATGTACATTGTGTGTATTTTACCTTATAATCAATAAAAGTTAACTGAGCTTGAGGTCCTAAACAAATCTACAAATCTCAATACAACGTCCTGTTAAACTTGTAGGTGGATATTATCAAGGAATATACAAATCATATTTAAATAACTAAATCCTATTCAAAAATAAAAAGTCATGACATTTACACAGACTGAATAGATTTAAAAAGTAGCACTCAGATTATGTTTTAAATTAGATATTTTGATTTTATTCTATTTCAAATTATTGATCCAATTCTAAAAAAGACTATACACGCATTGTAAAACAATTACCTCTAGATAATGACAATCCTATTTCAGGAAATATTTATAGATATAAAATTTTACAAATAAAACGATGGTTTGTAAATTCAAGGGCTACAACTCTGCAATCATACCCATGACAAGGTAATTTTATGGAGGACAAGACTGAAGATTTTAGTGGCGGAATATAATGTACAGAGAATACATCTACACAGCAAAAAAGAACATTTTGATGTCATTTGGATAAAAAATGAAATAATGTGAGGCAGATATTAAATTTTATATTACAATTTTTAAAAACTTTGTAGATTTAGGATTAATAATGAGAAAAACGTTTCCACAAAATTATGAATCAAGAGGTGGGATCAAGTGACCTGGATAATTCCTACCAGGTATCTCTTGCTGTTTAGCCATACAATTGTGACCATATGCAAAATAAAATTCTCATATATTATGCATCAATCAATTAATTTGTATAAGTATTTAGTTTCTGGCATTTTATTGGCTTTTTTTATTCGTAATTAATATTGTTTTAATTTTCATTTTAAACCTCAAACCAATTATGAATAGTGTTTAACGCCACACTTAACAAGTTTTCAGTTATATAGTGGATGCCAGTTCTTAATGGGGGAGGAAAGAACCAGGTTATAATGTACCCAGGAAGAGACCAAGTAAAGTGGCAAATTTTCTCACAAAAATCAGCTTAGGTTCCAGCTGGGCTCAAACCTGCGCTGACAGGAAGTGAGAGACTTCATGACACAATGCGCAATGCTCTAATGGAGGCCCCAACTCAAATAAAAAAAAAATTCTTAAGATACATGACCATTAAGCCATGAAAAATTAACTTGTACAAGTTAAATAGCATGGACTAAAAATTTTAATCCAGGGCCATAACTTTTGTATTTAGTCAATTTTATATACACCCTGAAAGCAGATCTCCTGCTGCATGTGACTTACAAGCAACATAAAACAAAAATTGAAAATTAAAACATTTATTTTGAAAAAAATAAGCTGCCAAAAACTAAAAACTAATTCAATTTACAGTAAGAGGGGGTTTGCATGTACAAAACATAAGACATAACATGCAAAATAAAACTGATTTACCTTTAAGATGAAAATTATGAATACAGAAGTTTTACAGAAAACTGTAGGGACAGATGGATGGTGGCTAGATTGCTCAACACAAAGAAATTGATGTGACAATCTGTTATTAAATCTAGTGATTAAAATTGGGTTTCCAAGCAGGACCAACATATATGCTACATATAACTTCACGGGTGTACTGACATGTGTATGATTGGGAAGACAGTGAAACAGACAGACAAATAAAACTTATGTAAAGAGACGAAGAAAGAAAAACAGACAAAGACAAGCCAATAAAACTGGACTTGATAAGACAGATAGCTCAAAACATCAAGGCAAGTATACAGAGATAGTCATTGAGACAGACAGACAGACAGACAGACAGATAGACAGATAGACAGACATATAGACAGACAGATAGACAGACAGACAAAGACAAGCCAATAAAACCTGACTTATTAAGACAGATAGATCAATACATCAAGACAAGTATACAGAGAGACAGACAGTCATTGAGACAGACAGACAGATAGACAGACAGACAGAAAAAGAAGGGAGATAGAGATCAGTCAATATACATGTAAAACTAAAGCCAATTAGTGATCTCTGTATCCCTATAACTCTAATGTCTATGTCAGCAGCTAGCCAATTAATTCATCTCAATCTACACTAACTGACTTAACTATTGGTGTTTTAATTTCAATACATGTCAAGCTTAAGTATGCATGCATTTATTTCCCAATAACAATTCACCAACCATGACCAACAGATTTAATGACACACAAAAAGCCTAAATATGATAATTAAACACTTACTTCAATATAGCACGCTTCCTTCTTCTCTAACAACTTTAAACAAACACATAAAATCCTAGCCAAATGAGATGTTGTCCACTAAGTATTTACCGTTCAGAGCCCCAGTAATTAAATGACAAAGTGGGAAATGTGAAACACCTACCAATCATAGCTGATCCTCATTTTGATTTTCATCACCGCCTTAGCTTACACATTCTCCCAGAGAGTACACACCGGCCATAAATTACAACCTCTTATAATAAACTTTACCTACACACACTCAAATGCCGAATGATCTGGGGTGCTGTTAAATTTGTAAATGCTATAATCTTCCCAAGTTAAAGTGAAACTTACACCGTTGTCATTTACCTGTTATTTACCTGAGAAACATAAAGATACCACCTGACATATCCAATTCATGTCTCAATGTTACCGTAAAAATCTCTATCTGATACTTATCAACTCCCTTTATTATTCCCTCCATAAATGTCCTGTTAGTTTATTTTGGTGCCGGTAACTAGAAATTGGATAATTCTCGGTTCAAAGTGCAAACACAATTAAACAAATTTAATAATATCAAGACCAGAAAATAATTAGATGACAAATAAGCATCTCGTGAAGTCGTTATAAATACCTTGCAGCTTTAAAGGTGGTTAATCATTAGTTTTAAAATACAGCAGACTGTGCAAGGGATGTTTCCACCAGTTTCCCCTTGTACAATGTAATCCTCCCTGCTCGTTTGATCTTTGACAAAAGCAACAACTAATTTACACAGCGAGTTCCTCTGCTTGTCAATCAATCCTGCTACAACACCAGTGTCAATAGTCAATTTGGTCTTGATCCTGCACAAAAGTAAATTAGACAGATTTAGGTAAAAAAAATCACAGTTAGGAAGGCAACACTTATAAAAATCCGGCACTGTTTTATCGTAAGTAAAGATTACGCTGTGATGTTTTTTCTTCACTTGAAGTATGACAATTAAGTTGGGATGATGTTTTGATACTACAGCCGATGGGTATATATCTGTGTCGCTTTTCACTCTCTGATGATTGAGTCTCAACAAGGCAACTTTCCATCGCTTAGATTATCACTACCAGAAATCAATACAAAGCCTTTCAAACATTGTAATTTTCAATGAATGACAATTCTATTATAAAGGCTGTGACGTGTACTGGATTGCCCGCGTACACTATCCGCTACTAGTTTAATATTGTATTAGTAATATAATGTCAAATTGGATTTATTACACTCCGTTGGAAAACTCACTCAAGGACAAAATATTTACTCTTTTACTTTTTTCAATTATAATATGAAAATCATTGACGCTGCCTTGCTCACTGCATTTAAACGAAAATATTAAATATTAAACACTACATCTAAAAAAGAAAAGAAAAAGAAAAGAGTAAAAGCATGAAAGAAGAAAGAGAATGAATAATAGATGTAACATACCACCGTGATTATTTCTTATACGATTACATATAGCAACTTTACCCATCAACTGTGAAACAAATATTTAAACACCAAATATTTACCTATTGATAAACTAATACAGGGCAAGTAGGTCCAGTATATCGGTATATAAATTTGATCAGCTCATATATACCAATATCTGATACCAGAAACTGATTTGATATATCAATAGATGTACATTGCAAAGCTAACAGGCAGATGAACATGAAAGCAAACACAAAAATGCTATAACATGCTCTATTTGCATGTCAAGATTTGAAATTAATTGAGCATGGATAAGACCTTCTGTGGCATGAAAAGCATTAATGGGAGACTACTCTATCACACTTTCAATCTGATCATTGCCATATAAAAACAATTTATTCTATTTAGCTGTAAGTAGTTATATAAATTAAGATGTGATTTTGAAGAAAGAAAAAAAGATAAACTGTAACTTGAATAAAGGTCTCTTAAAGGCCAACATTCCAGGGTCTAGCACCATAAAACTTAACAATTACTTCAGCCTAAACATTTTATTCAACTTTGACCAATACTGACATCTGATTGGCTGAGCAGGCCAAGTTGAGAGTATTCTCAGACTTAAGTAAATTCTTAAGCTTTATGCTGCTGGACCCAGAAACTTTAAATACAAAAATGTATTTATAGTGTACCATACCTGTTTATATGGACCCAAAGGCTGGCAGAAATGACCGATGAACAAGAGACTAGAGAAACATTAAAATGCTCATGAATATCTATAAGCAATGTGAGCTGTTGTTGACAGCATTTCTTTCAAAATTGTCAAAACAATTCTAAACCATTTTAGTACAATAAAAATATCCCTGAACATAAGATAACCCATATTTCTCTGAGATGAGACACAAGTCTCTCAGATGAGACCCAACCAATACTCTCAGATGAGACCCAACCAATACTCTCAGATGAGACCCAACCAATACTCTCAGATGAGACCCAACCAATACTCTCAGATGAGACCCAACCAATACTCTCAGATGAGACCCAACTCACTCAGATGAGACACATATCTCAGATATAACCTAACTTTCTAAGATGAGCTTTAACTCTCACTCAGATGAGACAAACATTTCTCAAATGAGACAACTATCTCAGATGAGACATGACTCTCTCAGATGAGGCACAACTCTCAGATGAGATTCAACTCTCTCAGATGAGATTTAACTCTCTTAAATGAAACACACATCTTGCAGATGACACACAACTCTCTAAGATAAGACACACATCTCTCAGATGAGACATAACTCACTCAGATGATGAGACAGAACTTTCTCAGATGAGAGACAACTCTCTCAGATGAGACACATCTCTCAGATAAGATAAAAGTCTCTCAAATGAGACACAAGGCTCTCAGATGAGAAACACATCTCTTAGATGAGACACATCGCTCAGTTGGAACACAAATCACTCAGATGAGGCACACCTCTCTCAGATTAAAAAAGTCTCTCAGATGAGAGACAATTCTCAGATGAGATTCATCTCTCTCAGATAAGACTAAACTCTTAGATAAGACACAAATATCTCAGATAAGACACAACCATACATGTGATTCTTCTGGCGGGAGGAAAAAATCTCATAATTTTTAGGGTGCCTTCTGCCCCTCACGTCAGGTTTCAGAATCTTCCATTATCGCCCAGAAATTACAAAATGTCATCGCCCAGAGAGTACCAATAATAATGTGATCAACATGTAAACTCCTCATAATTACTAATCAGCAAACATCTGGTTATCAATCAGCTGAAACTTTTACAGGTAAATAGCCTTTGGGCATGTTAGTTATTGAGGGTGTTAATGATTATATAACATTGGCCCGTCCACTAACTGGCAGTTAATTGGTGATAGGACTAAATAGATGTCATGTGACACACTTAGATCATTGATGATTAGAAGCATTAGAATATAAAAAATTACAACAAAACATCAATAAAAACATTGATTAAAAATCTCCAGTTTTGAGACCAAATCTCCAGCTAAAAAATTAAAAATCTCCAGTTTTGAGACCAAATTTCCAGCTAAAAAATTAAAAATCTCCAGTTGTGGCATAGCAGTTGAACAAATTTCTATCACATGTATGCACAACTCTCAGATGAAATTCAACTCTCAGATAAAACAAAAGTCTCTTACATGTGATTCAACTCTCTCATATCAGACACAACTCTGTCAGATGAGAAATAACTCTCTCATATCAGATACAAATCTCTTAGACAAGACACAACTCTCTTAAATAAGACACAACTCTCTCAGATGAGACACAATTCTCAAATGAGATTCAACTCTCTCAAGTAGAACAACTCTCATATCAGATGCAAGTCTCTCAGATCAGACAAAGGTCTCTCAAATAAGACACAGCTCTCTCAGATAAGATACCTTTCTCTCACATATGAGACACAAGACCCTCAGATGAGATATTACTCTCTCAGATGAGACACAACTCATTCAGATAAGACAACTCTCATATGCCATACCTATCTCAGATTAGATGCAACTCTCCCAGATGAGACACACATCTCTCAGATGAAACACAACTATACTAGATGAGAAAACTATCTCAGATGAAACACAAATCTCTCAGATGAGACACAGCTCTCTCAGGCATCTCTCAGATGAGACAACTCTCTCAGATGCAACACACATCTCTTAGATGAGACATACATCTGTCAGATAAGGCATATATCTCAAATGAGATACAACTCTCAGACAAGACACAATTATCTCAGATGAGATTCAACTCTCTCAGATAAGGCTTATCTCACAACTCTTAGATGCGATTCAACTCTCTCAGATAGGACACAAGTCTCTTATATGATATTCAACTCTCTCAGATAGGACACAAGTCTCTTATATGATATTCAACTCTCTCAGATAAGACACAACTCTCTAAGATGAGACACAACATTTTAGATGAGATTCAACTCTCTCAAATAAGACACAGCTCTCTCATATCAAATGCAAGTCTCTCAGATGAGACACAACTCTATCAGATGAGACACAACTCTCTTATATCAGATGCAAGTATCTTAGAAGAGACATAACTCTCTCTCAAATAAGACAGCTCTCTCAGATGAGACACAAGTCTCTCAGATGAGATACCACACATTCATATGAGACATAACTCTCAGGTAAGACAACTTTCTGATGACACAACTATCTCAGATTAGATGACACACATCTCTCAGATGAGATACAACTATATCAGTTGAAACCTAACTCTCAGGTAAGACAACTCTCAGATGACACAACTATCTCAGATTAGATGATACACATATCTCTCAGATGAGACACAACTATATCAGTTGAGATACCACTCTCAGATAAGACAACTCTCAAATAACAAAACTATCTCAGATAAGATACAACTCTCTCAGATGACACATAACACAACTTTCAGATGAAACACAAGTCTATCAGATAACACACAACTCTCTCAGACATCTCTCAGATGAGACACAAGTCTCTCAGATAAAGAGAACACATCTCTTAGATGATGCACACCTTTCTCAGATGAAACAAGTCTCTCAGATGAGACACAATTCTCTCATATGAGACACAATTCCAGATGAGATTCAACTCTCTCAGATAAGACTAAACTATCAGACAAGACATAACTATCTCAGATAAAACAACTATTGGATGAGACACTACTCTGTCAGATGAGATTCAACTCTCCTCTGGTAAGACTAATATCTCATATAAGACAACTCTCTCAGATAAGAGACAACTCTCATATCAGATGCAAGTTTCTCATATGAGACACAACTCTCTAATGAGATTCAACTCTCTCAGATAAGACATGATTCTTACAAATAAGACACAACTCTCTCATATGAGACATAATGCTCAAATGAGATTCAACTCTTTCAGATAAGACAACTCTTTAAAATCAGATGCAAGTCTTTCAGATGAAAAACAACTCTTTCAAATAAGACACAACTCTCTCAGATGAGACATACTGCTCAAATGAGATGCTACTCTCAGGTAGGACAAGTCTCAGATAAAACACAGTTCTCATAGCAAATGCAAGTCTCTCAGATAAGACACAAACCTCTCTCAAAGAAGACAGCTCTCTCAGATGAGACACAAATCTCTCAGATGAAACATAACTCTCATATGAGATATCACTCTCAGATAAGACAACTCTCAAATGACACAACTATCTCAGATTAGATGCAACTCTTGAAGATGAGACATAACTATCTCTCATAAGACAACTTTCGGATGAAACAACTCTCTCAGATGAGACACAACTCTCAGATATATCTCTCAGATGAGACACACATCCCTTAGATGAGGCACACCTTTCTCAGATGAAACAAGTCTCTCAGATGAGAGACAACTCTCAGATGAGACATAATTCTCTCATATGAGATAACCCTCTCAGATAAGACAACTCTTGGATGAGACATAACTCTCTCAGATAAGATTCAACTCTCTCAGGTAAGACACAATTCTCAGATAAGACAAAACTCAAATGTCTCAGATGAGATCCAACTCTCTCAGGTGTGACACAAGCCTGGATTCAAGTAAAATTACCCAAGATCTTTAGTGGAAACACAAATTCCCTGGGTTGGACAGAAGTTGCAACAGCTGATGAAATCTAAACTTGTTTTCCTTTTTGTTGTTTAAAATATCAGAGGCAGATTCCACACACAAAATCAATTTAAGCAGGATCTATAAACCTGATTTCTGATATTTTCAATTTCTGGTCACCTCTCTTTTTATGAGGGGGTTATTCATTGTTCTGTAGATTTGACAGATACGAATACTTGTACATGTATTGGACAAGTATTTCTTTATAGACATAAATAATTGAAAGCAAAAAAAAACATGAAGTTATCGTTTCCACAAATTACTCGTGACAACAGAGGACTATCAGTTTGAAAGATTTATCATTCTTAATTACAGCCAATTTCTCGTTTCTGTCAAATGGTGTCAAATTTGACCCAACTGATTTTGAAAGGCCAGAAATATGAGATGTTAATACCAATTCCATCGATATATATCTATCAGACGAGATTTTGATGCTATAAGTGTGATATTTTATCTTTTTAATGTCATCCTCTGTGATATAATTGACAAAAATAAATATCATATATTCTGAAAAATATAATCATATATCCTAAACACTTTTATTTGAAACAATACAGAAGTTAAGTCAAAGTCATTAGAATGTTTTAAATCAAGTTTGTATTTCCCATGATCCTCTTGAGAACATGATGGTATATCATTTTATTCTCGCTAGTTCACTTATCAGCTCTTCGGACTTAATAACGGTATTGTATTTCTAGATCCATGACAAAATTGATACATTGTTTACTTTGATAAACACTAATTAATGAAGAACAGCACAGACATATGAATATTTAAAATTTATATCCAGATCCTTTTGTACAAGCAGATTAAAACAAACGACAGCAGGGTGAAAGAAGTCAAGAAACTTTTTCTTTTTCTCTGTTTACTATAGAAGCAGATATTTTCATTGTGGTTATATTAAGTCAGTTTATTTCGTTTTTTCATTTATCAGTAAATATAAACTATGATGAAACTTTACATAGATTATACCTAGTTCAAGTAAAAGTTCCTTTACAAACAGGTTTTTCTATTTCAAAAAACTTTAATGTCAACTAATTGACCTTTCCATTCATGCATGAATTATTTTTAATTTATGATGTCTCAATACTGGACACCTCTGTCATACCTTTGACAAACATTGAAAATGCATTGTGACATCAAGAAATTTGACTAACTTTCGGGAAAATGTGATGTGTCAATTTTTTTTTATTTCTAAAACAACAAAATTCTAACCCTACAAAAGCATCAGATTGTACAGTATTTCATATGACACCACGTATTTTCAAAATAATATTACAAAGTCATATCTTATTTTATTCCAGTACAATTTCACTGTAACCATTAATGACTGTTAGTTTTGTTATGAATTTCTATTTTTTTCCTTTATAGTATGATAGGTTTTGTCAGATACAAAGTTTTAATGTCTCTTCAATATGCATAAAGAGGGAATTGTGACATAAATTATTCAATTTTCCGTTAAAATTGCGAAATCTTGATTTCAATATTATAAGCAAATACATGTATATAATGAAAGCATTTGATATTTTGAGTTTATGGTGCAAGTTTCACCGTTGTTGCTTCATGAATGTTTTGAAAAAATGTGCTTTTACAATTAAGATACAGTAAAACCTGCTTTAGTGACCACCTGTGTATAAGACACTCTGGTTTTTTGCTGTCCCCTACTGTACCATTTGTGTAGAAATCAAACTCTATATAAAGATCACCTCCCTATAAAGACTGGTCTTTTTGTGTCCCTCAGGCAGTCATTATATACAACTTTCACTGTATATAGGAAAATTTTAAAAAGTCCACATTTTTGTCATCTTGCTGTATATGTATGTATTTGTCAGTTTTTTGTCAGTTTTTAAACATTTGTCAATGAAAACCAATAGTATTCTGTATTAAATATGATTTTTCACAACCTGTTTGACTGTCAACTCATTCATCCCTGAAGACACATTTGGACTGGTCTAAGTCATTGATTTACAGAAGAGTCTATTGTTTTTCAGAGGTTGAAGAGTTAATGGAACCATTACCCTAACACTAACTGATAACTTTATGTTAAGCTTTAAATTTTACAAATTTCTTTTATTCTGTCTTGTTCTTATAAATAAAGCAAATTAACAAAAAAAACAAAAAAACAACAACAAACAAACAAACAAACAAACAAAACAAATAATGTTTTGTTTGCTTGTTGTTTTACATTCTGCCAAGAATTTTTTGATTTATGTGGAGATGTTATTCACTTCAGGTGAAGTGCTTCAAATTTTGACCTGTGCAATGGATAAACACAAATACAGTGATGACTCAATTATGTGCCATGCCTGCCGTGACACAGGACCTCAGTTTTAACTGATTGTCCTAGCCAGACGCATGTGTTCATATTAATGGTAGGTCAAGGGTCATATTCAAGGTAAAAAGTCAAAAGTTTTGGTATCAAGGTTAAATAATGAAATACTGACATTTGCAGGTCAGAGGTTAATGCTATTTACATTTACATATCAAATTGTTATTCTGTTTTTGTGTTTTCTTTTTTGTCACAGACAGAAAAATAACTGACATACAGACAGGTCTTAAACTTTTACTCCAGAGACGAGGGGTAAAGGTAGAGAGGCAGGAAAGCAATATTATGTAATTGAATAGCTTGAGATTTCAGATACAATCTTTCAGGTATTCATGATGAACAATTCAAAACCATTACAAAATTATCCAGTATCAATTCCTGTTTTTTTTTCAAATTGACTATTCCATTTGAAGTAGCATTGCAGACATGCATCATGCGATGCATAGCAGAAACCACTATCGGCAACCAGTTCTTGAAGAACTTCAATAGCTTTTTGAGAATATCATTAGAATACCGTTTAAATATAAAGGAAATGTTGATATGGCAACAAATTAAATGTCACAAAAATAAAATTGAAAACTAATTTCGCCCTTTTAAATTAGTTTTTATTCTAATATTCTTCTATCTTTCAGATTTCCCCAGGTAAAATTAGAAACTCGCTAAAGAAAGAAACAACTATGAACACTGACATTTAACGTTTTCAAGATTCAATTTGATTATGGTGTAAAACTTTCATCAGTCAATAATATTCATGGAGGATATTTTATTGTTCTATTCTTCATCACCCACCGACATTGAGTGATGCAGGATTTTTTTTCTGTCATTCCCTGTCTATCTCTCTTAAGCTGTCTCTCTCTTTTCTCCCATCTCTCTCTCTCTCTCGTTCTGTCTTCTTCTAATTGATGTAGGATTTGTTTGACTTGTCTAATTAAGTTTCTGTCTCTCTTTCTGTCTCTGTCTCTCTCCTAAATGATGTACCATTGTTTGCCTTGTCTACTTAAGTTTCTGTCTCTCTCTCTCTCTCTCTCTCTCTCTCTCTCTCTCTCTCTCTCTCTCTCTTCTAAATGATGTACGATTGTTTGCCTTGTCTTATTAAGCTTTTTTCTCTCTCTCCTAATTAATGCACAAATTTAGGCTTGGGTCATGTCTTATTGAGTTTAATCTCTCTCTCTCTCTCTCTCTCATAGGATTTTGTTTAGATCAGGTTTAACTAAGTTTCTTTTTTCCCCTCTCTCCTAACTGATGCAATATTATGGTTTGGATTATCAAGTTTCTTTTTTGTCTCATTTCTGTAAACACACAACATTGTGGTGGTTCAGTATCAAAAGTGTTTGCCTCAAAAGTAAAAGGTGTGAGGTTCAAATCTGAACCTAAATGGTAACTGGACACAAGTATAATCCAACTCATATAACTTAAAGGCACATTAGCTGTGTGTTTTTTAATATTCTTTCCTTTTTTACTACTTAGATTGATATACAATAGGAAAAAGAGATAAACACAGGCATAAAAAAAATTCTTAAATCCCTATATATTTTGTGAAAATTGCTTGAGAAACCCAGGCTTGACACTATTTCACTTGCAAATGATTAACTCAACCTTACTATTTATAATACCACACTGGACCTGACCTTATTTTCACAAAATATATAGGAATATGGCATTTTTGTATGCCTGTGTAAAGCCCTTATTTGTTATTGTGCCATCAAGTACAAGTAGTAAAAGTAGAAAAAATAGAAATATATTTTTTCTTATAAACACAATTAACACCCCTTTATCCTATGACAAATGATGAATTCCAAGATATTTAGCTAAGATGATTTGACCTGGAAATAATATAGAACCTTTGACCTACTGACATGCACATCATCCATTTGTCAAGGAGCATCCTCTCTTTGAACTCTGATATTGGCTGGTCACTTTACTACTCAAGTGCGAAATATATATATTTTAATTTAAAGTATATATATTTATCAGGATCTGTATGTATTTAAAGGGGTAATGATAAGATGCTTTTTGATATAGATAAATACATAGAGATAGAAAAGGAGATATTTCAAAGATATAGATTCTTTTAGTGTTTGCAACATTCTCAGAGCTATATTTTTATATGAAAACAATTCTGTATCATTAAATTGTTATTAGTATTCATGTGCCGACTTCTTTAAGTTTAAAATGAGCCTGAGTGAGTCTTATCAGTAACCCAAGATTGTGTCCTACATATGTATGTATATGTATGTGTGTGTGTGTGCATGTGTGTATGCTAGTGTGTGTAAGTGTTAGCATTTATATGTGTTATTGTGTATTTATGTGTTGAGTGTATATGTGTGTTTGTGTATGCTAGTGTGTGTAAGTGTTAGCATTTATGTGTGTTATTGTGTATCTATGTGTAGAGTGTATATATGTGTGTGTGTATGCTAGTGTGTGTAAGTGTTAGCATTTATGTGTGTTATTGTGTATTTATGTGTTGAGTGTATATGTGTGTGTGTGCATGTGTGTATGCTAGTGTGTGTAAGTGTTAGCATTCATGTGTGTTATTGTGTATTTATGTGTTGAGTGTGTATGTGTACATATATATATATGTGTGTTAATTAGTTGTGTGTGTGTGTGTGCATATGCAAATATGTATATGTGTATTTGCGTTTTGTGTGTATCAATGTATATGTGTGTAAAAGTGTATATGTGCGAATGTATTGATGTATGTGTGTATATTTATGTATTGTGTTTGCAAAATTGTGTGTTATTGTATATTTGTGTATTAATGTAAATATGTACATGCTTATGGTAATGTGTACATGTATGTGTGTTTTCTAGTGTGTAGGTGTAGGTGTGTTTTTTCAGCTTATATATGTACACCTCAATTTTTATATATCTATATTAATTCTTAAAAAAAAATAATGAAGCCCTACAAAATCAAAATAATGTACAAATGTGGTATCATATTATTAATCAATTTTATATTGCCGATATTTTCTGCATAGAACATACACCTGTTACTTATGTATTCATAAAATTAAAGTTTTCAGTGGACAAAATTGGTTACCTGTAAAAAAGAAAAGAGAGTAATCAGCATTTTTTTTTATCAGCGACTGCGTTATATTGCAACATGCTGCAATATAACAGCAGCTGGTGTCACAAGATTTATGTAACGGAAGGTTATTTTGTAAAGGAAATTAAGTTTACTTACAAATATCTGAATTTACCATACAAATTTATCTACATCTGAGTAGCTGTATTCCTAGATTCAGTAGAACATAAATGTGAAAACTCAGTAATGACTATTTTCCACTTGAAACCAAAAGGTCATAGGTTTGAGTCACAGCCGTTTTGTAAGCACTTTCATCTTTTTTGCACAATTTGCACATTCTATTAGTAATTTGTTTGTTTTATTTTGTTGTTCTACGAACATTTTAAAAAGAATTTTCATTTTCTCTTACCAGTATATGGAGACTTTATCAGCTGAAGGTGAGATGACACAGATTTTGCCCTTTGCTATAGACTCATGGGGAAATGCTGTGAGGGTTCTGGTTATGTTTATTTTTGTACAGTGGAACCTGCCTTTAGAGACCACCCCATCTGCCACCATTGAAATATGGTCTCTCGAGACAGGTAATCTTTTATGAGAGGTTTTATTTAAAGCTTTCAGAGTGTTGTCTTAAAAGACAAGTGGCATTTCATGAGAGTGGTCTTTTAAGACAGGTTTCACTATATAATTTTGTTTTTGTGATTTTATTTTTGTTTTGAGTATGGTTACTATGGGTTTTTATTTAAATTTCTCTCATATATATAAATCAACCAAGAACAAATGAAGAGTTTAAAACATTCTATATACATTTTTGACATAGATAGTTGACTATCTCATATGACAGTAAGCCTGCTACAATGTATTTTTATATTTGGGCTTGAACCAACACCCATTTTGTCAAGAGCTCCCTGCTCAACTTTGTAACTCAATCAGATAATACTGTTGATATTTATAAATATTTTGTGTTTTAACTTCGTTGAAGCAGTGAAATTTGTCATTAATCCACACAACTAAATGTGCACTAGACATTTGAGTGAATTATCGTAGTTCAATTCCTCTTTATTGAAAAAAAAAATTAAGACCTTCAAGGTCAGGTGATTAGGGTATCACACTTTATACCATGATATAATTCACATCTAGTACATGTGAATGTGAGTTTATATCACCTCAAGTTAGTGTGAATGTGAGCTTATCTCACTTCTAGTTGATGTGATTGCGAGTTTATTGCGCATCTAAGCAGTATGAATGTGAGCTTACCTGACCTCTAGTCAGTGTGAATGTAAGCTTACCTGACCTCTAGACAGTGTGAATGTAAGCTTACCTCACATCTAGTCAGTATGAATGAGAGCTTACCTCACCTCTAGTCAGTGTGAATGTGAACTTATCTCACCTCTAGTCAGTATGAAAATGAGCTTACCTCACCTGTAGTCAGTGTGAATGTAAGCTTACCTCACCTCTATTCAGTGTGAATGTAATGTAATCTTACCTCACCTCTAGTCAGTGTGAATGTGAGCTTACCTCACCTCTAGTCAGTGTGACTGTAAGCTTACCTCACCTGAGTCTGTACTTACCTCGCCTCTAGTCAGTATGAATGTGAGCTTATATCACTTCTAGACAGTGTGAATGTAAGCTTACCTCACCTCTATTCAGTGTGAATGTAATGTAATCTTACCTCACCTCTAGTCAGTGTGAATGTGAGCTTACCTCACCTCTAGTCAGTGTGACTGTAAGCTTACCTCACCTCTAGTCAGTGTGAATGTAAGCTTACCTCGCCTCTAGTCAGTATGAATGTGAGCTTATATCACTTCTAGACAGTGTGAATGTGAGCTTACCCCACCTCTAGTCAGTGTGAATGTAAACTTATCTCACCTCTAGTCAGTGCGAAATGATCATATTTCACCTCTATTCAGTGTGAGAATATCATTTAGTCAGTGATGATGTGAGTTTATTTTTCTGGAGTAGATTATGTCTCTTAAAGACGTCACCAGCTTATAAGAGGACAGCCATGGAATATTACACAAGATCCAAGTGATAAGACCATACAAACACAGGAAATATTTAGAAACTCATTTTTTCAATGATCAGTTATTAATAGCAAAATATAGAAACAAACAAAAATGTAAAATCTCGCCCTGACCATGTTACCACCTCAGTTCATTTTATATTTCATCATGTTAAATCATATAATCTTGACGGGGAAATGTCATAGCAGACATTTAAGTATCTATCCCTACAGTGAAAATCATCGTTGATAGTTTCCATGAAAAATCTATTTTATACAAAATTAGATGTTTGTTACGGTGAGATATTAATAGATTTTGATGCCCTATTGGCTGGGCAGTCTAGACTTTTCAATATTGGTTCATATGACCAATCCTTATAATTAACTTCTCGTTATCCCCGCATTCACCTTATTATCTTATATAACAATTACAAATAGCTGATATGTTTAAACAAATCTCAAAGGTACAGGCAAACCAGGAGTGTCATGTCTGCGTGGCACAAAAGACGGTTAAGAGATAGATTCCCATTTAATGTTGTGCTATATCATCACTGGTTACATATTAGCCTAACGCCACTCTATGTTTGAGTTTGACTAACCACGTCAATAAAACATGGATTGGTTCGTTATTCATTTTTTGATCTAAAGTGATCCAATATGCGTTTTGATATTCGCAGTTATAATCAAGACAGTAAGCACGCTGTAATGGCCAAAGAAATGTGATTTCATTTTCTCAAACAAATCAATATGGATGATATTTAATTCCAATAGAGTCACAATGAAAATATTTCCCATGTAATGAATTATTAAATGTGATCACTATTGATTTTTCTACAGTTTAGTCTTTTTATTTATTAACAAATAAGAAGTAATCATCGGTTTGTGTGGAAATAGTAGATGAATTTCCCTGCCATGGCAAGATTACAATCTACAGCCATATAATTTCCATTAATACAAACCATCATCTGCTAATGAAACATAAAACAAGGGTTTCATCAAATATTTAACTGTGACAAAAAGAAAGCGTTAAATGGCCTTTGGTAATTTCTGTTGAGAGTTAATGATTTCAGATTATTTTGGTTAGAACTTAATACAAAGTTGATCAAGTATCAATACATGGAGGTTATTGTGTATCTGTTTATCATTTTTTATCACTTGTTTCTAATTTGTTTGTTTGGTTTTTTTAATTAGTATCTATCTATTGGTTTTGGATCTGTGTGAAAATTGCTTTCAGATCTGTGTGAAAATTGCTTTAAATCGGTAAATGACATTAACGACAGAGATATGTGATATTGTTGCAATAATATATCATGTGACAATACGTCATGTGACAATTATGTTATATTATGTAATATGCTATGCTCATAACATGTAACATTATTGTAATGACATATCCAGTGACATTGAGGTAATAATAAACCATGTGACAATCAAGTTATATCATGTGATAATTATGTTACACCACATGTCATTGTTACTATATCATGTGAGTATTATGTTATATCATGTGTCAATGTTATTATATCATGTGACAATCATGTTAAATCATGTGACAATCAAGCTATATCATGTGATAATTCTGTTATATCATATAATATTATTTTTATATCATATGATAATCATGTTATATCATTTGATAATTAAGTTACATCATGTCAGTATTATGTTATATCATGTGTCAATGTTATTATATCATGTGACAATCATGTTAAATTAAGTGACAGTCTAGTTATATCATGTGATAATTATGTTACATCATGTGACAATCAGGTTATGTCATGTGATAATTGTTATACCATGTGACATTGTTGTATATCATGTGCCAATCTTATTATATTATGTGATAATTATGGTATATCATGTATTGTTAAATCATGTGATAATTATTTTATATCAGATGACAATCAAGTTATATCATGTGCCATTTATGTTATATCATATGACATTGTTGTTACATCATGTGAAAATTGTTATATCATATGATAATCTATTTATATCATGTGGTAATTATGTTATAACATGTGACATTATTGTAATATGTGATAATTATATTTTATCAGGTGACATTGTTGCTATATCATGTGACACTAATGCTACATCATAGAACATTTTTGTAATGTCATACACTATGACAATTATGTTATGTTGTATTTCATGGTTGTTATATCATGTGATAGTAATTTAACATAATGTGACATAGTTGATATCATGTGACATCTTTGCTATGTAATATTGCATTGTAAAATAATCGTTATTATATCATGTGACATCTTTGCTATGTAATATTGCATTGTAAAATAATTGTTATTATATCATGTGACATCTTTGCTATGTAATATTGCATTGTAAAATAATTGTTATTATATCATGTGACATCTTTGCTATGTAATATTGCATTGTAAAATAATTGTTATTATATCATGTGATAATCTTTAAAATTATAAAATCAACATATGGTACTTTTCTAGATAAAAGAAATTTGTGAATAACATGTACTCTTGAAATTTTAGGTAAAAATCAAACAAAAGGTACATTTTGCAATGCTAATTTTCTTTCTTTTTAATATTTTTTTGTTGTTCATGTAACATTCATTTTGGTGATCGCCAAAGCAAGAGTCACTTCCTATGTTAATTAATCTGAAGTTTGAGCCAAGTTTTAACTGAAAACCTCCAACCTGCAAGTCCAATGTTCAACAACATATGTACCACAAGACATTCATTACATTGGAGAAATGTAAAACACACATTTAAGCACTAAAACAGCTTCAACCTACAAGATACAGTAGATGTAGTCAACATTATGACCCCAAGACGTGTCATTCAGGAATTTTTCCCATAAGTTCCATAACTCTGACAAATAATGTTGAATGTTGTCTCGGTAATCTCTCATCCGACATTTCATTGATATAAAGCCAGATATAGCAAAATCCATATTACCTGCTGGGGTGGAGTCTGTGAACATTTTCTTGACCTGGACAAGTTCAGATTACAGGTAATAATGTATAACATTAAAATTACACTGTCTAGAGTAATCGTTCCTACGTGTCATCATACCTTGGAGCATCCAGATTTTTGCCCAAGAAACTTGTCATAACTGAAAAGTGATTGGAATCGGCAGTATGGAAATCAAAAGATTACTTCGCCCTGCCAAATGTATGAATTGGATTTTACTAAAACTGACTGCAAAAAATATTTGTGACCAAATTTTTTGGAAACAGATGAACAGTCAAATAGACAGCTTATATCTTCAGTATTTGATCGCAGAGGCAATTTATAAAAAAAAAAAAAAAGAGAGAGAAGTATATGCTAGTTCTATTTCTTTATTCTTACAACAGCAATGCATTCACAGTGTATAAACATAAATCAACTCTCATAAAAAACACTTTTCAATACCGCTAAAACGACAATACCAGTTTAAAACAGGCATTTAAAGACATACCTTTTTTCTTTCCTTCAAGTCACAAGTTTGAATTATCAACAACAATAACAATAGTTATAAAACTGCTTGTGAAATCAACCCGAAAAAAAGAAAATAATAAAAATAAACCAACATTTATAGCTACATTAGCTGAAGCTTTAAAATACAAACATTTCAAATACCTGTATTAATAAACAGGTTTCACTCAAATGAAGAAAAGCCTGTGGCTAATTTAGATGATCTGTACACAGTTTGATTTATGTTGGATTCAACAATAAATATGGTGTTGAGATAAGCAAAATCAGGCACCTGTGAAATCGACATACATTTTTTCTCTTCACCTGAGAATAGATCTGATTACAGGTGAGAAGATTCAGTTGTCAACTATAAAACAAATTCTTTAGGTAAAGTAACGGATGCTTAAAAAAGAAAGGGGCCTGTCAGCAGAATGAGTGAATAAAAAACAAGATAAATTTGTACAAATAAAATGAAACTTCTGTATCAGGGTTAGATAGCCAGACACCAGATAAATACATGTAGATAGATAGAAAATGGAGAGAGAGAGAGAGAGAGAGAGAGAGAGAGAGAGAGAGAGAGAGAGAGAGAGAGAGAGAGAGAGAGAGAGAGAGACAGAGAGAGAGAGAGAGAGAGAGAGAGAGAGAGAGAGACAGACAGAGAGAGAGAGAGACAGACAGACAGAGAGAGACAGACAGAGAGACCGACAGACAGACAGATTGATATATAGATAGATCAACAGACAGACAGATACAAAGATAGATAGATCAATAAATAGATACATATAAAGTCATTACAGATATTTCAAATTTTGATATCAGGGGACATGCAGTTAAGTGTATTTAGCTGATTTGTGTGTGTTATTCTAAAGTATTTACAGTAAAACTTGCTATAGGGGCCACCTCTATATAAGGATTACCTGTTTATAAAGGCTAGTTTTTTCAAGTCCCTCGACTGCATACTTCAACTACATTGAACCTGTGTATAAGGGTCACCTGCAGATAAAGGTAAATATTTTCTGGTCGCTTGGGTTTCACTGTATTTATATGCCACTTCAAGTCATGTTAATATGATATGTGATATATGATATAAATGTGTATATGCTTTTTCCAGTGAAACAGTTACCTATCCATGAATGACAAGAAGATCATTAAAACTTTATCTACCTATGTAACTGAAATAAATTTTATATTTTTCATGATTTTTCATTTAGCTAAAAATCAACTGTATCATGTATTTTCCCTCTATTTTCACCTTTTACCAGTATATGAGACTACCTGTTGATTACCTGTTGAAACACTGTATATTACAGAAACTACACCTACACCACACAGGTAACAAGTGATACATCAATATTATATGTGAGATTACATGAACAAATCTAGATGTAAATCTTTTATGCTGCACCCAACTTCATCTTGTTGTAAAAAATACAACACTAACCAAAAAAACCCAAAATAACTCCCTCCTAATATCATAATACAGCTATTCAGATCGGAACACCAGCCATATTAATCTGTTTACTGAGGAATAGAAAAATTACAAGTGAAATCAATTTCAATCACATATAGCAGCAAATGTCAAAGTACTTCTTTCACACCACACTGTGGGATACTGTCTGCTAGTTCATCATTGCTTGACATTAAAAACATGCTAATGCTGAAGAAATAATTCATCAAACTTGAAATTCTTTCTGCTTACTACCTTTAATATTTTCGGCATTTGACATTTAAAAATAAAAGTGAAATAGAAATCTATTTTGAGATAAGACAGTCATTACACCTCGTGTTTATTATTAAAAAAACTACCTTTTCTAGAACATGTATCTATATATGGTTTATATTCATTTGTGTGGAGATGCTGGGAGGTAAAATTATGTGGGAGCTCACTAATTTGAAATTAAAATACCACACATTAATTGTGGGCGGGATCATACTGTACTATTCTAATATACTCCACTAGTATTTCTTTTTGGGGGGAGGGGAACTTGCATATAGATCTTTATTCCCACTTTTAATAAGAAATGAAACTGAAAAACTTTGGCAAACTTGCCAGCTTTATTAATTTTAAAATGGCAATGAGCAAAATGTATAACGGATTCAAACTCAATTTCTTTTTGTATTTCAAAAAACATTACATAAAAATACATCTGGGATTTTAATTTCAAGGTCAAAGGTAAAGGTGAGGGTCAAAATGAAGGTCATAGTCAACTATGTCATCAACACATTAAGTTACAATGTAATATTCTAAATCGTGTTTTCACAACAGAGCTTAACGCAACAGTTAACCAAATAGTTGATACTGACAGGAAGACAAGAGGACAGGTATCATTGATTCAAAGACTAGTAACTAATTCATAATCCATCCAATATACAGTCATACTTGTAAATAAAGACCACTCAAGGAAGAGACAAAAGTGGCCTTTATAAAGAAGTCATTCCAAAAATGTTACTGAAGGAATGCTGTTTGAATGACCTCTATAGACAGGTGCCCTTCATACAGAGGTGGTCTTTAATGCAAAGACTATACAGTTGAACCTGGATTTACTGAAATGGAAGGGAAATGAGTTTTTCTTGAAAAAAACAGGGGTGTCAAAATAACCAGGTTATAATGTTAATAAAGAAGTCTAGACGGAGAATCCACATCATTTCAAATAAAGAGGGATTTCAATGTAACAGGATTCAGTATAAGTTGGTGGGACTACTGTACATAAGATTTAAATGTACAAACAAAAGCCAAAGTCTTTTATCACATCCCTAAACAATTATGGGCACTACCGATGATCAATGACATAGGCAAACCCAAACGTATCTTCAGGGGTTAGTGGGTTAAAGTAGTCACACATTTTGTAAATTTATATGTGAAGATTTAACACAGATCTACATTTTGATTCATTATACATTTCTGTTTAGAAAGGCAAAAATTTTCCATCGCCCTGATATCAAAGATCTGTGGTATATTGTGTGTTTGGTACTATATTCGACCCATTAAGTACCCATGTCCCAATAAGCACCCCTCTCCCTTTTTATGTACGACTGAGAATCTTTTCTAGCTGGTTGACAAGGAAATGTGGACCTAAAAAACCAAAAAAAACTTAACTAACAGTTTATCTGTAGCCACTTAGCAACAGAATTATTTTGAAAGTTGTCCTCAGTAATAACTACAACAACTTTACCACTGTGCCTTACAAAAAAAAAAATAATAACTGGTCCCATTAAGCACCTACCCCTTTTCCCTAATTTTTGTAGCGCCCTGGGTGCTTAATGGGTCAAATACGATATGTCCATTTGTAAATTTTTTTGTCTCTTTCTGTCAAATAAGAGAAACTTGAGTTTATTTTCTTAAATTTGATCTGTCGATTTATATTAATAGGATCTTGGATATACTCGATTACGGTCAACATTTGACGATATATATTCCAGAGTTATCTTCAGTGGCTTACGATACCAACGAGACTAATTCATGTGCCATATGATACCTGATAATGTTTGTGTGGGACTATTGTTTCTATTAGTGATGGCTTGACGCTAGCAGACGATACCCTGCAGTAATGTCATTTCAGCAGGAAGATTACAAAGAGTTAGATTCCATCACCATTGAAGGTACAAGTACCACACAAACGTTATCGGTAATCACATGGTACATGAATTACTCCCATTCTCAAACACAAGTTCACAAAAGCAGATGTGGAATTAGTATAGGAGAAATATCTTGGGAGTTAATATTTTAGTACAGTGTAATCTGCCTCAAGAGACCAACCTTTCTGCCACTGAAATGTGGTCTCTCAAGAGTAGTTTTATTCACAGATATTTGCCTGAGAGGTTGTCAAAATGTTGTCTCAAAAAACAGGTTCTACTGTATTTTCTATAATATATATGTGTTTGTTTGTTTCAATCTTGAATTATTTGCTGTGAAAATTTTCTTCCAGATACAGTCAAAACTTGTTATGTCGAGATCGGTAATCCTGATTTACCCAGTTAACTCAGGATCAAGCTCCTGTCCTGGTAATTTTCCTTTTATAGCTTACTAAAAAAAAAGACTCGATAACTTGAGATTGGAAAAGTGAAAAAACCAACAACAAAAAAGCTAATGTAAATGTTAAAACATGGTGAAATTGACCAGTTATTGGAAGGGTTAAAATTGTTTACATCTTCATTAAATTATAATATGATGATATGACTAGTGCTGTACAATTAGGCCTTCTATATCATTTTTGAGTTAATACAATGAATGCAAATCTTCATTAACAATTCAGTTTACATACAATATACAATGAAACCTGTATATAGGGGCCACCCAAGGGACCAGAAAATATTTACCTTTATGTGCAGATGACCCTTATACACAGGTTCAATTTATTTGAAGTATTCAGTCAAGGGACTTGAAAAAGCTGGCCTTTATAAACAGGTAATCCTTATATAAAGGTGACCGCTATAGCAGGTTTTATTGTATATGCAGGCCTTCAAGTATTCTGGCAATTACCGAGATACTCATAAATCATATGAATCAGAATTCTATTTAGTAACAGACCTTTTAACTCGAGGACTCATATATTTCGAATTTTTTGTTGTTGCTTGGTACCGACAAATTCGAGATAAAGAGGTTTGACTGTACATGGATCCATAAAAAGCTATTGGTGAAGTACCTCATATTTTGACCTGCACTATGGATATGTGCACAGACATATGACTATAGAAATGGTCTCAATTTATGGGACTTCACCTATAGTTCCATTTACTGTTTACCTGGAAATTTTCGCTCCTATTAATTTTTCGCCATTTTCACCCTTAGATGGAAAGGCGAATTTAAAATGAAAGTGAAAATGTTCAAGCTAAGTAACTGAAGCATGGAGATCTAAGCCATCCTCAAGATTATGGCGATTTAGAGCCAATTTAACATGGGATGAATACGTTTTCTGTTGTAAAAGGGAGAGAATAACAAAGGGAGAAAAGTTCCAGGTTTACAGTAAACAGAACAGAATATTTCAATTAAGTATAAACAATAAATGTTATGTTTCCTTTTGTCAGACACAAAATTTGACAATTATTAAAGCAACATATTCAAAAAACAAAATGACTCTATCAAGGTCAAATTAGCAGATACATCCTGTTTGTTAGGATCACTGTACTTTCAGTATGAAATAGACAAGTAATCAATATCTACTAATATCTATTGATATCCTAGCTGTCCAATGATGCACTCTGAACCATTACTTCATCTGCCAAATTGACAGTGTAAATCACATGTTATTGGTAACAGATTTTTTTTTCATATCTCCATGATAGAAGAGTTCTTTTTTGTACAATACATAACTGAGAATGTTCTGAGAATAATTTATAGATATGAAGAATGCATTCTCTCTGGAGGATGGAAACAAAATGTTCACAAAATATGAGTAAATACTGGCTGTGAACTGTGGTGGATGTTAGCCTCATCAACCCCTGAGGCCACATTTAGACTGGTCCAAATCAATAAATAATATAATCTAATGGCATAATTTGGGAGTGAACTAGTTAATTCTGCATGTTAAATTATTACTAATTTTGAATTCTAAGCCATACACCCTTGAATTTTGATAGTGGACTTAAACATTCTTTGAAATGGGTGAGTCCATATGTGACTTCAGGGGTTGATATAAAGCTAAATATATTTTATAAGTTCACCTTAGCCAAGCCCAAAGATCTAAAGGTAACACATGCCTGTCATGCACTGTTCTTTTAACTCATTCAACCCTAAAGACACATTTGGACTGGCCTAAGTCATTGATTATAGTCCATTGTTTTTTCAGGGGTGAGCAGTTAATTTAAACAACACCTTCTTAGAGTGTCTAGTGGAGTTCAACCATTTCTTTTTTTAGTTCACCTGAACCAAACGTTCAAGTGAGCTTTTCTGATCGTCTTTTGTCTGTCGTCTGTCTGTCTGTCTATCCATATACTTTTCACATTTTAGAGTTTTCCTCTAAAACCAGTTGGCAGGATTGGCATAGGGGTGAAACCAGGCTGGGGCAAAAGAGGCCCCAGCAGGTACCCCTCTTTAAAAAATCTTCTCCTCCAGAACCACTGCATGAATTGAAAAACTGATTGTATCTGAGTGATCTACATAGATATATGATTCACGCTTGTTAATTTCGTTGAAATTGGAAAATAAACTTTTGACATGTTTTTGACGTCTTTTTAGACTTTGTAATTTTCATTCATTTTTGTATGATTTCTTTGATTTTCTCCACAATTATTCATTATGATGCATTCATTTTATGAATTTTTCAAGACTGAAGGGGATGTAATTTTCCACATATTCAACTTCGTTCTCTCTGAAGGGATTTTGATGAAACTTTATACGAAGTAAGTACTAAAAGGTCCTCTACCAAGTTTGTTCATTTCAGCCTGATCGGCCCAGGGGGTGGATCCAAGATGGGGCAAAAGTGGCCCCAGAGGATATCCCTCTTTAAAAATCTTCTCCTCCAGAATTGCTGCATGGATTGAAAAAATAATTGTATGTGAGTAATCTACATAGATGTATGATTTAATTTTGTAGAAATCGGAAAATAAATTTTTGACACATTTTTGACATCTTTTTAGACTTGGTAATTTTCATTAATTTTTGTATGATTTTGTAAGACTGCAAAAATGAAGGGGGATGTAATTTTCCACATTTCCGACTTCTTCTCCAAAACCACTGAAGGGATTTTGATAAAACTATAGGAAGCAAGTCAAGGTCCTCTACCATGTTTGTTAATTTCGGCAAGATTGGCCCACTGGGTGGAACCAGGGTGGGGCAAAAGAGGCCCTTCAGGTGAGCGATGTGGCCCATGGACCTATTGTTATTTGTTTGTTTTGTTTTTTTAGGAAAGGAGCAAAAATATCCCCATTTATGTAAATGAAAAGGGGCTGACTCCTATAGGGCCAAATATCTGTATTGACTCATTGAACTCTAAGAACCCTTTGTGACATTTTTAATTTTTTCAACAATTTCACATTCACTTGTACATATGTTTCTTCCTGCCATATACTTTTAAAATATGGATCAAATGTAATATCCAAGGTCATAAGGTCAAATATTTGGCTCCAACAGGTACAGCTATAGGCAAAATATGTACATATGAAATATCACAGTTTTTCTATGTACATGTACTGGTGTAATTAAAAGGTCATAGGCAAAATCTTATCTGCAAATATGGTGAAATTAAATCCCCGCAAAAAAAAAGCAACTATAAAGTAAATGAAAATTCTTGATGTGATGCAGAACCGCATTTATAAAAAAAAGATAATCAAACAAACCAATGTGGCTTTGATTTTTATGTCTGTCTTTTAATCATTAATTTGCTTGTTTGAGTCTATCGGGAGGATGTTATTTTTATAACATATAAAAAAAGTGTAATTTATATCATTATAAATAAAAATCAGAATTAAATCATAAAAAAACTATGTATTTCCGACTTAAACTAATGCATAAAAACACGGATAAAAAAAATATGAATAGAACATTTGTGTTCTCTGGAAATTAAATATAACGATGGAAAAATTAAATTAGAAAAAAATAATGTATGTACATAAGTTTAATAAATCAATAAAACAGCGTTGATACATTGTACATATATCAAACTGATAATAAGTAAATGCAGAATTTGCTCTGAACTAACAAATATTATGTATGCATGATTGCAAATCTTCAATGGTCCCCTACCTGATTGAACAAAGTATTACTTAAAAATACACAAAGGATTCATATTTGCACATGTACTTCTCTGTGCTGTCTGCATCAATTGCGTAATCGTTTTTAAATAATTGAGCAGTTTAACAACATTACTGACGTCGATTTGCGACCTTGGTCTTAGTGACTAGGGCATCATTTGTGTAAGTAAAAAAAAAAAAAAAAGAATACTGGCGTATTGATAAATGCATGATTTTATCAGATTTTGTTGCAGTTAAGAGATGGGTTTATCTGATTGACTTGAACACTGTACAAGGTGTTTGCTCAACCTTATACTAACAAATTCATTTATTTCAATCTATATGAAATCTTATATATCTGAGAAAAGTTTCAATTAAATCATCCCATGTAATATAACTATCTGGGGAAAAACACAAGTACTAATGAAAAACTGAATACCTAAAATATAATGATTATGATGATGATGATGATGATGATGATGATGATGATGATGATGATGATGATAACAATGGTGATGATAATGAGGATGACAGATGACAACAATGATTATGATAATGGTGACAATAATGATGATGATGATGATGTTGATAAAGGTGATGACAATAATGATAATAATAATGATGATAATAACAAAGGAGGATGATAACATTGATGATGATAATGATGACAGTAATGGTGATGACCTTGATAAAGATGATGACAATGGTAATGATGATGATGATGATGATGATGATGATGGTAATGAGAAAGGAATATAACAATGATGATAATGCTCACAATAACGATGATGATTATGTTAATAAAAGTGATAACAATAATAATGATAATGATGTTAACAAAAATGATATTGATGAAATCAATGTTACTGATGATGATAATGATGGTAATGATAATGTTAATGATAATGATGGTGACAGTCATGATAATCATGTTGATGAAATCAATGTCATTGATGATGATAATGGTAAAGATGGTGACAGTAATAATGATGATATTGATGGAATTATGAATATATATCTATTTAAAATTTACAAAGATATATAACAGTTATCATCAATAATGGAGAAGAGTACATTATTATAATTTTACCTTCAACATTATAACAATTTACCTGGTATTAGATGACATACCTTCAACAGTATTACAATTTACCTGGTATTAGAGGACATATCTTCAACATTATTACATTTTACCTTTAACATTATTACAATTTACCTGGTATTAGATGACATACCTTCAACAGTATTACAATTTACCTGGTATTAGAGGACATATCTTCAACATTATTACATTTTACCTTTAACATTATTACAATGTACCTGGTATTAGAGGACATACAGTCAATATTATTACAATTTACCTTCAACATTATTACAATTTACCTGGTATTAGAGGACATACAGTCAATATTATTACAATTTACCTTCAACATTATTACAATTTACCTGGTATTAGAGGACATACCATCAACATTATTAAAATTTACCTGGTATTAGAGGACATACCATCAATATTATTATAATTTACCTTCAACATTATTACAATTTACCTGGTATTAGAGGACATACCTTCACCATTATTACAATTTACCTGGTATTAGAGGACATACCTTCAACATTATTACAATTTACCTGGTATTAGAGGACATACCTTCACCATTATTACAATTTACCTGGTATTAGAGGACATACCTTCAACATTATTACAATTTACCTGGTATTAGAGGCCATACCTTCAACATTATTACAATTTACCTGGTATTAGAGGACATACCTTCACCATTATTACAATTTACCTGGTATTAGAGGACATACCTTCAACATTATTACAATTTACCTGGTATTAGAGGACATACCTTCAACATTATTACAATTTACCTGGTATTAGAGGACATACCTTCACCATTATTACAATTTACCTGGTATTAGAGGCCATACCTTCAACATTATTACAATTGACCTGGTATTAGAGGACATACCTTCAACATTTTTTCTAGCAATTATTTAGACATTGCTCCTTAGTTTGCTACACTACGAGTAATTGGTTTGAAGTTTTATTATACCTAGAGACCTAGGACTTTCACTTCTGAAGATGTAAGTGAGGCAAGGGACTGCTAGCATGCATGAAAAAGAATTAAGTCTAACTTGAGGTCAAACCCAGTTCCTTCTCCTTGTGAGTGAGATGCTCTATCACTGAGTCACCTTAAGCTGTTTTAATAAATCCCCAAAACCCTGTGATATTACGATTGATTTTGGCAGGTTTAGAGAAAGTAAAAGATTGAAAATAATTGTCATACTTTATCTTCGCAAATTACCACTGAAACAAATTGTTATCAGCTAACTGTGCCATACTACCACAAAATCTACAGCTACAAAACATATTTTATAGATGAAATATTCAGTGCGTATAATGACTTTTTGTCTACTGTTTGCAGCTGTGACTCAAACATCAATAAATAAGACAGCAAATTTCCCTGCAAATTTGCTACAATTGGTACACACTGTAGGAAACATACCATTTTGATTTTTTTTATTATTCAGTACATTCTGGGACTATCATAATAACATTACACTTAACTGCAGTCAATCTTAATTACACACCAGAAACTTTAGGTAATAGAATATGGGTCAACTCGAAACTGATATTGAAATTGATCACCCATAAAGTATGATGTATATTTTGTGTAAAGGGTATGTGATGAATATATGTGATAAAATATGATTTTGACAGTTTCTGTTTTCTCAGTGGTGCCTACAAATGAGATCTGATCTCCATGCTGGTGCTAGGTTGTTTTTCTTTTATTACATTGGATCTGTCATTGGAATGGCATCTCTTACTGCAAGTATTCTATCAAAAACGGTTTTATTCAAAGAATAATGTTTTTTTGTGGTCATCCCTAAGGAGCAGATTTTTAAGAAAAAGACTTTTGATTACCAAATAACTCAACAGAACATATAAATGAGTACCAAGTGAAATTGAAAATAATAAAAATGACCAATTATACCAGCAAGAGGCCTAATGGGCATCAAGGTGCTCCCATGCCAAATCTGGTCAATTTTAATGTAACTGATATTTTCTGTTTATTTAGTTGCCTGTGACCTTGACATAATACCCCATGACCTTGGAACTTTGTCAAAATGATCCTTTAAATGGTATCTTAGAAATGAAATTTTTACCTTTTTATGCTCCTTTGGAATCCCTTTCATTAGTACTAGCTTTTTGTACACAAACATGAAACCTCTTCATAAGAGCACGCTCTCTGCTTAAGTCTGTTCTGTAGATCTTGAGAGAAAGTCATTAAAAAGGAAAAGTTAATGGATGGGCAATGACAAACTAAATTACAGAAAGATTCTAAAAATCAAATTTCCTAGAAATTTTACATTCCAAATTACCTGGAGATGTTGCATTCCAAATTATAGAGATGCTACATTTCAAATTACCTAGAAAAGCTACATTCAAAATTAGATATGCTACATTCCAAATTACTTAGAAAAGCTACATTCCAAATTAGAGATGCTACATTCCAAATTACATAGGGATGTTAAATTCCAAATCAAAGAGATGCTACATTTCAAATAACATCACCAAGGTATACTACATTCCAAATTACCTAGAACTGCTTCATTTCAAATTAGACTAGAAATGCTACATCCCATATTACCCTAGAAGTTCAATATTCATCATTACTCTTAAGATGTCATAATCAACCTATACTCCAGATGCCATATATTCAAAAGTACCCTAGAGATGATTCATTCTTAATTACCCTAACAATATTACATTCAAATCACCCTACATGCTACATTCCAATTACTCCAGAGATGCTACATTCTATGTAACCCAGAGATGCTACATCCCTAATTACCCTAGAAATGATACATTCCAAATCACCCATGAGATGCAACAACTCAATTAATCTAGATGCTTCTTTCCTTATAATCAAGAGGTGCTATACTTCAAATACCCTTGAGATGCTATATTCCAAGTTACCTAGAAATTCTGTTTTCCAAATTACCCTGGATATTCCATATTCCAATTTACCTTAGAAATACTACATCCCAATTACCCTAGAGATACAATACCCAAATTACCTTATAGGTTGTTTGTTTGTTTATTGTTGTTTAACGTCCCACTCAAGAATCTTTCACTCATATGGAGATGTCACCAAATGCCAGTGAAGGGCTTCAAATTTTGGCCTATGCTTGGCACTTACAGCTGTTGAGCAGTGAGGGTTCTTTAATGTGCCGACACCTACTGTGACACGGGACCTTGGTTTTTTCTGTCTCATCCGAAGGACAAGAAACCAACCTGCTACTGGATGGACTCGAACTCACGACCTCACGATCAAGAGTCGAGTGCGCTACCGACTGAGTCAAGCCGGCTCCCTTATAGGTACTTAACATATTACCCTAGAAATACTACATCTCAAATCACCTAAAGATACTATATTCCAAATAACCTAGAGACACTATATACAGAATGACCTTGGAGATGCAATATCCTAAATTACCTTATAAATGCTACATACCAGATTACCCTAGAGATACAAAATTCCAAATTAATCTAGAGATACTACATACAGAATGACCTTGGAGATGCAATATCCTGAATTACCTTATAAATGCTACATACCAGATTATCCTAGAGATACAAAATTCCAAATTAATCTAGAGATACTACAGACTAATTTACCCAAGAGATGCTAAAATCAAAGTATCCTGGAGATACTATACCCCAGATTACCCTAGATATAGCATATACCAAATAACCTTTGAGATGCAACATCCCAAATTACCCTAGAGATGCAACATACCAAATGATCTAGGGATACTTTACACCAAATTACCTAAGAAAAGTCAGTCAGGGGTGGCACTGGATAACAAGTCACCAAGTTACTCCAAATTATCCAAGGTAGGGACAAGCACAAAATTACATAAACACATCAGATTATATCTCTCTATGTATGCATATTACTGCATTTTTATTAGATTTAAAATATCTTAAAATAAAAAAAATTAAAAAAAAGGAAACTGAATTAAATATTATGAAACAAAACAAATATAGCACAATTATGATAATTTATCTGTACAATATCACCTCAACAGTATGTCAGATTGAAAGTCATCCATGACAAGACAATTAAGATACTAAAGTTAAAAAACAAGAGGCCCAGGGGGGCTTAAGTCACTCACCTGGCAAAATTGATCAACATTGCAGAAAACATAAACAAGAGGCCCAAAGGGCCTTAAGTTGCTCACCTTGTAAAATTGGTCAACATTGCAGAAAAAATAAACAAGAAGCCCAAGGGGCCTTAAGTCGCTCATCTGGCAAAATTGGTCAACATTGCAGAAAACATAAACAAGAGGCCCAAGGGGTCTTAAGTCGCTCACCTGGCAAAATTGGTCAACATTGCAGAAAACATAAACAAGAGGCCCAAGGGGCCTTAAGTCACTCACCTGGCAAAAGTGGTCAACATTGTGGAAAACAAAACATAAATGTGTAAAAGATAAAATGGCTTATACACATGAAATACAGTAGGCTCATTGGGCCTTAATAATCTAGAAATGATCTAGAAAGCTGCATACTTTGTACATGCACTTTAATATGCAGTTTTAAAATTCTAGATGGAAATTGGAATATGTGTTATATAGGTCCTTTGAAAAAAAAGAGGACAAGTTCTTTGTGCAGAGGAGATACACAACATCAGAAAGCTAGGGACAAAACAAGATACAGGGGTTATTGTGAAATCACTTTTCAAATGCTCATACTTCCATTAAATGGCACATGATGTATTTTCTTTAAAAATGCTTAACATTCTTACAGTATTTAAATCAGTATCTGATAATGTTCTTTGACTGGTAATGGATGGATTGAAATAGTAAACAAATTATTTGAAAGCCATCGAATAATGCAACAAAAACTGACAAACACAAGAGTTTCTTTGTAACAATGTAGCGTCAATGACCTTTATACACCTTAATATCATTGAAAAACATCTTTAAAAGTAAGTTCAGTGAGGTCAATAAATTGATAAATAGCATGCAAAAAACATAAAAATGGGTTTTTGTGGGGAGTTAAGTTTGAGATGCCCCCTCCCCCAAATGGACAACAATGGGAGCTTGTGGCCTAAACTGCTCACATGGAAGTAACAAGATAAGGAATCAGAAAAGGGTTTTATATGTTGTAATATAAACCTAAGTACCTCAGTAGACCATTTACTCTGAATGTTCCACTATATTGGACAACAATGGGAGCCTGGGGGTCTAAACTGCTCACATGGAAGTAATGAGATAAGTAATCATAAGGTTTATATGTTGTGATACAAAACCAAGCAGGTCGATTTCAGGGAGCATGAGGGCCTAAACTGCTCACATGGAAGTCCCACGCTAAAGAATCATGAAGGGGTCAATGTATTTATTTAAAATTACAGAAACAAAAGTAAATATTATGCACTTTTTCTATTTTAATTTGTATGCACTGAAAAACATTTTGATTTCTTTTACTGATGCCTACATTCTGACAAGGATTTTTCACTGATATGGAGATGTCACATGTTTTAGGTGAACCACCACAAATTTGGACCTATGCTTTGAACTGATGACAATGCAGTGGGATTTGTTTTTATGTCATGCCAGTTGTGACCTGGGACAAACTCATACCAGAACAAACATGTTTAACCCATTCACCCCAAAAGACACATTTGGACTGATCTAAGTAATTGATTTTCAGAAGAGCCCATTGTTTTTCAAAGGTTGATGAGTTAAACCTGTTTTGGATATACATTTGCACTATGGCTTCTATTTGACTTCTAAGAGGACATGACTGTGAAGTACATGGAGATGTTTTGTCACATATATCTATGTAAACTAGCCAATACCATGTACTCAATATTTCAAACATATGTCAGCTTATAAACGGCAAAGCTTTTATCAATAAAGTATATTCATCCAATAAAAACATGTAAATAATAAAATCTTACACTCTGCAGCAGATGGAAACAAGGCATAAAAATACTGCCCGCTTTATTTAGAAGTCCGATAATGGATTTGTGTACAACCAAAATCCGATACTTCAAATATGTCACACTAGCGTAATTCCAGAAGAGATATGTAATGGGGAAAAATACTCTTTACTTGATGTTAAAGATGAAAATATGATAGTTGTTATTAAGTTAGAGTCTGCAAGACTTCGGAGAATGTAAATATTGTTTTGTAATAGTTTCTGACACAATATAGTATACAGAATTATTCATGTAATGCTTTGTTCATGTACCACAAGAACTGCTCACATATGTAGAAATGCCACATAGTGATTAAGTCACCCAGACAACTTGAAATTTAGTTATTTTTACTCCATTTTCTTTCCTAATTTAATTTCTTTTTTCTTCTTCTTTACTTATCTGCAAATCTTTTTCTAAAATGCTCAGATGGAACTTAATGAAACTTGGAAGGATGTCCAACCTCTATTCTGAAATGCTCTAAATAGTCAAACTTTCATTAAAGGCCACCTCTGTATAAAGAGCACCTGCCTATAAAGGTCATTCAAACAAAATTTTTTTTATAATTAATAAACCTCTTTATAAAGGCCACCTTTGATTACTATTACACTTATCAACTTATTGTCTTTCTTTAGGACACTACCATCGGGGTTTCATGGCACTGTAATAATAATTCAAGTCTAAAAATTTTTACTCAACTTTGACTAATCCTGAAATCTGATTCCGAATAAAACTTTTGTAGAGATGCAGACACTACTTATCATACTTAACTCTGCATTGTGAAATTGATTTCTCTGAACCAAATTATTGTTTTCATTACTTATAAAGTGGAAATAACAATTTTATGAATATTGCCAAATTTTGTTGTTTATTTATTTTACAGACGGCAAACAATAGAACTGGACAGACCGACACAAATGAATTAAGAGTGTTAAAACGTTTATAATTACAATCACATTTGCAGGACATGCACTCGCAAATTAGATATAAAACCAAACATAGAGATTAATCAAGTTCGCAGAATTGCCGATTTCCAACAGCTAAAAGTTCAAGTAGATGTCTTGTGAAAATCAGAGTAATTAAAGCTCATAACGGCTGTATCTAACAATGAAAATTGCTGATTTTTATGGATTCCATCATTTCAGAGCTTGATATTCAGTCTTTACAAGACACGGTAGAAAAAAAAAGCTGCAATCACATAACATGTAATATTGCTTTTCTGGTTCCGATAGATTCTGATAGATGCAAGACTATTTATATCCCTTATAAAGGAGGAACACCCTAATCAGCTAGAATGGGCTGCCATCATTTTTATTTTGTGATGAACAAACTCATTGAAACATATTGTTATATTGGTGTTAACAGTTGCATCTTACTCTCAGGAAGTTAACACAACTAATTGGCAGTAAAATTCACTCTAGAATTGAAGTACTTAACTGAAAGATAATTAGAGATATTAAATTGTATATTATACTTCTAAACTAGACATGTAAACAAGATTGGAAAACTTGTAGCATTATTACAATGTTTTCGTTAACATGTTTTAATATGGTAAACAAAATCAGGTCTTGATTGCTCAACTGTTTTCAAGTGACGTAACTATCATATTGGCATGGGTAATCATCTTTGAAGAATAGCATTGAATTTCTTAAACCACTAAATATACATATATATACTGTATATTCATATGCAGTGGACTTTAATTATGTAGAAATCAGATGAGTCGAAATTCCACTTAGATTAAAATTTGGACTGGTAAAAAAAATAATTATCTGGAATTCCAAATATCTTGAAGTAACAGCAGATTTTCACATTTGATACCATATAAATTCAACATGATTTGAGTGACCAGATTTTATAGATTTTTTATAGTTTCTTGTTAATTTTATTTTTGTTTAACATGTAGCTTTTCAGTTGGATTCCAATTGTGTGTGTGTGTGTTTGTGTGTGTATGTGTTTGTGTGGGTGCGTGCTTGCATGTAAGTGTGTGTATATATCGGTATGTGTTTTTTGTTATTGTAATATCTTGAAGAAGGGACAGGTCATCTCGAAAAGTTGACTTCATTTTTGTCTGCGATGTTAGTCATTTTAGTGCGTTATATATATATATATATATATATATATATATATATATATATATATATATATATATATATATATATATATATATATATATATATATATAGATAGATAGATAAAAAGAAACAATTTAAAAATGTCATAATTGTGTTTTATTCTGTTAGCACTTTCGCCTGTAGGTTCTTCAGACAGAATGTGGTTTTATCTAATCTATATATTCTGTGCCAATGAACATCAATAATTAACATATATATATATATATATATATATATATATATATATATATATATATATGTTTGTGTGTGTGTGTGTATGTGTGAGTGTGTGTGTGTGTGTGTGTGAGTGTGCATGTGTGTGATCTTTACAAACAGATTGCACAGAAAAAAAGATAAACTCATCAACTCCTGAAAAAATGGACTCTTCTGTTAATCTAATGAGTCTGTAATGGTAAATGGGTTAAAACCATCTTTAACCTTGAATATTTGACTGTTTGATAATGTGTTACATAGAAGCAGAGAAGATATAATTAGGATGTGTTATGCTGTTAATTAACTATATACATAATTAATGACTTCTATGGATGATCATGTTTCTCTTTACTTGTTTTATGATATATTGACAATGTCCACGAGAAACATTTTTTTTTTCTAATAGAATATCTTAGACTGCCATAAAAGGGAGAAATAATTGTTGTTTGCAAATGCACCCTTGACTTATCATGAACAAGAGATCCCAGAGGGATCTCGGTACCCACCATCAAATGTTCTTCATTTGATCTATGACAGACTGTTCTTTTCTCTTATTTTGTGGCTCAACAATGAATTTGAACTAAAACCTAAATATCTGTCAAGTGCTTTCTCACAAGATTATAACAATACCAAATATAAACTGCTATAATCCAAGATAGCTTAACCATACCTGTCAACCTCTAAAAGTGAAAATGCTGGTCATGACCTGCATTGAGTAAAACAAGAATAACATGTAATAATATGTCTCGCTGGTCCCTGCTTTGATATCAAATGTAGCTAAGTGTAGGAAGTGTAAATTTCAGGGGTGTGGCAGAAACCCCATATACACTATTGAATGTGTTTTCACTAAAATCAATAAAATATATGGTTAAAGGGTGGGGCTATTAACATTTTTAAGTTACAAGCAAAAATATAATTGGGGGAAGGGGGGGGCAGGACCCCCATATGCACCACTGTATGTGTCTCCCCATAACAATCAATAATATATATAGTTTAAGGATAGGGCTATTAACACTTTTAAGTTACAAGCAAAAATATAAATTTCAGGGGGGAACAGGACCCCCATATGCACCACTGTATGTGTCTCCACATAACAATCAATAATATATATAGTTTAAGGATGGGACTGTGAACAGTTTTTAAGTTATAAGCAAAAATATAAATTTCAGGGGGTAGAACAGGTCATGCACATCCACAACAATAAAAAATGTATATGGTTTAAGGGTGGGGCTGTGAATTGGTGGGGCTGTGAATGGTTTTTAAGTTATAAGTAAAAATATAAATTCAGAGGGTGGGGCTAGACCCCCATGACTCAATGATCACACGCCAATGAATTTGTCTACTCATAACAAACAAGAATATACATGGCTTAGAGGTAGACATGTAAATGGTTTTCAAGAAATACATAATAAACTTTAATTGTCAAAATCAAAGATGGCTACCTGGCAGCCATTTTGTGATCCAACCCTGCTGAAAATATATACTGCACAACAAGACCTCAAGGAGAACATACATGTCAATTTTATTCACTACTTTCTGAGAAATAGCGATAACACGAATTGTTTAAGGATGGATGGTGGACAACACACCCATGACAGACCATGGACACAGGGCGATTTAAATAACCCAATTTGTTTAAAGTTGTTAATTTACAGAAGAGTCCATTGCTTTTCAGGGGTTGATGTGCTTTAAGTAAGACAAGTATCTGCAGTCAGTTACCAACATGTTTCCTGTTTCTATGACAACAATATATCCATTTGACCTTTATATAATGATTACCTGTTGATTGTGAACATTTTAACCATTCTCAGTTACCTGAACCAAGTCTGATTGTGTCAGTCTCATTCCTAACTAACAATATATTTAAGCAAACATTTTGTCAGATAACTTTTCTGTGATAAAGATTTCATGAAAATAAACAATTGTAATCAATTTCAAATTTTCATGTCTTATCTGTGGATCAGATGTTTTAAATTTCAGCAGTGAAACCTTTTTTTCGGTCAATAAGATAGATATAGTACAGTGGTCTACCTGCTTTATCAGACCACATGCTTTATGAGACCACATTTAGGAAACCACTCAGTGAAATAAGCCTTTATATAATACTTCTTTTGAGAGATCACATCTTTTCAGATACCACTATTTGGAGGGACCACATTTCATTCACAGATGGGGTGGTCTCTCTAGACAGGTTGCACTGTATCAGATTTCTACTATCACTGATAAAAAGTCTAAAATAGTGGTATTCATTAAACATAAATTCTACTTCTCAAAGTGACACGACTGGTTTTCAACATGGATGATAAATCTATTTGATTTGATGTCAGCAATTATGCCTGCACCATTTCATCCCTCACATGACAAAAACCCTGTGAAACAACATCAACAATAAAACATACTACATGAAAAAATGACAAAAACTAAAAACGAAACGAAAAATAAATAAACAGCATAAAACAGGCTGACAAATGATAAAAATTGTTTTTGTGAACCTTTTATACATACTTGAATGTATTTTTTTTTATTTTTCTTCTTTTTTGATGATTAAAAACAAATAATTAAATATTAATGTGTCCTTTTGTAAACAATAATGGCACATACTTTGTACAGTGGGAAGTCAGCAAAGCCCATCGCTGGTCCCTCTTAATATTCTACTCCGAGTATGATTATGAAATAAAATACATGTATAACCAAAAAAAAAAAAAAATAAACAATTAACGAATTGAAATAATAAAAATCCATATTAAACAGTAAATGTTGATTTAATTATATTTGAATTTTGAATGTTTTATGCCACACTCAGCAATTTTTTCATTTACATGGTGGCAACCACTTTTTTATGGTGGAGGAGAGAACCTGTTTACGATGTACCAGGGAAGAGATGACTGGCCTTCTGCAAGTTAACTGGCAAACTTTCTCACTATATTCAGCTTAGGTTCCAACGGGGTCTGTACCCGCACTGACATGAGAAATCTCAAGATTCAAATCATGATGCTCTAACCACTAATTTACTTACAATATGTATACAGTTTTGTGCAGTATGTTCCAAAAAATGAATTTCACTATCCTTAGTGTATAAAGTGTATTCCTTAATTAACATCCTTAGTTATTCTGCATTTGTTTGATTTTGTCCTCTGAATTTGGTAGACATCCAAAATAAATGAAAAATGGCACGTTTAACCCTGGGAGCCTGGGCCTAATTGTCATAATTTTTTTTTTTTATCCAGAAGTTACTTAAGTATTGATGTATTTTTTATAGGATTTATGCATTACGTCACAGATCCATTCATGATCTTTGTAATGAACAGAAAAATGATGTTACTCTCACGAAGAATACTGTATTTCTCCAGAAATAATATACAGATTGTAATGGAATTTCTACCAAATGAGTACCAAAACCTCAAATTATTGTGAATCAAGTTTTGTTAAAACTGGATAAAAGACAAATTATCTAAGAGTTATTAAAATAACTGAAAAATGAATTTACTAAGAATATATAGTGAAAATACATTATGGGAGCTTGTTTATGTCACACTACTGTACATATACCTATAGCTTGTCTGTTTATTTACACTTTCTGTTCTTGTGATATAAATGTAAGAAAAAACCTTGTAAATTGTCTTTTGGCATCATTTAACCACTTTGAATGTAAATGAAACATTATAATTAACACCACTCAATAATGCACAGAGTTATCACATCAATGATTTGAATACTAACGAGAACTGCAATCAAAATTTATAATAGAATGAATAATTTAAATTTGACAATCACGGAACCATTTTGCATGCTTAAAGATGTAAATGATTTAAAGATAATTGGATAATTCTCTTCCACAGATGCGCGTAATTAGGACGTTCAGGTTTTTTTCCCCAGTACATGAGTGAGGATGTCATTACTTTTACAAAGGTAAAAAAGGTGTAATTAAACACCTGCTTACTTGTTGTTAGGTATGTAAACAAAGGTAAATTGTACAATAGACTGTTGTAGTTTTTATATATCTTCCATCAGGATAGCTAACTATGGGGTATATATATAAAAACAAAACATAATACTAAGAGGCCGATTATTTCAACACATCATTGAAGACTATAAGTATTACAATTTTCAGTAAAGCAGGAATACAATTAACGGTACTTGCTTTTCATTTGCACAATTAATTTTTAAATAAAAATTTTATTTGTAGTGATCAAGGGATTAAAGTTATTATTACAGACAATTGTGTTAGGTGCAGAATATTCTTCAGTAAACTTCCACGTCAGTTATCTCCATTATGACAACTCAACTGTGATCAGGTTCAGTGTACAGTGCTTTCCATTTGCATGCACGTGAGATTTGCCAGCAAGGGGTTATTTCCCTGGTATCATCCCCCGATGCCAATGACAGCAAAGTTATCATACTATGGTCACATGATTACCTTGGGGTTATTTCCCTTGGAAGTGGAGTTTCGGTGACATATCCTTATTATCTTTTGTCATGTGACTGCTTTAATCCAATCCTGAATAATTTAACAAACATGAGGAATAATAATTCATGAAATATCCCTCATTTTAAGAATGTATAATGAACATTTTTTTAAATATTTTCCTTGAGCTTGATCGGTAGTTGACCAAACTCTGACATATTGCTAACTGTTTCAAGCATTTATTAGGTACGCAATATACATCACTTAAATGATAGAAATTTTTTCATCATGACAATTATGTATGTCCTTTACGATAATTGGGATACGGTAAATGATTATCATAATAAAGAATACATTTACCAATATCTATCTTGCCTGAGCATAGTCATTGATAATTACAGATACTTAGTGTAGCACTCCATCAATAAAATATCAACAAAGAACTAGCATGAATTATCTCCCCTTGTGGGAATGATAACTATACATGTATATGGTCATTGTTGATAAATGTGTATCTATGATTTTCCACCATACATACTGATGACTATTAGTGCAGTTAATCCATCTACCCCTACAGACACCTTTGGACTGGTCTAAGTCATTGATTTACAGAATAAAATCACTTCAAGAGGGTTTAATTTTTATTTGTGGATTTTTTTCCATAGTTTTTGCTTGTTTATTTATCTATTAATTTTATGTATATTTCTTTTTTATGTAATGTACACGTGGTGTTCTATGACAGTGGTAACACAAGACAGGTAGTATTTTACTGAATTGGTCATACAAGACATATTGTCTTCTATGACAGTGATCACAAAAGACATGTGGTCTTCTATGACAGCGGTTACAAAAGACATGTGGTCTTCTATGACAGTGGTTACAAAAGACATGTGGTCTTCTATGACAGTGGTTACAAAGGCATGTGGTCTTCTATGACAGTGGTTACAAAAGACATGTGGTCTTCTATAACAGTGGTTACAAAAGACGTGGTCTTCTATGACAGTGGTTACAAAAGACATGTGGTCTTCTATGACAGTGGTTACAAAAGACATGTGGTCTTCTATTGCATTGGTCACACAATACAGCTTTTACTTACTGTATCTATATTATAATACCAGTATAACATATATAACATTCTTTTGATATGAATCTCTCTACAAACGACACACTCATGATAAACAATTATTGATATTTTATGACGCTACTTCAGTCATTTATTAAAGCAAGGATGAGAGCCGATTCCAGGTAAATACTCACTTCCTTTGGTTGATAAATCATTGTTACAAATGAAGCAAAAGTCAATATATCACAATATCATACATGTAAAAGTCAATAATTATATACATCTATTTATTTTAGCCCCTTTTAGTTTTGAGTTTGATAAAATCTTCTAATCTCTATTTCAGTATTGATTTTTTTTAAAACATTACATACATTATTTCCTCTCTAATATTGAATTATCCTTTCAGATATTTTACGTTATTTTAGTAGTACACATACTGATACAAATGTAATGTGTAATGGTATACAATGCATACATGGTGTACCGGTACATACACCTTATCATACAACTGTAATGTGTAATGGTATACATTGCATACATGGTGTACCGGTACATACACATTCCCATACAAATGTAATGTGTAACGGTACACATTGCATACATGGTGTATTGGTACATACGCATTCCCATACAAGTGTAATGTGTAATGGTATACATTGCATACATGGTGTACCGGTACATACACATTACCATACAGATGTAATGTGTAACGGTATACATTGCGTACATGTTGTACCGGTACATACACATCCCCATACAAATGTAATGTGTAATGGTATACATTGCCTACATGTTGTACCGGTACATACACATTACCATACAAATGTAATGTGTAATGGTATACATTGCGTACATGTTGTACCGGTACATACACATCCCCATACAAATGTAATGTGTAATGGTATACATTGCGTACATGGTGTACCGGTACATACACATTACCATACAAATGTAATGTGTAACGGTATACATTGCGTACATGTTGTACCGGTACATACACATTACCATACAAATGTAATGTGTAATGGTATACATTGCGTACATGTTGTACCGGTACATACACATCCCCATACAAATGTAATGTGTAACGGTATACATTGCGTACATGTTGTACCGGTACATACACATTACCATACAAATGTAATGTGTAACGGTATACATTGCGTACATGTTTTGTACCGGTACATACACATTACCATACAAATGTAATGTGTAACGGTATACATTGCGTACATGTTGTACCGGTACATTACACATTACCATACAAATGTAATGTGTAACGGTATACATTGCGTACATGTTGTACCGGTACATACACATTACCATACAAATGTAATGTGTAAATGGTATACATTGCGTACATGTTGTACCGGTACATACACATCCCCATACAAATGTAATGTGTAACGGTATACATTGCGTACATGTTGTACCGGTACATACACATTACCATACAAATGTAATGTGTAACGGTATACATTGCGTACATGTTGTACCGGTACATACACATTACCATACAAATGTAATGTGTAATGGTATACATTGCGTACATGTTGTACCGGTACATACACATCCCCATACAAATGTAATGTGTAATGGTATACATTGCGTACATGTTGTACCGGTACATACACATTACCATACAAATGTAATGTGTAATGGTATACATTGCGTACATGTTGTACCGGTACATACACATCCCCATACAAATGTAATGTGTAACGGTATACATTGCGTACATGTTGTACCGGTACATACACATTCCCATACAAATGTAATGTGTAACGGTATACATTGCGTACATGTTGTACCGGTACATACACATTCCCATACAAATGTAATGTGTAACGGTATACATTGCCTACATGGTGTACCGGTACATACACATTACCATACAAATGTAATGTGTAACGGTATACATTGCGTACATGTTGTACCGGTACATACACATTACCATACAAATGTAATGTGTAACGGTATACATTGCGTACATGGTGTACCGGTACATACACATTACCATACAAATGTAATGTGTAATGGTATACATTGCGTACATGTTGTACCGGTACATACACATTACCATACAAATGTAATGTGTAAAGGTATACATTGCGTACATGTTGTACCGGTACATACACATCCCCATACAAATGTAATGTGTAACGGTATACATTGCGTACATGTTGTACCGGTACATACACATTACCATACAAATGTAATGTGTAAAGGTATACATTGCGTACATGTTGTACCGGTACATACACATTACCATACAAATGTAATGTGTAATGGTATACATTGCGTACATGGTGTACATATGTGTATTGGTAAAAATGTCAAATTTCATTTGTAATGGTATATATTGCACACACGGTGTACATACGCATACTGATACAAATGTCATTAGCAATGGTATACATCACATACACTGTGTATGTTCATACTTGTATCGATACATATAGTGTGTAATGGTATATGTCATGTATATAGTGTATGAACACACTTGTACTAATACATATAGTGTGTAATGGTATATATCATGTATATACTTGTACTGATACATATAGTGTGTAATGGTATATATCATGTATATACTTGTACTGATACATATAGTGTGTAATGGTATATATCATGTATATACTTGTACTGATACATATAGTGTGTAATGGTATATATCATGTATATACGTGTATGTACACACTTGTACCAATACATATACTGTGTAATGGTATATATCATGTATATACTTGTACTGATACATATAATGTGTAATGGTATATATCATGTATATACTTGTACCAATACATATAGTGTGTAATGGTATATATCATGTATATACTTGTACTGATACATATAGTGTGTAATGGTATATATCATGTATATACCTGTACTGATACATATAGTGTGTAATGGTATATATCATGTATATACCTGTATTGATACATATAGTGTGTAATGGTATATATCATGTATATACCTGTACTGATACATATAGTGTGTAATGGTATATATCATGTATATACTTGTACCAATACATATAGTGTGTAATGGTATATATCATGTATATACTTGTACCGATACATATAGTGTGTAATGGTATATATCATGTATATACTTGTACTGATACATATAGTGTGTAATGGTATATATCATGTATATACTTGTACCAATACATATAGTGTGTAATGGTATATATCATGTATATACTTGTACTGATACATATAGTGTGTAATGGTATATATCATGTATATACTTGTACTGATACATGTAGTGTGTAATGGTATATATCATGTATATACGTGTATGTACACACTTGTACCAATACATATAGTGTGTAATGGTATATATCATGTATATACTTGTACTGATACATATAGTGTGTAATGGTATATATCATGTATATGGTGCATTACATACATATACACAGACATGTGTATTCTGTAATTTACTGACATGTTTTAATTAGATGTATGATGTATATCTAAGTGTGATAAATATATGTAGACACACAAATGGTACATACAATGTGTATGTGTTTGTCTGTATTTGTGTGTCTCTGTATGTGTATGTGTATGTTGGTATGTGTCTGTGTTTATGTATTTGTGTGTGTATGTTTTATGTGTGTATATGTATGTATATGTGTATGTATGTGTTTGTGTATATGTATGTGCATTTTTATTTTTACAAACTGTCTCTGGATATATGTACATGCAAATACCAACAATATCCAATCAAACATGACCATAATCATCAAGTGGCCACAATTCGCAAGTGTTCCCCACTGTTCCTCACATTTTAATGGATCTTTGATATGCTGGTACTGTCACCTTTTATATATAACCAGAGGAAAGCTAACAGCACCTTATGCAATTAATTTCAAATTACCTTCTTGAAGATGACAGCAAATATGATATTTAAGCTGGGATGAAATACAAGCCTTGATTTTCAGTTAATTCAAATTATACTGAGAAAACTGTGGATCAATATGCATTAACTCAGGTAAGACCAGGTGAAAACGTGGGATAAAATATCCAACACATTGTTACAGAGTTTCAAAAACAATAAATCAGTTTACACTATGGCAATTCACCAACATACAATGAAACGCTTTTACCTTAAGTAATCTATTAATGATTAATCACATAAAGAAGAGTAAATATCGATAAGATATAACATTAGGGATTACTAGCCTACACAGCTTCACGTTGTTATTAACTAGTTCTCGGTGCAAGCCTAAGAAGATCAATACAAATCAAGTTCCGTTTGGACTTTCTGCGATTGAAACTAATTTCCATAAATCCAACAATTAATAGCTGTCAATTAAAACTATATGAAGTTCGGCATCTAAGAAAACGTTCAACTCGATCTCTTCACTTGTAATGCAATCACCAAAGGACTTGTACAGTTATTTAACAACAAAATGATGTGAAGTTCGGCATCTAAGAAAACGTTCAACTCGATCTCTTCACTTGTAATGCAATGACCAAAGTACTTGTACCATTATTTAACAAGAAAATGATGTGAAAGTTGTAGCTTACACCATATACAAACAATGAACAATATTAGGGATTAAGTATTGCAAACAAGAATTAAAATGAGCTCAAATGAGATAGAAACGCCAGAAACAAACATTTACAAATAGAAATTGATGGTGAATTTCCAATCTTTACTATGAGTAAATAAAGAAGAGAAATTTTAGACATGATATAGCATCAATATCCAATTGAAATTTTCATGATCAGGTGTATCAATTTCAAAGGAAGTTACATACACACAGACAGACAGACAGACACACACACACACACACACACACACACACACACACACATACATATAGACATATACACACAAACATATGCACAAAGCAAACAAAATAAGAAAATAAAAAAGAACAAACAAAATTTACAAAACTTCTCACCTACTTATAAATAACAAACAAAATTTACAAAACTTCTCACCTACTTTTAAAGTTGATTATTGGTCAAATGATTTTTTTGTCCTATTTTATGAAACCTCTCATTCACGGCATCTTATTACCGTACCTTTACCCTTAATATATTTCATGCTAAGTTTGAAGTTAATCAGTCAGTATTTGAATATTTTTTGTTGATGAGTTTCAAAATGTTTAACAAGAGGCCCAAGTAGGCCTAAATTGCTTACATGAACACCATCAACAACTGTGAAAAGAAGACCAAGAAGAATATGTAATGTGGCTAAACAAATCACAAACATGGTAAAGGATGTTCAGTACTTATTTCCTGTAAAGTTTCATCAAAATCCCTTAAGTGGTTTTGAAGAACAATATGACAGTGTGAACAAATTTAACCCCCGCCCCCTCTTTTTTTTGCATTCTAGAAAATTAAGATAAAAAAATTCTAAATATTTGATTTCTGCAAAATTCTTTCACTAATGCATCAGCTAATTACAAGTAAAACATTTGAAATAAATGCATCTTAGTGAAAGGGGAGGAATTCAAAGAAATCATGCATAAATGATGAGAATAATAGGTTGAACAGATGTGAAAAATTTGTGAAAAATTTATTTTTCAATTTCTACTAAAAATACAAAAATGAATAATAAATCCGTGTAGATCACTCAAATGCAATTATTATTTCAATCTATGGAATGGTTCTGGAGGAGTAGATGTTCAAAGAGAGGTACCATCTGGGACCTTTTTTTCCCACCCTGAGTTATCCCTGAGCCAATACGGTAAAAAATACAAACTTGACTTCCTGTGAAGTTTCATTGAAATCCCTTCAGTGGTTTTGATGACAAATGAACAGATGAACAGATAACGTTCATGGAGAGATCATTTTCAGCCTTCTGCTCAGGTGAGCCTAAAATTTACATACAACACTCATATCTTGTCTGATGACAGTTGGCATCAGATTGCAACTGGTCATCTGACATGGGTGATAAAAACAAAAAACAAAAAACAAACATGAAAAACTAATTTTTCAGCTGAATGTGAAACTATGATATAGCCAACATTACCATACAGTCAATTCTTGAATTATTGTCACTTGCCATGCAGGTGTAAAGCTGGGTCGCAGTAGTAAGAACAGGTTATTGAAGAATTAAGAAACAACGTAATTACTTGATATAAATGTTGTCCTGTTTTCTGTTCATTAAAGATATATTTATGATACAAAAAGATGGTAACTCTATTTTCCTGAAGATGCAGGAATTCAATTCATCACCAAACTCATATACCACCATCATTTCTAAATAACAAAAGTGGCAAAGAGTTAACTGTACAAGAATAGACTGTACAAGAGTTGACTGTACAAGAGTTTACTATACAAAAGTTGACTGAACAAGAGTTGACTGTCCAGAATTGACTGTACAAGAGTTGACTGCACAAGAGTTGACTGTACAAGAGTTGACTATACAAGAGTTGACTGTACAAGATTTAACTGTACAAAAGTTGACTATACAAGAGTTGACTGTCCAGAATTGACTGTACAAGAGTTGACTGTACAAGAGTTGACTATACAAGAGTTGACTATACAAGAGTTGACTGTACAAGAGGTAACTGTACAAGAGTTAACTGTACAAATGTTGACTGTATAAGAGTTGATAGTACAAGAGTTAACTATACAAAAGCTGACTGTACAAGAGTTGATTGTACAAGTACCATACTCTGATGAAAATGCACCAGTCTGACTTAAGTCTGAACAACTGAATGAAAATGCTGAAAACTGCATGATAGCAATTATTTATACAGGGTTGCCACTTAGTTGAGAAAATAAAATTCCCTGTCTTATCACTGATCAAATCCTGTTTTTCACTGACCAATACCGCCTAATTTTGGGGTTCCACCTCCCCTATAGCCAACATGATCCTATCCACCCATTAATGTTTACCTTTTTTTCATCAAATTATTTTTTATAAAATTTATACTGTTGAAAGACTGTCATAGCTACAGAAAATATGAAAATCTTCCTAGAATTTTTCTTTTCCCTGACTTTTCTGATATTCAATTTTTCCCTGATCAAAATGCCAATTTCCCTGACAATTCACTGACCTTGAAAAAAAAACGCCAAGTAAAGTTGCAACCGTGTTATATATGTACAAACCATAACAAGTACACACATGGTTATACAGGATCATTCATTATCGCTAAGATTTACAGAACGAGATTACAGATTTTTCATTTTATGTTTACATGTTTTATCAAGCAAAAATAAAAATGCTAAAGGGTTCTCATACATCTTAAACATAATGGAAACAAAATATCAATTTCTAAACATTAAATGACAAGACCTTGGTGAAATGTTGATTTCATGCAACTTATACTAGGACATGTAAATGCAAATTTGGTCAAAGTAAAAGACAAATTAGATATGCAAGGTAACATTTTTACATTTATGATTTTATTTTCAAAATCATGAGTGTTAAGAGATACATTTACCAAAATATTAAATAAAAAAAGCCCAAGCAATAATAATAATAATAATAATAATAATAATAATTAAATAATAAATAAATATGTTAATTTGTGTTTAGAATGCAGAATATTTATATAAAAAACTAAGACATACGACTTTTCAAACACAGGTAGTGACAAATTCTTTGCATAGCGCTCAGCATAAGACATGACAAACAAGAGTTATAACAACCCATGAATCTTTCTGATGAGATTAAAAATGGAATAGTTTGTGTCACATAAGTCAAAGAAAATTAAAGAAACTTCACTACATTTTGTGTTGGGGCATAGAATAGGTCAAAACTTATGGTATGTTATCTACTGGCAGACATGTCTCCATTCAAATGAAAAATTATTGGGAGTGAGGAATTTAGACTGAGATATGACTTATCAATCAACCAATCACAAAGGGAGGGGGAGAGAAATGTGTCAATCGCAGGGAGGGGGGAGAAAAGTGTCAATCACAGGGGGAATGTGTTAATCACAGGGGAAATGTGTCAGTCACAGGGGAAATGTGTTGATCACAGGTTGGGGGGGAAATACATCAGTCACAGGGATGAGAAATGAGTCAATCACAGGGGGGAATATGCCAATCACAGAGGGAAATGTGTCAACCAGAGGGGGAGAAATAAGCCAGTTACAGAGTGAGAAATATGCAAATCACAGGGATATGTGTAAATAACAGGAGGGTATATCATTCACAGGGGGAATGTGTCAATCACAGGGGGGGGAATGTGTCAATCACATGGGAAATATGACAATCATAGGGGAGAAATATGACAATTACAGGGGGGAATGTGTCAATCACAGGGGGATGTATCAATCACAGGATAATGTGTTAATCACAGGGTGAGAAATATGCCAGTCATAGGGGAAATATGTCAACCACAGGCAGAATGTGTCAATCACAGGGTGAGAAATATGTCAATTACAGGGGGGTATGTCAATTACAGGGGGAATGTGTCAATCACAGGTTGAGAAATATGTCAATTACAGGGGGGGTATGTCAATTACAGGGGGAATGTGTCAATCACAGGGGGATGTACGTGTACCTGTATATAATGTACAGAAAGCTGCTCTGCCTCGTATTATAACACAAATCATATATAAATCAGAATACACTTACCTGATCAGGACAGAATATTATTAATGATTTAACAATTGTCATCTAACTTCAGCAATATCTCATACTGTTATCTCCGATCGTTATCAGCTGCCTTGGCTACAGGTTGTATTCTACAAAAAAAGCGATGTGAAATATTTATCCTTTAATGCTTGTATGCAAATTCTAAATTGTAGCTGTTTTTTAAACTGATAGAGAAGATGAAAAGATAATGGTCTTGATAGACTGAGAACGGTTTTGTAATTTCCTGCAAGTAAAAGGTCCAAAGTCACCAAGTTTGCTCAATACTCAAATTCAACTAACTTTTCATAATTTTAAGATAAAAATACACATAATATATACTGCAACAGCATATTTTTGTATATTTATGGCAAACAATTGTAAATGATAATGAAAGGTTCTGCTCATTTCAAGATAATTTCAGAAAGTTTTCAGAAAAAGTTTGAGTACATACTCAAGGTATTTTTCATAAGAAAATCATAACTCAATATTTTGATGTAAATGAAAAATGATAAAAATGTTTGTTCTAATCAGACACATCCAGGACCCAGTTGCACAATGCATTGTTAAATTTATCTTGAAGTTAACCAATGGAACCACAGGTTAAATATAACAATGAACTGTGCAACTGGGTCCAGAAGTTTTACAAACAACTATATATTTTTTTACTAAAATAATAAAAGTAAAAGTTTAACTTGGGTATTGAGAAAATTTGGTGATTTTGCCCCCAATCTGATGACTACAAGTTCACATCTGTACAGTTTAAAGGATACATTTTCACAAAATATCCTGGAATGTTTATTCATTATTTTTTCTATCACAAAATGTCCCTATTTATTAGAATTGTTCCATTCCATTCAATTTTGTCAAAATAATTTGTACTCAGATCATGTGACTTCAAAAGAAAGTTGGGCAAGGTCTGACACACTTGCTGACTGGCAAACAGTAATTGCCATAAATCGTTCAATGGATGTGACATACCATATAAGGAAAACCTTTACTACTCTTGTCTGCCAATCAGAAATCTGAAGCATAGTAAGGTTTTCCTTATATGGAATGTCGCAATAGATACTTTACCATATCTCGCTAACCTAAGGAAATTTCAGCTTTCCAAAGGCATTTCGTTAATAACTCCACTAAACTGACAATTTATTGAAAAATTTTCTTTTCCTTCCTTTAGGAATGGATTTCTGGAGAAAAGGTCAAATATTACAATCACTTCCCAAGAATGTGACTTTAAACATTAATGGAATGACCTAATTTAAACATTTGCTCAGGTGAGCTAAAAAAGATATATACATATAGTGGTACACAATAGACTCCAGTCCTTTCAAAAGCATTTTCCAAGCAAGCTTAATTAAATCAAAGCAGAGTAGACAGCTAACACTAAATGTAGAAATAGTGGCTTTTTCAGAAGCATCAAGTGAGTGTGTCATCTCTGAAGATTAATGCGCCATAAACATTGATACTCGGTAAACATTGAGATGCTATTTCACCAGGACGAAAGGCTAGGATATCTCTGAACAGGGAACAATTAGACATGATGATACTGTGTGTGTGAAATTCCTTTATAAATCATTGGCTAAAGTAAGATGAATTAAGCTATACTACTCCTTAGAGAAATCATCAGAATGTTTTAAGATGAGAAAAAAAATCATGCATTTCCATTCGGTTGTGATTCTTTTCTGTCATTTACGTAAGGCACATATTTTAAGTACAATTTATAGACAGAATATAATGATAATGCTTATTTTTTTTCTGCTAAATGATAAAGAATATTTTAAAAGTTCATTCTTGGATCAATTCATCATTCTAAAGCAAATGACTGATTCTGAGGATGAATGTACATGTGTGTATATACATGTGTGTGTGTGTGTGTGTGTGTGTGTGTATGTGTGTGTGTGTGTGTTACAAAATGGTTGCTGGGTAGATCTTATTTCAAGTGATACTTAGGGTCAGAGATTTTTTACTGTGTACCTGGAAATATTTTTTTTATTTTATTTTATTTTTTTATTTTTTTGTCCTTGGATGAGAGGATGAATTAATTCTGAAGCTAAATAATGAAGCACAGACTTACATGTCATCTGTGAGGCTGTGGTGATTATGGGTGAATTTAAGACAGGGAGGGAGCCGGGCTGGTTCTGAGTCGGTAGCACGGTTGACTATTGATTGTGAGTTTGAGTCCAGTTGGAGACAGGTTGGTTTCCTGTCTTTCGGATGAGACAGTAAAACTGAGATCCTGTGTCACAGTAGGTGTCGGCACGTTAAAGAACCCTCACTGCTCAATGGGCATAAGTGCTAAGTGTAGGCCAAAATTTAAAGCCCTTCATCGGCATTTGCTGACGTCTCCATATGAGTTAAAGATCCTTGAGTGGGACATTAAATAACAACAAACAAACAATTTCTGTCATAAAATGTGAAAATAATCAGGGATGAAAGTCACTGCTATTTTAAACTCTTTTGAATTTCAAATGTTCAAATGTTTCAAATGACATGAATTCCAGTTATCAACTTCTGTGTTTATGTCATCCTGACTCTATTATGTAACCGTAAGAAAATCTGATACATTCTGATTGGCTGATAGTAAAGCAGTCAATAAATGTGACATTTGCATATAAGGAAAACCTCACAAACCTTGCCAAACAATCAGTAATCCTTGGCATAGTAAGGTTTTCCTTACATGTAATGTACTAAAAGATGCTTTACCATATCTCACTAACCTACAGTAACAAACTTTCAGCTTTCCAATTTAGTTTCATTAATAACTCCTTTATTTTGATAATTTTTTGATAATTTTTTCTTTTCCTTCTGTTAGGAATGGATTTCTGGAGAAAATGTCAAAATTACGATACCTCTCCTGGAATGTGTCTTTGAAAAGAAAAGTTAACATCTATATTATTTTTCCTGTTCAGAAAAGAACTAGAACTTAACAGACCTATAAAAATGACCCAATTTCTTGCATGATGTTTGTATAACATTTTATGTTCAAGTTATATATACATATGAAACACCTCTTAACAAATACATTTCAACCATCCCATACAAATTATAACAATTACATTGATTTTTTTTTCTATTGATAAGTACTACAAAACTTGGATAAATTTCAAAACTTAAATTTGCTCAGTATATAATGCCTATCAACATAAGTAATATTAAAAATGAGAAATTTTTCTACGACAACAGTACTGCCAGAAATCAATTTATCGCAAGTTACACACTGAATTGACGTAATCACACACATTTTTTTGCCTACTTCAGCTTTTTGGTATATTTTTTTCTTTTTTGTCTCTTGTACTTGATCAAATTTGTTCAGTCAAGCGCGGAAATCAGTCGATCAGTTTTGCTTGTATAGAATTTCATCTTTGTCGTAAAATAATACAGAAAGTATCACCTGAGAAAACAGCAATGTACATGTATCAGTGTAGATTTACCTACCTGTCAGGTATGGTATACACCATTTGTACATAATGTACATACATTTTTAAGATGCAGGTTATATAAGTACAGTACAACCTGTCCTGAGAGACAACTGTCATGAAAGACCACCTGTCTTTTGAGATTAAATTTTGGAAACCATTCAGTTAAATAATTTTTTACATAAAACCTTTTTTGAAAGACCACCTGTATTGATAGACCACATTTCAGTGGCTGATAGAGTGGTCTCTCATAACAGGTTCAATTATATATGTAAAAATGTTTATAAAACAACACCAGAAAATGATGATTATGTTTACATCATAAAATATACAGATGATACAGCTCCAAATTAAGACTTAAGCTATTGTTCTCTAAGCTAATTATTTCTGTTGTCCATGTGAAAAACTGATAGAGACAAATATATGAATAAAATAAAATAACAGAAAGTGTTGAAAATAGATGGTAGGTTAAAATAACATTGAATTTTGTTATTAGGCATCTATGACAAACACTTAGATGTTTTACGATTATTTTCAATATTAACTGCCAATCCATGTTTGATTTTTTTCAAAACATCTTCCTTTAATTAATAGATACACATATATCAATATTAAATTGGTACAATAGCTTTCAATTGAATAGTATTGCAAATTATTGTTGCTATTTCATATTAATAAAGTCACTTTAATCTATGAGTATTGAGACATAATGTAATTTTGGCACATGTATTGCTGCATAGTACATGTATATTTTTAAGACCTATTTATAATTTCTAATGAGAGCTCTGGGCTTTATGACAAAATCCTTGCCCTGCCCTAGCTCTGTCCCAGTTTTACGGTGGAATTCATTTCCAGTAGACTCTAGTACATAATCATTTTTTCTCTCCCTGCACTATATCACCTCGCAGCTTTGTGACAAAAGTTACTTCGTAATTTGGTTATTAGTTTCGGGTTGTCTTTTTACAACCGTTTAGTTAATTCATATCACAAACTAATATTTGAAAAGAAAGACATGACTCTAACAGGTAAAATGAAATTTGACCCAGGTTTAAATGTGAACAGGTAACACCAATATCTATCAAACTGCGGTTCCACTACAAAAGGTGTAGAAATTTTATCTCGAGTTAAAACTATAAATAAAACTAGACAGTTTCAAAAGAAATCCATTGTGAGATGCCTGTTCTCAATGGATTTAAATCCCAAATCACATGATTTCTATTATAATCGGCAGACAAGCATAAGATTCGGGATACATACATTAGCAAGGAGTTCAAGAAAGGTCATTTCTTTTGTAAAATTTTGGAACAATAAAAACATTGTTGTCAAATATTATTTTACCTATGAAATATGCGATTACCGAAGACAAATTCATAGACAAGCTATCATCAACAAGTAATGAATATTCTTCGAATAATTTTGTCTAAGATACTTTCAAATAAGTGAGAATACTGATGAAAGTAAAACCTTATCTTTAAAAAAATAATAAAGAAAAATATTTCTCATTTCTCTGAGCTATAAAATTGATGTCGGATACATTATACAGAAGTTGATAAAATATTAAATCTTATTCACTTTGATACCTAAAATAATTTTTTGTGGATATATTTATTTAGTTGACAAACCCACTCGTAAACATCAAAAACCTATTTAAAGCATTAGATAAAAACCTTTGTAAACAGATAGGATAAATACAAAGATCTATCAAAACAAACTTATAATAAAATTGTTTTAGCTCGTTTGGAATGTTATTTTTAAACTGTGTACATATATTGAGATTTATAAGAAATGGTTAGGTATCCATGGTAACCAATGATGCAGTTAGGTTATAATATTGTATATTTCACCCATACAACAAATATTTTGGTATCATGGATGGTAGCAAGGTTATTCTGGAATATACCAAATGTTTTAGATTAGGTTGATACATCTAAGTATAATGAAAGGTATCAAATGGAATGATCTGGAATGTATCAATACATTTAAGTATAATGTATAATAAAGGATAGCAAATGGAATGTTCTGGAATGTATCAATACATCTAAGTATTGGCATAATAGATATCACGGGGATAACAAATACAGCATAGGTTTATGTTTTATAATAGATAGCAAATGGAATGTCCTGATATAATGATTATCTATAACTTAATAAGCCTAGGTGATGGGTGTCAAATAACTGTGGTTTAACTGTAGGCCTAATAATACATGTTGATTTATCTGTACACAAGTCAAAAACTAGCTTCATACAAACCAACTGGCCATGCCAAAAATGCGATCTGATCATTCCCTTATCATTTATTTCAGTATTCAGTTTTGCTGGGAATAGTCCATTTTTATATTGCTCAGGTGAAAATAGATCAAAACATAATTTCTTACATGGGAAAGTAAGCTGTATGTACAAGTGCAAAACATTAGTAATAAAAAAAGGAAAAAAAAAACAATAACCTTGACCACATCTCTTCAAGGGTCGGTGCATGGTTTTGAGGTGAAAGACATTTTGATGAGTTTGCAGTTAATATCAGAATTTTACCTTGCTAATTCCTCAGCCAAAGTATTAAGACCAGTAAATTATTTATCCCCAGAAAATCCAATATGAAAAACTGATGATTTTTTGTGTAAAGACAAGTTTTCCCTTAGAGACCAAACTCTGTAATGTTGAGATGTGTCATGCAGTGATTGTCAACAGATTACATTGGTGATTTTTATGTAAAAAATATTGAATATTAATAAAACTGACATTTTAATAAAAAATCTACACAAAAAATATCTCAGCCCTGGTAATCTTTCTGTTTGTCAATATACCTGATTTGTGCAAAATTTATCATTTCAGTTCACTAAAAACAAAAACAAAACAAAACAAAAAACAAAAACAACATGTTTAAGAGAATTTAGTCAAAGTGTCAATGCTGTTTAATTTTGATATCATCTAAGACATACTTGTGGGATTAGGTAAGATGCTTTGTTGATCAAATGTCAAATGTTTCATACAACAAGAAATTTCAAATCTATTCATTTGACTTATTTGCTGTTTATTTTTTATATATTCATACCAGAACAAGGTTCAAATTTGTCTAATGTTAGTATAGCTATCATATTCATTCATGTATATTGTTATTACAAAGATTGATTTTTTTTTGCTTGTTTTACTGTTATCCTATATACCACTATGATCTTTTTCACATATATTATCAGCAAAAGGTTTAATACCAGCAATGTTTAACCTTTGCTACGACCATATACCAATATAGTATGGATCCTTTAATATGCCATAACTACAAAGACATTGGAACTCTGTTTTCAGACTCATTCAAAAGCTTGTATCTCATACTGAGTAGTATTAAAGTCTCTGACTCATACCGAGTGCCTGGTATTAAAGCTTGTTACTCATGCTGAGTACTTGATATTAAAATTTGTGATTCATGCTGAGTACTTGATATTAAAATTTGTGATTCATGCTGAGTGCTTGGTATTAAATTTGTAACTCAAGCCATGTGCTTATATTAATGACTGTGACTCATACTGAGTGCTTGGTTTTAAAACTTGTGACTTACGCTGAGAGCTTAGTATAAAAATTTGTAACTTATGCTAAGTGCTTGGTATTAAAACTTGTAAGTCATGCTGAGTGCTTGATATTAAAATTTGTGACTCATGCACAGTGCTTGGTAACAAATCTTGTAACTCATGGTCAGTGCTTGGTATTAAAACTTTTGATTTATGGTAAGTGCTTGCTAATTAAGCTTTTGACTTATTTTGAAAGCATAGTGTTACAGCTTTCTGACTCATGCTGAATGTTTGGTATTGTGACTTTTATGTATAATGCTGAGTGCTTGTTAATAAGGCTTGTGACTTATGCTGGGAGCTTGGTATTAAAGTTTGTGAGTGATATATAATGCTGAGTTCTTGTAAAATAAAACTTATAACTTATGCTGAGAGCTTGGTATTAAAGCTTGCAACTTCTATAAAATGCTGAGTGCTTGTTAATAAAGCTTGCCACATATGCTGAGAGCCTGGTATTAAAGCTTGTGACTCATGCTGGTCACTTGCTATTAAAACTTGTGACTCATGATTGGTGCTTGTTATTAAAACTTGTGACTTATGCTATAAGATTGGTATTAAAGCTTGTAACTTATATATAATGCTGAGTTTTTGTTTATAAAGTTTGTGACTTATGCTGAGTCCCTGGTATTAAAGAATGCTTTGAATTAAAATTTGTGATTCAAGCTGAGTCCTTGGTATTAAAGCTTGTAACTCATGCTGAGAACTTGGTATTAAAATTTGTGATTCATGCTGAGTCCTTGGTGTTAAAGCTTGTGACTCATGCTGAGAGCTTGGTATTAAAATTTGTGATTCATGCTGAGTCCTTGGTATTAAAATTTGTGATTCATGCTGTCCTTGGTATTAAAGCTTGCAACTCATGCTGAAAATTTGGTATTAAAGCTTGTAACTTAGCTAAGAGTTTGGTATAAAGCTTGTAACTTAAGCAGAGAGCTTGGTATTAAAGCTTGTAACTTAGCTAAGAGTTTGGTATTAAAACTTGTAACCTAATTTAAGGGTTTGGTATTAAAGCTTTAACCTATGCTAAGAGTTTGGTATAAAGCTTGTAACCTATGCTAAGGGTTTAGTATTAAAGCTTGTAACCTATGCTAAGGGTTTGGTATTAAAGCTTGTAACTTAGCTAAGAGTTTGGTATGAAAGCTTGTAACCTATGTTAAGGGTTTGGTATTAAAGCTTTAACCTATGCTAAGAGTTTGGTATAAAGCTTGTAACCTATGCTAAGGGTTTAGTATTAAAGCTTGTAACTTAGCTAAGGGTTTAGTATTAAAGCTTGTAACCTATGCTAAGGGTTTGGTACTAAAGCTTGTAACCTATGCAAAGAGTTTGGTATGAAAGCTTGTAACCTATGCTAAGGGTGTGTTATTAAAGCTTGTAACTTATGCTAAGAGTTTAGTATTAAAGCTTGTAACCTATGCTAAGGGTTTGGTATTAAAGCTTGTAACTTAGCTAAGAGTTTGGTATGAAAGCTTGTAACCTATGTTAATGGTTTGGTATTAAAGCTTTAACCTATGCTAAGAGTTTGGTATAAAGCTTGTAACCTATGCTAAGGGTTTAGTATTAAAGCTTGTAACTTAGCTAAGGGTTTAGTATTAAAGCTTGTAACCTATGCTAAGGGTTTGGTATTAAAGCTTGTAACCTATGCAAAGAGTTTGGTATGAAAGCTTGTAACCTTTGCTAAGGGTGTGTTATTAAAGCTTGTAACTTATGCTAAGAGTTTGGTATTAAAGCTTGTAACTTATGCTAAGGGTTTGGTATTAAAGCTTGTAACTTAAGCTAAGAGTTTGGTATGAAAGCTTGTAACCTATGCTAAGAGTTTGGTATTAAAGCTTGTAACTTATGCTAAGAGTTTGGTATTAAAGCTTGTAACCTATGCTAAGAGTTTGGTATTAAAGCTTGTAACTTATGCTAAGAGTTTGGTATTAAAGCTTGTAACCTATGCTAAGGGTTTGGTATTAAAGCTTGTAACCTATGCTAAGAGTTTGGTATTAAAGCTTGTAACTTATGCTAAGAGTTTGGTATTAAAGCTTGTAACCTATGCTAAGAGTTTGGTATTAAAGCTTGTAACTTATGCTAAGGGTTTGTTGGGTATTAAATCTTGTAATCTATGCTTAGGGTTTGGTATTAAAGCTTGTAACTTATTGTGAGTCTTTCCTGTCCTACATTTTCTTCCATTTTTTGCAGGTTCTCATTATAAATCAATTAGGCAAGCCCAATTTGAATATGGCCATTCTATACAGATGTTCATATGTATAGGTAACAAATAAATTAATTAAGCAAGTATTAATTGGCATCAAATTCTTAATCACTATATGTTATTGATTTATTTACAGCAGTCAGTGCTTTACATAAAACATATTAATACATTAACTAAATAAATGAAAAAAAAATGTAAAAGAAAATATTTTGACTGAGATGTTAGATAAAGGAAGAACAAAACAGGTATGCAATTTGACAAGGTAGTTATAATATACCTGTCCATTATCTGACAAACATTAGTAAAACATCTGACAAATATTTGTAATATACAGAGGCGGATGTTAGTTCATACATATAAACACTTGTTACCTGTCAATCTTGAATGCTGTTACAGAATACCATGAAAGTACAGACGAGGGATGTCTGTAAACTAAAGAGTCTGGATGATGCAGATTACACCATTTTCAATTGTCATTTCTCGGAGAGATAGACATAAAAACTAATGTATTTCACACAGACAAACTTTTTATTAGCATATTTGTAAACAGCTTTTATGCCGTTTTATGAACCATCTGCCAGTCCATTGTGCACAAAATGAACTCTCCGTTGATAGCGACATACTGTTTTCCCAAGTTTTCAATCATCAACAATAGAAATGATTTTAGTGTCGGTTAGGAAATCTGAGGGACTTGATACCATGCAATGGATCAATACTACAACAAAACTTATACACAATTACCACACTCTGGGACAGTTAGCTCATTTCTTGCCACTTATCAATAATTATCAATTCTCAAGTGCTATGCTTTACATCTAGGTCTACTCCAGCATTAAATATAATCAATTTCCGACATAACATTCACCAGATATATGCATATGACTTTCATGTTAATTCATTTGTGACTTGTTGCTTACTTTTCCCTCATTCAGGATAAAAAGTCAATCAATTATTTATGTGTTTTGGATGCATTGTGATAGTATGAAGGGTGTAATCATATCAACAATACACATTGTATATCAAGAATGTATACACGGTGTAACTTCCAAAACTGATCTTTTGATAAAACCATATCTTCCTAATACTGATCATATTATAAAAATTCTAAATTCGTTTTCCTTTGTTTTTCAAGTACAACAAAAATTTTCAATACTGATCCATCTAAATCCCAAACACAGAACCAATTGTTATGATGAAAAAGTGGTAATGTATGATACAACAAGAGCTGAGGTGCAGCATAACTAGTCAAAGCCTTTGCCACACACCCGAACTGCCCCATGTCTCTTGAGACACCCATAGCATTTAATGTGCAACCATGATGGAGTTTGTTACACCTTCTCTCTTCTACAGAGTAAGCTTAAGCATAAAAAAACAAATACAATCAAACTTTCATTAAAGGCCACCTCTGTATAACGGGCACCTGCTTATAAAGGCTATTCAAACATAACCTTTGTTAACTTTTTACAATAAATAAACCTATTCATAAACGTCACCTGTTTATAATGCATACCGTCGACTATTCCCTTGAGTGGCCGACGAGTTTGACTGTACCGTAGTTTGAATGTTGGCCTATGATCAATCTCATACATGATCGTGTTGATATAAACTGATACAGTAAGCTTGAGTTTAAATATATATATATATATATATATATATATATATATATATATATATATATATATATATATATATATATATATATATATATATATATATAATAGAACTACAGTTAAACTTGCATAAAAGGTCACCTCTGTATATAGGCACCTGCCTATAAAGGCACACCCTACTTCAAAATTTAAGTAAAAAAGCACAGATTATTTGATGGGAATTAATGTGTTGCAAACAGTCATACTGACAGATAATCAAACAGACACAAAAAAAAAACAAAAACAAAAAACAAAAAAAACAGACAAAACAACTGATAAACCTTTAATCTTTGATTCTTGTGGACATCAAATTACTGGAATTATAGAGTGGTACCTGTCTTGAGAGACCACCGTTTTTGCCACTGAATTTTGGTCTCTCAGGACAGGTGGTTCCTCAAAAGACGTTTTATTTACACAGATACTGAATGGTTTTCAAAATGTGGTTTCAAAAGACAGGTGGTCTTTCATGACAGTGGTCTCTTAAGAAAGGTTTCACTGTATCAAGTTTACCACAACAAAAATGCTCAAAATAAATCAGAACTTTAAAAGATTACTAAACTTCAATATTCAATATTTTACTTTGGATCAAATCATTTAATAAAAACTCTAAAATTTGCTATATATTATTTAATATATAAGAATAAAATGTCTTCAAGAGCAATTCTGGAGATAAGAATCAATCAGATAGTGTATACAAAATTTTTTCTATTTGGTCCTAAATTCATCAGTAGAAAAAAAAAACGGTGAACAGCAAATGCTGTAAACTTTTGGGGTCGAGGATACATATTTCCATATGTTTGTCCTTACACTAAATAATCTATAACCTATAAATATATGCCTTCAATTGTCAATACATTTCAGGTAAGTATACACACACAGTTCAACAAATAAGGTATAGATCTAGTAGCTTTGTGTGTTGTAACATTGATTTTAACCAATTTCTGGACAAAAGTACACAATTTTTGTCAAGACGTCAAGTACTTTAGGACTTTTAACTCATGGTTTGTTTAGTGTTGTATTCCAAACAGACCTACAAAGCCACTCATGATATTATTGTAAAAATTCCTTCAAGACATTCCTTTTATATTGTCCATTTCTTCAATGTCAATTCTTAATTACTTGTCTGATATTGACATTCATGGATTAAAATAAACAGATTTTTCTTTTTATGTTCAACTAAGAAAGTAGCAAGTAGATTCACCCATTCAGATGCAACAAGATCAAATATCAACATAAATCAATACTGACAAGACCCAACAACATTCATCAAGACTCAACAACATTCAACATGACTCAGCAGCACCCAAAAGAACTCACCAACATCCATCAAGACTCAACAAAATTCAACAAGACTAAACAGCACCCAAAAGGACTCACCAACATCCATCAATACTCAATAACATTCAACAAGATTCAACAGCATCTGAAAAGACCAACCAACATTCAGTTTACACTCCCAAACATTCAACAAGACTTAACAACATCCAAAAAGACCTAACAACATCCAGCAAGACTCAACAACATCCATCAAGACTCAACACCATCCAACAGGACTCAATAACATTCAATGAGACTCAGCAACATAAAAAAGCAAAAACATCCATCAAGACCCCTAAACATTCAACAAGACTCAACAACATCCAAAAAAACCAAACAACATACATCAAGACTCATCAAAACCCAACAAGAGACCCCAGCATTCAGCCACATCAACAAGACTCAACATCATCCCATTAGACTCAACAGCATTCAAAAGGACCCCAAAACAACCAACAAGACTCAACAAGAATCCAACAAGACCCAACAACAGACAAAAAGGCCAAAACATGACCTAACAACATCCAACAAGACTCAACCATATCAGGAAAGAGTCAACAGCATCCAACAGGACCAAATAGCTACCAAGGAGACAACAACATTCAACAAGACCAAACAATATTGACCTAACAAGACACAATAATTATCATTTGTATATGTATGCACAAATTTAATAACACTTTTTTATTTGGAATCTTTTGTAATATCTACCTAGGTTTCCAATGATGTACTGGTTATTTCAAATATCAGACAAATTCTTACTGAGCTCATATAGACTGCAAGCATGATAAATCTTCTTTTTTTTTTTTTTTGCATGTATGTACAAATTAGAAAACTCTTAATTATTTTTAGCCCAGTTTCTCTTTGGAAATCAAAATAATTAAAGAAACTTTTGTTCCAATCAAGTACCTCTGATGATAACAGATATGTTTGTTCCGTCCCTGCTGAGCCTCATTTAAGTGTTTTTCTAGGATTTAGTCATACATCTAGGTTGTTGGATGTTTATAAGTTAATGTCATTTACTTCATTACTCTAAGCATTTGAATGACTCCCTCTGGGTTTAGAGAAATAATGACTTGTTCAGATGAAGCTTTTCACTGCAATGTCTATAGATTCTATCCAGATAAAAAATATAAATTTGAAAACCTTGCTGACATATTTTACAATCAATGTATGTGACTAAGATTGTGAAGGTTCGTAAGAATGGAAAATAACAGATAACCATCTCTCATCACTATGAGTTCTGATACAGAGGCCGTTGTCAAAGCTAATATAGTGCCTATGAAATTTATAAGTTTGATAGTTGATTTGTTTGTTGCCACATCATAAATTTCACGTCTATATAGACCTCACTGTTTACACATACAGAAATTTTGACTGATGACTTGGACGTACACTACCACATTTCTTCCTACATTTACAGTTAAACCTGTCTACATAGACCACCCAAGGGGCCTCATGCATCTACAAACAACTTGGATGGAAGGACGCTCAAGAGGGGGGGTATAACATAATGACAATTTTGCCGAACAGCTGAGGCACAAAAAATAAAAATAAAAATAGGAATTTAATATCTCATAATGTTTAACTATAAATGTAAGTTCTGACTGTCTCACACTGAGTATGCCTAGTCCATATAAACTGAGAGGGAAATGTATATACAATTTATAATATATATATATACTGGAATCTTGTCATGTCAAAATTCATTGGACTGCCCATATTACTTCCAGATATCCAGAATTCATTGGACTGCCCATATTACTTCCAGATATCCGGAATTCATTGGACTGCCCATATTACTTCCAGATATCCGGAATTCATTGGACTGCCCATATTACTTCCAGATATCCGGAATTCATTGGACTGTCCATATTACTTCCAGATATCTGGAATTCATTGGACTGCCCATATTACTTCCAGATATCCGGAATTCATTGGACTGCCCATATTACTTCCAGATATCTGGAATTCAAGATAATAGAAATTTTCAGTTGAAAAATGTTCTATCTCTAGTGGATTATGAATAAATTTTCTCAAGCTATTGCTTAATTTTAATCGAATTAAAGCGATTATTAATTATATTTTCACCTCAGTAGGGGTAAATTTTTGTGTTTTGCAAGTAAATAGGTAATTAATTACCATGCTTTTGCTCACAAAATGTAAATATTCAACCGCAAAAGGCAATTTCAAGATAAAAAGTGTTTTTTTCAATGATATTATGATACTTATGACTGCAAATTTACTTTGACATTAGCAAAATTTTTAGATAAAAACTTTGAGATATTCGAAGTAAAAGTAGTATTAATATACATGTATTATAGTTTAAAAAATTAGTACTGACCATTCACCTTTAACATAACCAGAATTCCAATTTTGACATATTGAGATTCCACAATGGAACTTTGTGATTAAGACTACCTAACTGACTGACTCAAGGGACTGGAAATTTATTGAATTTGATGTGTTGGGCATTTCATAGTTAGCTCCCCTAAGTATCATTACGCATATATTTGTACATGTAAATAAATAAACATAAAACAACATTAAAATCTCTATGAAAATATATCAATAAAGTTTATGCAAATTAATCTTGTTAACATCGATGCACAATTATTTTTTCATTAAATCGGTTATAAATCGGTGATGTTGTAAAATGCATGAATCATGTACAAAATGTCCAAATGTAATAGTATATCACCAGATTCCGATTTAGACACTTTATTGCTAAAATAAAAAAAATGCAGAGATTGCTGATACAATTCTCTTAAAAATGTGTTTCATTAATAAAGATTTAGTAAAATGTCTACTGCTATCGCAAGTACTGAAATAATTTATAGATCCGACATTGTAACCACATCAGAACGAACATGTAGCCTAGCGGAACTTGTCAACTATGTGTATTTTTATTCTTTATTTATCAATCTTATTTTTTCAATAAGTACCCAGCTTGTATTTCTTTTCCTGTTGGTTCAGTTCAAATGAAACATTGGTTTATAAACATTAGGCCTACTGACGTACAGGTAAGGGTGATTCAAGCGCTAATTGTTGACACCTAGGTCATCATCTATCAGTGGAGATTAGAAAACAATTGATGGTTTAATTGTTTTATTAGCAATTATTTTTACCAATGAATTCAACCGTGAAGAAAATCAAGAATAATAACAATAGCCAGATCTGCTGGTGGGTTCTATGTTACGTCGTTGTAATGAGTTTATTTATACTGTGTTTTGTACATTTGTTTCTGGAATCTAATGTCGGAGTCGGATACCGAATATTCCGTTGTAATGAGTACTTTTTATGTACACGTATGTTTGTTCCCGAGCAATTTTTATCGGTTACCGAATATTCCGTTATAATGAATGTCGTTGTAAAGCATGTTCACTGTATATATATATACAGGAAAAGAATTATCATGGGGCAATTTCGTACACATGTAAATTTTGACTTCGAATTATATGTAAGAATTTTCCTTGTTTATATAGAAATGGGCCAAAAATTATTCAAAACATTGAGAAATTCGACTCATAAAAGTTTGAATTATAGAATGTTTACCAACAGCGTTAAATAAGAAAATAATTTGGGACTTTGTGAACAGTTCTAAACATCGAGAAATTCGACTCATTGAAGTTTGACTCATCGAAGGTTTACATATATATATATATATATATATATATAAAAAAATATATATATATATATGTGTGTGTGTGTGTATATATATGTATTTTAAATGATAAAAAAATAATTGCTCATTTTAGAAATGACAAATATGAATATTTATATAATACATTAATATTCAAAATGTTACCATCAAATTTTAACTTAAAAGAGCAAAATTATTTGTTAATGTTCACAATGTATTGAAAATGGTAAGACTACAGAATGCATATTAGGGGAGACAACTCTTACATTTTATTCTTTTGTTTAGATACAAAGACAAATAAATATTTTATATTTTGAGCTGAATCAGTCACCAAATTATATCACTGAAAGCATTATTATCTTGCAATTTCAAGAAATTCTTTCAATCTGATCAGTTTTTAGTTTCAGTGCTTTAAAGGCTATCAGATTACTGAAGAAGCAGAATCTCTTTTTTACAAGATCTTACATAACATTCAGTCAGTGCAAAAATATGCTACATTGACAAGATTTGGTTAATGCTCTGTAGCCTATACACTTGTACTCAGTAAATATCATAAATCTACAAATGTCACTAGAGCAAATGGGAAAAAAAAAACAAAAACAAAAAACACAACTTTGCTGTAAAGGTTTCCATGATCTGATGAATTGAAGATGATAAATGCAAGATTATATTAATAATCGTACCGTTTTTTTTTTATTTATAAGATTAAAAAATGGTTTCATAATATTTCTAGATCATAAGAATGGTAAATCTCCAGTTCTTCTTGATGTTAACAGAATATAGATACAGATATAAGAGTTCAAATTATTCCACATCAGGAGATATGTTGCCAACATAAGTTAAGATGTAGCACTTGACTCAAATTATCTTCAATGTTATCTACAGCAATGATACATTTACAAATAAAAGATGATTATCTCAGCTAACCTAAACTGACATAAGATGATTAGCGTGCGTATTATTAACTTATAAAAGATGTTAAGGCTGTCAATATTAACTCAAAAAAAGGTAATTAGCACAGCTACACTTCACCAATAAAAGATTAGCGTATGTATTATTAACCCATGATAAATGTTTTGACCACTAACATTAACTCAAAAGAGATGATTAGCATAGACACTGCTAATTCACAGGAGATGATCATTAGTGTGGCTACTAATTATTCATAATGGTTGTTTTGACCTCTAGTAAAAAACGCAAAAGATATAATTAGAACAGCTACTGCTAACTCACAAGATTCTCTAAACTCAATAAAGATGATAAATTCATTTACTCTTAACTCATTTACTCTTAAAGGCATGTTTGGACTGGTCTTAATTATTGATTTATAGAAGAGTCCATTGTTTTTCAGGGGTTGATGAGTTAAATAATCATTAACACAGCTAGTATTAACCAACCAGAGATGAATAGCACTGCTGCTCTGAACTTAGTGAAGAAGTGAATGACTAAAGAAGTTTTAATGGATAAAGAAACAAGTCTTTCAAGACAGTTTCTCAAGAGATTGTAGTTGTTACAATTAACAAGTTGGTATATAATTTAATTCTCAGATATATATTACAATGATCATGTACTTAGCCTACAGTAATTCACCAACCCCTTGGAACAGAATGGACACCACTTAGCCTACAGTAATTCATCAACCCCTTGGAACAGAATGGACACTACCTTGAATCAATCACATAGCATAATCCATTTTTGTCCAGTGGTTCTTGAAAAAAAGTCTTCCAGGCCAGGTGAGCTAAAAAGACTCTTTAATAGATATAGTAAAAACATTTATACACAATTTTAAAAATCCATAGAAACATACATTGTACCCGTGCAAACATTAAAACTATAAAGGACATAAAACATAGATGCAGAAATTTATTGTGTAATAATATATGCTATCAATTCTATCAATCAAAAACAAAAAATTCTCTATTTCACCTGATCATCTTTACCTTGGGGCAATAATAATTGAAGCTTGGTACAGTAAGGTCAAACATGCCAATTCTTTATTTATTTTAACGTTTTGATATAAAATGCTGTTCTGATATCAGTAGAATGCTGCAGAGGTCAATTTTTTCTCTCAAAAACTCAAATTGATTAATTTAGAGAAAGCATTGATCACTGTCGGTATAAAACATTAAGAGGAACACTGAAACAGACTGTATATCACCTATTTAGAAATACTATATACCTGAAAGTTTCGCTCCTGTTTAATTTTCGCCATTTTCATCCTAAGATGGAGCAGATTTAAAATGAAAGTGAAAATTTTACTGTAATTGAAATAAGGACATACATGTCACTATGGTGATTTTATTAAGGCAAATCTAAGACGGGATGAATATCTTTTCTGATGTACAAGGGCGAAAATAAAACAGGGCGGAAATTTTCAGATATACAGTAGTCATATAATATTAATAGTTTATCCAAATATTCTTTAGCGAGAAATTATACAGCATTATACTTTAAAAAGAAGGTTGGATGCAGATTTGAACCCAAGCAGTGGAGGAAATATGCCACCACATTTGTTCTAGATGGCTGATCCTTTCCCAGACTGTTGCTTAGATTTCTTCTCTGCCATAAAATCTGTCACAATCTTATACCAGCAAAAATAACAACAATAATAACAATCAATAAATAAACCACTACAACATAAACCTTAATGATTTGTTTATGTAAATAAGCATATCAATTACGCGACCAAACATCAACAGCTATTGTAGTTAAGTATTGAAGTAGTATCCCATACCGGAAATGTTATTGTAAATCAGATAGATATGTAACATATATTATTGAAGTCGTAACTATTATCCATCTGACAATGATGGGATTAGACAGCACGAGTCTAAACATGGCTTGCACTTGTCAATTTCAGTAGAAACATACTGCCCCCCAGAGGGTAATTGTAACTCTTCCAGCAAAATTCATGATTAAAAATTTACCTCCATAACATATTAGAAGACAAGAGAAATATAGGTCATAATTTCCATATTCCAAACACTTTAAAATCCTTATTCGGTGTCTCTATAAAAAATGTGTGAAAAATAAAATGGCTAATAAACATGAAAAACAGTAGGCTCACTGGGCCTTAATAATCACCTGAGTAAAATGTTTTTTACTGACAATATACTGAAAAGCAACCAAAAGCATGAAAAATTTATTGACAGAGAGAATTAATTTGCATAAGGGCAGACTTGCCTTGCTGACTTTTTATAGATCTTCAAGATAATGTGCATCAACAGTCGAAAACATGCGAAATCCATTTAAAAGGGGAAATAACTTTCAAAAGGGTCAACCCTAACAATTTCTGCACAATAGATTGTTTTGTAGATTATTGTGGTGATCACTTGGTAATCACTGGGTATTAGGGAATAGCAGTCCAAATCATAACAAAAACCCTTAAAAGCAGAAATAACTCCCATAAGGGTCAACCTGACAATTTAATTTCTGTTGACTTTTTCGTAAATTTTTGCATACTGAAAAGTTTTGCTTCTTTTTCTATATCTATTATACTTTTCAAGATAATAGGACAAAACTTTCAAAAACAAGAGCAATCCAGTAAAAAGGAAAATAACTCCAATAGGGGTCAGCTTGACAATTTTGGCACCCTGTTGAATTTTTTGTAGATCTTTGTGCGCTGAACATTTTGCTTCTTTCATGTTCTCTGTATCTATTATACTTTTCAAGATAATAAGACAAAATGTCAAAAACATGAAAAATCCAGTAAAAGGGGAAATAACTCCCAAAAGGGGTGACCTGACAATTTCGGCCCTATTGACTTTTTTTGTAGATCTTTGTATGCTGAACATTTTTCCTTCTTTCACTTTCACTCTAGCTATTATACTTTTCATGTATTAGTCTAAAAAAAACATCCAAAAACATGAAATATCTACTTAAAAGAGGAAATAACTCCAATAAGGGATGACTTGACAATTTCAGCCCTACTGACCTTTTTATAGATATTTGCATGCTGAACATTTTTGCTTCTTTCACTTTGACTCTACCTAATATATTTTTCAAGATAATGTCAAAAAACATCCAAAAACATGAAAAATCCACAAAAGAGGGGAAATAATTCCCATAAGGGTTGACCAAACAATTTTCCACCAAAATAAAATATTTGTAGATTTTTGCAAGCCATTCATTTAAAGGTAACAGTTTTTTCTCTAGCTTTAATAATCTTGGAGATACATGTTTCAAATAAAAACATCTGCTGACTTATTTGTTCTATAATTAGCCTGTCAAGTTTGGTTCAAATTGGTCCAATATTTCTGGAGAAGTACTAAAAAATATGGAAAATTTTTCAAAAAAAGTTTATATTTTCCATTTACTTTGGTACCTTTGACCCCATGATCTTAAAATTTTGTTAAAAATGATCTCTCTAGATAATTCCTAACAACTTTCTCATATATAATTGTATAGAAAAAGTCTATTGGTTTTGAGTTATTCAACAACTTATAGTACAAATGTACCCTGTGTTACTGAAGCATCTCCTAATGGCTCGTTTATGGACAGATTTCATTTTTGTTTGCAAACTTTGTAGATATTGACATTATAATCATGTGTACAAAATTTGAAACTCATCTGATCATTGAGAAGAAGTTTTTTTAAGATGTATCAAGTTCTGGTCCTTTTTTGCCCCCTTTGGGGCCCCTGTGGGTCCTTCGGACCAGGTGAGCTAATAAATCATTTAGAGAAGCTCTGTAATAAATGTTCTAAAATCTGGTATTCCTGCTGAGACATCGTAAGCTAGTAAAAGGAATTCTTTTCACAAAGACAACCATATCAGTAACAGGAAGAAACCAGTAAAATATTTAAACATTTTTTAAAATTTGAATAATGAGGTGCAACATGCATATTTATGCAATAAAGATACATTAACATACAGCTAAGTGACATTATTGTGCATGATTGCAGAGGTTTAAAGACTGTTTAATTATTAACATTGCATTATAAAAGTTATTAGAAATACAACCTAGAAACCAGAACCTTCGATTCTAACCTAAAATATCTTTAAAAAAAAGTAACCTTCACCTATGACCTATAAAAATCTAATAAACAACCATCTTGTGTACATGTATTCAGATTTTGTGATGAACCTAACACTTTGACAATAAAAATCATTCTTTACTAAGATGTGTGAGACATTTGCCTTAACCTTAAAATAATTAGACAATCTAAAGGTCAAGGATACTATTTACCTTGAACTTGTAATGGGGCAATTTTAAGGTCAAGAATATTATTGACCTTGAACTTATAATGATGGGGCAATTCAATGTCAAGGATACTATTAACCTTGAAGTTATAATGATTAAATAAATGAGTAAATAAATAGATAAATGAAGAGATAAAAGATTAGATAGATAAATGAATAAATAGGTAAGTAAATAAATAAATACATAGATAAATAATTATAATGATAATAATGAAATCTATAGAAAAAGTCAATCAGTTTATACAGTCCTAAAACTGTAGAAAATGGTGATTAATTTTATTTCTAAACCATCTATGATTTAAACTAGTAAAATATGTGTAAAGGAGAGAATTTGAACCCAAATAAATCATCATTGAATCAATCAAAAACATAACAAGAACATACCCACCCAAAGGAGTTGTAAATAATATGTCAAACAGACTTATAAAATCAACATCAACGTTCTCAAGTCTTGTGACAAAAGTTAAGAAACAGCTTTTCATCTTGAATTAATCAAGGAAATACTTTAATAATATTTTATCGGAACCTCTGAAAAGTAGCATAACAACGACAGACAAACTAGTTGACTTTAAAAAGTAGACCTCAAACTTCATAAAACACCCGTCTTTTCTTCTTTAATAAAATCAAGTTACAAGAGTTGAAATTCTGATAGAAAAAAATATAAATTACTTCAAACACTCATGGATCGGAAACTTTATCTTTAAATGTCTACTGATAAATCCCTTGGATGACAAGGTATTTCAAACCACAGTCTTAATCATGATGACAAAGACACCCTCTGCCTCGGAGGTCAAATTTAAGAAAACTTTGACAATTACGGATACATTGTCTGCTTCTTTGCAGCGATATCTATTGTGCTGAAATGATCTGTGACAAAACAGCAGATTTTTAACAACCTAATATTTGTATGAAACGTTAAGATTAGTTCATATTTACATAAACTTGAGATGTCTTTCCGCGAACTAAAAAGCCTTCAGAAAGTATATATATGTCTAAGATTAAGTATAGTGTATGCATATATAAATAAAACATTTTAACAAATAACATAGATTGTTTAATATGTAACATACCAAGTTTATTAAAAGCCAATAAAATTGAAAAAGATAAAGGTTCTTATATAAGCTACATGTAAATTAAAGTTGTGATAGAAGATATCTAGCTGTAGCTCTATTGTCATAGATACAACTTCAAATAATAGGGTACAGATTTTGATGGGTGGGTACAGTATTAACTCTTAGCTGGGATATATCTACTGTGCTAAAAAAAATGACTACAGTTGATATTTTTATATTGAAAAATCAAAATATTTGCTATACTGTAAAATCCAAAATTTTCTCAGGCCTTTATTTTTGCAAAACAAGTTCTACATTTATTTGCGAAATGATATTTTCTTGATCATGACTTCCCACTTTGTCATATTATTATCGTACCACATTACAAATGTTGTCATCTGTACACATGTTCTGATATGAAATCACAATACATATAAACTATCTTGTTGAACTTTTCCTTTTCTTTTATGAGCGTTGCCTAAATCAAACTTGGTTTCACTTTCAGTATCAGGTTAGAAAATTAACCTAGCATAATTGATAAGTCTCCCCATAAATAGGGAGACTCCCTATTTTTTATGTGAAGTTTTGATAATTTCTTCTAGAAAAATCCATATCAAATTTTCCTATTAATTTTTTTTAAAAATTCAGAGTCTCCTCATGAGATTGAAAAATCTCCCCCATGAAAATTGTTCATGGTTGGCAAGTCTGAGCTAGATCTTTATATTAACCATGGGGAGATCTTACGGAATTATGTGTAAATAAAATTCTCACGAATAAACTAGACTGATAATACGAGAAATGAAGCAAATAAAGGCCTGTGTTTGGGACTTGTGTCACAGCAAGGAATAGTTGGTCACCTTAATCAGTCTGGGTAATCCTGGATCCTGCCCCATCAAATTCAGTACATACCTGGATTCCATTCTGGCATTCTTTTAAGAATAATTTTGAATATCATACAAAAAGGTTTTTTTTTTCATTTTGCTGATGAGAAAATCCCAAATTGGTCTAACTATCTCATTCATCCCTACAGACAAATTTGGACTGGTCTATCAAATTTTTACTGATTTATAAAAAGTCCTTTGTTTTTCTAGGGTTGATGAGTTATTTTTGATTTACGGTAAATGAAAAAAGATGTAATATACATGTATTTACTTATCAATCATATCATGAAGTTTTACAATCAATTATTTAGTCAAATTGATAAGGTGACAGGTTAACAAGTTTTTACTGAATCTGGTGGTCCAAGGTCCAGGTGGGTTCAAATGAATATATACAAATGTTATACAGCAAAAGAGATTCTTGTCTAAAACTTACAAAAAGGTAAAAAAAAAAGACAATTCTTATGTTTGAACATCTACTGTTACATACATTTAAAATCAATGGGGGAACCTGTGTGCTTGCTAAATGGCACTGCAAATCATCATCGCCAATCTTGTCAAGATAACTGATATCGGCAGAACTATCAAGAGGAAACGCTGAGATTCTGTCAAAATGGAGTACATTCCTGTCTTTGTTAACACAACACTTTCTGCATGTCTGTCACCATTAACAAAATTTTCTAAGTGAATATTATCTTAATCATTAGATTTTGCCCTAACTGGCCATATTCTTATCGGGGAGCATAATTCTAGTTAAAGAGATATTCACAAATGATGTGAACCTTGTCTATAAAAGAGATATTATCATGTTTGTGGTTTTGTCATTTTTACACCTCCACTGACACCGGGGAACATTTAAAAATGTGACGTCATTTATAGTAAAATCCATATAACCTGGCAGGGTGTAGTCTTATGAACCCATTCTTGACCTGGACAATTTAAAATTATAGGAATTAAAGCATAAAAATTACACTGGCAAGAGTTATCTTCCCTACTTTTCACCGTACCTTGAAGTATCAAGGACGAATAAAAAGCTGTTGTTATGAAGCCTGTCTTAACCAAAAAGTAAATACAATTACCCATATGATAATCAAAAGGTTACTCTGTCCCATTTAGTGATGCTTTTTATATTGTTTTAGATTTCATATTTTTTTTTCTAAAAATATAGCAACATCACCCGGTTAAATAAAGTATCGGATACTTACATGTAGAGATAAATAACATACACTCATTCCATTTATGTAAATGACAAAATATACTATGAACATTCCTACATAAAACTACATAGCAGATCATTTCCTAAGGAACCAAACCTATCTGAGAGGGAAAAGTAGTCATTCAACCGGGATTTTCCACACTCTTTTGGGAATAGGACGTGGGCCTTTTGAATTGGGAATTTTAGCAACATTTTATTGAAATTAGGAAATCCAAAAATAGACAAATCTATTTGAAAATACAAAAATATCTTAAAATTCATTGTCATTTGACTTCATTTTGGAAATGTTTTGGAATTGGTAATGGCACCTTATTTTGGACCCCTATGATAAGGTGGAAAATTCCTTTTCAAGACAGGTGGCTTCTCAAATGAGTTCTATATGGAGAAATACTTAAAACAATTGGTTTTCAAAATGTGTTGTCTCAAGACAAGTGCCCTCTCTTATCAGTTGCCTTAAAAGACAGGTTCATCTGTATCCATGTAACTGTTTGCTTGGCAGGAACACTTATGTCAAATTCAATATCATATTCAGTTTGTTTATATCCATATCTGATTTTAGTCATCTTCCTCTCTTTTGATACAGGATGTCTAAATTTTAATAAAAATATTTGAATGGTGACTTAATTTGAAGTATGATCCATATGTGTTAATTGCAATATTGGATTTTACATAAATGACAAGGGTCGGAAAACAAAATACATCACAGAATTCTTGACTTCCCCGGTACATCTCACGTAAAATATTGCTCATAACAATTTTAATGGCCTTTTTTTTCCCACAGATGCATACCCACAAACCACAAAATATACATCTTAGTATATGTAAATGTCTTGCTCTTCAACTTTAGTACATTAAAGCAATACAAACATGTAATCGGAGATTTTATGGAACACTTTAACATATCGATGGCTTGTGTTTTATATATATACATTTCGCATTGTTATTAGTAGGAATCAGATATCCGATATTAAGAAGTACGTGAATTATATTTGTCCATCTTCTCTTGTCTAATTAAATAATACACCGTCAATGTTTTGTATAATGCTAAACGGTCACATATAGAAAACTCTGAAGTTATTGGGTAATGTTCAAAGAGACGACTTTAATATTGATATGTTTTAGGTACTGTACCTTTTATCAATTAAGATCAATTAAGTGTATATGAACTTGCATGAACATATACAAAGGTTCATTGTACATATCTGAATTGTCATAGGTAAGCTGTAATCATTGATAATTATTGTCAAAGTTTAACGAAAAGGAAACGATAGATGCGACATCATCGAAAGTTTTGTACAGCCATCAACATTTATGTATTCAGCATAAAAACTGGCAGTTTACTAAATAAAATTACCATTGAGCAAATACTATTATTAATTCAAGTTATAATGAATATATTCATGTTTTACCATGTCAGAATAGGTCTACAAGAAATACACACACACATACAGATATACATACAAACACCCAGACACACACACATACACACACACCCCCAGACACCCCCCCACCCCAGACACACACACACACCCAGACACACACACACATACACCCCCCCACACACACACACACTTAAAGCAAAACATCAGAATGAATAAGAAAAATCAGCAGAAGAATTGGACTAGGAAAAGTAAAATACCAAGGTAAATATTGAAGTCTGGTCGAGATAAAAAAAGACTTAAATATTTCAAAACAACTAGTAGGTGTTTTCAGAACAAGTAACTTGTAACCAAACTTTTATTTTGGTGCAATACAGCAAGTTTTTGTGTTTTTTTCTTCCGCTATAAAAACACAGGCAATAAGGACCACCCAAGATATGGTTAATGTCTGCCCTGTTTTTATCATACAATAAATTGGTGATACATATGTATGTACAGCCAGTCAGCTACTGATATTGCACTTCTACAGCATCATGCAAGGGAAGACAACTCCTTTGAGAAGCTTTTTATTGTTTTGGATGACTGTATAAGTTTATTTTGTATTTTGAATTTTAAATGGTGTTTTATGCCACACTCAACAATTTTTCAGTTATATGGTGGCAGCCAGTTTTTATTGGTGGAGGAGAGAATCGAATTACAAAGTACCTGGGAAGAAACCACCGGCCTTCTGGTAGTGAAGTGGAAAACTTTCTTACAAAAATCAGCTTAGGTTTCAGTGGGGTCAGACCTGTGCGGACCAGAAGTGACATACTTCATGATTCAAAGAGTGATGTTTAACCACTCCTCCACAGAGGCCCCCATTTATCTCGTATAATCATACCAATCACCGAGTCAGTTGTGATTGGTGCATTATTATGAATATTGAATTAGAATTATCATTATTTATGAAAATGAATAACTCAAATAAAGTGAACATTTCATCTGAATTAAATGGACATATATAAAGTTATTCATATCTAACTCTTTAAAGAAATACAAAATGGGTTCATTTATTTAAAGAAATATCATATTGGACATAAAAATAACACTTAAGAATTGAAATGAAATACAAAATAGATAAATCCACGATGGAATCTTCTACATATTGTGATACCACAATGCGTAGCCTTTATCAGACTAATAAGTTGCACAAAGCATTGTGGTGTCACAAAATCATGAACAAAAATTGGCACTTTCAGATCTTTTGGATTCAGCTATTATGCAGAAATAACTCAATAAAAGAAAATGAATAGATTTATTTGCATAATATGAAAATGTACTAATTTTTATGGTTAATGCGAGGCAAAAAAGACCATATTGATTCAACGATCATGCTGTGCTAATCCCAGTAATCATACAAAATGTTATATTGCACTTTTTGTCTTCGTTAAAACTTCGCCTCAGCTAGGTCATCATGACAAGCAAAATCTATTGAAGAACCATAATACTAATCCTGTTATGCATGTATCAATAAAATTAATTTTTCTATTTTAAGGAAAATCTCGATAATTTCTTAAACTAATTATATAAGAGTTATAGATTTGTATAATGGTTATGAATATGGTTTCTTAAACTTAATTTGTAAATCTTATAAAGCAGTTGTAATATGTGAGATATAATAAAAATCATTTTACCTTACCAGTTTTTTTTAATGCCTTTCTGGTATTATGAAATTTCAGACTTATATCCATGTAAAAAAATTATAAACAAAGGCAGTATATAATAATGAAACGTAATATTTAAATATTTATAAATCATTTTCTAATTAGTGATGATTGAAATTTAATCAAAGATGAAAGTTAATGATGTTTTTTAAACAAATGAATAGATTAAAAAACCAGAAAAATGAATAAATGAATTAACAAACACAAACAAATAAACAGATAAATGAATAAACTATAGAACATAAAGGATATGTTTGCACCTTTTTAAATTAACTGCGCTATACTTTGGACAACAAAAGCATACACATTGCCATAAAATTGGCAATCTATTGACATCATTGGAATCTGTATTGCTTTGCTGTACAGTGTTACAGAAGGTCCACAGTTAAACAAAAATAGTGTATTGTTGATATCAAAATTGTGCTATAGATGTCTTGAATACATATTCATACTGTAAAACCTCCTCTCCCCCTGGATTTTCACTCTTTTCTCTTTTATTTCAGGAAGTATATTCACCCTGTCTTAATTTCGACATAAATTACCAGTCTCATGGATGATATTCATGCTTTGATTCTCACCCTCACATCTAAATGCAAATGGCTAAAATCAAAGAGCTGACCTGGCTCAGTCCGTAGCATGCTCAACTCTTGATTGTGAGGCCGTGAGTTTGAGTCCAGCCGGCGGGAGGTCAGTTTCCTGTCCTTCAAATGTGAAAGTAAAAACTGAGGTCCTGTGTCACAGTAGGTGTCAGCACTTTAAAGATCCCTCACTACTCAATGGCCATAAGTGCCAAGCCTAGGCCAAAATTTGAAGCCCTTCACCGGCATTTGGTGATGTCTCCATATGAGTGAAAGATTCTTGAGTGGGATGTTAAGCAACAATTAACAAAAAAAAAAAAGCTAAAATTAAACAGGAGTGAAATTTTCCATGTATACAGTAGACAAACATATATTCATGTGTACAGGAAAACCTGCCATAACGGACACCTTGATTCAGCAGACACCCTCTGATAACAGACATTTTGTCTAGGTCTTGATTTACATTGTTACATAACACTACTAGAATCTGTTTTAAATAAACAGACAACTCCCTTACCCACACAATGGACAAAGTTGTTGGCCCCTATATGCAAAATTTCTTTATTTTTAACCTGGAATTAGCAAACAATCTTCCTATTATCAACTTCCATTGTCACAAAAAATTTCTCACAAAGCTGAATACATGTATAGATAAATATATATATCAGACCAGAAAAATACTTTGCAATAAAATTTCGAGATAAAAACTTTGAGATATGCGGAATAAAAGTAGTTTAAATATATTCAGTAAAATAATCGGGACCAACCAGCTGTTCAACTTTGACATAACAGAAATTTCGACTCATACGTTTTGACATCACGGGATTCCACTGTATATATATATCTTATTTTACAAAAGAAAGAATTTACAACCATGAGTTCACAAGGGCCTTAATAGTTATCTTAAGCAGTACATACTTTTGCAGTCAAAATGAGGTCTGCCCCTTATTTGTGTAGATGAATCCGCAGTGATTTTTAAGAAATCATTATTGTGGAAATTTCATCGAAATACACGACATATGGTGACGGTGACAAAAAGAGTAAACTGAATATAGATATATCTATATGTAGTTGTACATTATAGATTACAATGGAATAAAACAAAAATAAATAAGCAGTTTACTGAACAAAAATCTTATTGAAAAAATCACACAAACAATCTGAAATACAATTAGAACAAAATACATATTAAAGGTACAAATAGATCTACGATGTATTTAACAAACTGAAATTTAACAATTTGTACAAACTAAACAAAACAGTTGCACATTTTTTTTCCAATTTACCAAAGCATATTAACTTAACTGCACATGAATTATCATTGTGATAACGGAATGGCTTCATTAACGCAGACAAAGAAATACGAGAGACTTGTGTTTTTTAAATCAGCACTTTAAGTTGTGTGTAAGAAGTAAACTTGGCAATAAAACAAGATTTATATACACTCTCATGCTAGTGTTATTTATCACTATACAAATATAGCACTCTTGAAATTTCCAAATACTTCCAGATAAAATAACACAAAGATATATATATCTGATCTAACATCGATGGATTTAGAAATATCCATTGCTCGCTTTCACAAAACTAGAGCACAAAGAAAGGTAATTCATTTGAAGAAATCTAAATATTGTACAACCATTTTTTTTTTTATTGAAGATCAAGTTTAACGTCACAGCACTACAAGAAAATAAATATTTATCTGTAACATAGACATTTGAATAAGTCAATTTTAATGCTACTCTATTGACTCTCAAGAAATCTTTTATAAAGGAACAGCTTACAATGAATAAAAAAAACTTACTGCAATTAATTGAGCCAAAATATATATAACATTGTCTGATTTACAAATAAAATATTAAATGCTGTTGCCAAACTTTATAAAATAAAAAAGGAAATCTTTGGTCTAAATGATTGGTATTTAAACTGCTCCTCTTAAAAAAGAGTTTTTTTATTAAAAGATAATTTTTATGGCAAGATAATGAAAAAGAAAAAATACAAATGAAATTATTTTAAAATTCTCTTGAAAATTGGACCTTGATTCTTATGGTGTAACAAAGCCATTTTGATGATGGTATTTCATTGTTTGAAACCTGTTTACAAAAACTGAAAAAGTGTTCAGATTCCTTGTTGAACTAGAGTATATGAAAAATTCATGACTAAATATCAACACAATGACTTTGCAAGAAAATGACATGATGACATGGGGACTAAATAGAAAAAAATATATCTCAAAGGGTCTTAGAGGATGTCCTAGCATCATTGCTCGCAAACTTGGGGCCCATATGGGGACCAGCTGCTTTCATCTGGCATCCTGTCCACTGGAGATACTGATGACTGAATTAAGTTGAAATTTGCGGAGTACATATGAAGCATCATTATTGAGGTATTTATACAGATAAATGACAATGGATGACAAATAAGGGATAGAGCACAATGGATGATGCATGATGTTTACGAATTACCACAGCTGTTGGCTCAAATAACCTACAAAACTCAAAATTAATGAAAACGGTCTTTTCTGGGAGGTGGTCCATCGTATTGAGGTTCCTTGCCTACATGTAAAGGTATTTTCAATAAGAGAATAACTGGAAAACTTGTGAAACAATATGGCAAATGAGGTGGTCTGCAGGTAAGTTGAAACCTGTCTTGAAAGATCACTCTCATGAAAGACCACCTGTCTTATGAGACCACATTCTGAAAATCACTTGGTTAAAAAATCCTGTAAATAAAACCTCTTTTGAGTGAATAAAACTTCTTCCAAGTAAATAAAACTTCTTCCAAGTAAATAAAACCTATTTCAAATAAATAAAACCCCTTTTGAGTAAATAAAACTTCTTCAGAGAAAATAAAACCTCTTTTAAGTAAATAAAACCTCTTTTGAGTACATAAAACTCCTTCCAAATAAATAAAACCTCTTCCAATTAAATAATACCTCTTTTGAGTAAATAAAATCTCTTATGAGTGAGCATGTTTCTTGAGACCACATTTCAGTGGCAGACAGGGTTTAACATTTTAAAAAGTCACCATTAGGTGATTGTGACTCTATCTCACAAGGTAATGGTCTATGTTCAAATCTCAATAGATCTTACCGATACCTTTTTATCCAGGATAGTAACTTATCCTTCTCCAAACGATGCACACCCCATAGTTCTGGATCAACTACTTATGTTTAACGTGCAACCATGAGATTTGTTACATGCACTTGTTCCTACAGAATGGGGTCTGTGTAGCCATGTGGTTAACTTAAAGCATTGTGCTTTGAAACATGAAGTCTATCACTTCTGGTCAGTGCAGGTTCAACCCCATTGCAACTTGGCTGATTTCTGTAAGAAAGTTTGCCAGTTTACTCGTGGAAGGCTGGTGGTCTCTTCTTGAGTAAAATGTAATTGGGTTCTCTCCTCCACCAATAAAAATTGGTTACCACCATATAACTAAAACAAATGTTGAGTTTGGCAAAAAACAACACTAAAATTTCAAATTTCCCAGAATAGGCTTGTGTAATAAGCACTGGGCAAACAGTAACACTTATTGCATTGTAATCAGCCCATAGCACAGGTCAAAATTTGTAGACCTTCATCTACAATGGATGACATGTTTGTATAAGTGAAAACTTATTAGTGGGAATAAATATACCAAGACAGGCAAAGAAAAACCAACTACTACTAAGTTCCAAAAGTGAATTTTTCATAGAAAAATCCAAAAAGGCCCTATGCCACAGATATGTGGCACATAACTATGGTCATATGGCACAAAACCTTAGAACAAACAGAAATTCATAAACATTTCATTTATAGTAAGTGATGTAACATAAATGAAATATTCTTGGCAGAATATGTAATGTGCCATTCCAAGTTTTATCCATGTTAAGCGTGCGCTTTGGTTTAGGACGTATTTAAAAAAAAAACACACACAAAATTGGTATTACTGGGGTATATGTTCCTTTCATAAGCACATGAAATGAACGTGTTTTATTTGTTGCATTTGATCTGATGCAGGCATAGTGTTCAGATATAATAAAGTTAAAATACCATCAAATATTTTCAAAAAGTACTCAAGGCCTACTGTAGCACACTCAAGGCCTACTGTAGCACACTCAAGGCCTACGGTAGCATACTCAAGGCCTACTGTAGCACACTCAAGGCCTACTGTAGCACACTCAAGGCCTACGGTAGCATACTCAAGGCCTACTGTAGCACACTCAAGGCCTACTGTAGCACACTCAAGGCCTACTGTAGCACACTCAAGGCCTACTGTAGCACACTCAAGGCCTACTGTAGCACACTGAGGGTACCGTAGTGTACTCTGGTTAGTAGGAACCACTTACTCAGCTCCATGATAATCTGATGTTATTTATTTCTATCAAATGATTTCAATTATAATTGAAGAGTTTCATGTTTTCATTCGGTTTTGTGTTTTTTATCAAAAAAACTTGGAGTGGCCAAAAGAAAGAAAAATCAAAACAGAATTTTGTTGATATAAATGGAAAGACTTTCTAAATGACACAAATACTTTGAAATCAACACCATGAGAATACAAGTATTGATTTTCATGAGACGATATAATGGCTATCCATCGTGATAATTGACAGACAAAAGAATTATGAATATTTCAAAAACTTTTCGTGTCATATTATTTACATGTGAGAGGAAATGACAAAATAAATTAATCACCTCACTCAATTTCAAATATCCTAAGGCATGTAAAAATGTTGTCCATAATATTACATCACAACAATTCTTAAATCTACGCAGGAAAATATTGAGTCAAAGAATTTATAGGAACTTGTATATATTTTGTTTAGAAATAGTTGGCTGTGAAGGCAGACCATATAGCTCGCCTGTTTTATGTTTGTTATGATTTAGGTCAAAATCAGGCCACTACAATGTTGAGAAATGATGCTAGACAATGTCCATGTGAGGTTTCATGGCTGTAGCAGCAGTACTTTGCCCAAAATTGACTGAAACAAAATGCTTAATGCAGTACAATTCATATAATAAATGATTAAGTGCAGACGAGCTATAAATTTGGGTCAAAATTAGGCCACAGCAACCAGCACCCCCCTGCATTATTGAGTAATGACCCTAAACAATGTGCATGTGAAGTTTTATCACTGAAGCTGTAGTACTTTGCCCACAATGGACTGAAACAAAAAGCTTAATAAAGGAAAAGGATGACACCGACAACAATGCCCATGCAGTGACAGCAATAGTTCTTCTGTTCTTTCAACAGGCGAGCTAAAAATGTCTGATTCTGGTTTATAAAAAAAAAATTTATTTATTTTACAACATTTAACAAACAAGTTTATCAACTTATTTTAACGTCTCTTGTTGGCACTGATTTTGGCTTGAAAGTCTCTTACTGTGGAGGGAAACTGGGGTCTCCAGAGGAAACCCACATGCTCAAGTTGGTGGCCACCATACCGTCTCATAATACTACCCTGTCCAATCTTTGGATTGACCCTGGATCACATTGGTGAGCGGGGGTGGGGTGGGGGGTGGGTGCTCTAACCACTACGCTACTTGGACTGGTTTATTGGAGCGGGAGCAAGGTTTGAAGTGCATAGGACTTGCATCACTTTGGCATACCACTAAATATTTGTCAATATAAACATGTACAATATAAAAATATTAGGTCTGACTTTGAAAAGATTCTAACCTAAAACACTAAACCTGCTAGGTCATTGCTCCACAAAAGCCAATGCTCTGTAAACTTAATGACTTTTGAATTGTAATAGAATGGTAAAAGTACAGGTATAGAGGGTGCATATCTCATCATCCCCTGAAAAACAAATGACTCTTCTGTACGCCAATGACTTAAGCCAGTCCAAATGTGACTCTTTAGGGGTGAACGAGATATTCATATTTCATACAACTCCCTACTAAAGCTTTTAGAGATACACGGTAGTCTAATATGTCGGGTAAACTACCTTTATTTTAAATGTAAATCTCTTACTTTTGAAAGTTAATATTTGATCTGGATAATCAATGTTAGAGGTGTCATTTCTCCGTCAGATGAAAATTAATATCGTTTTTATTTTGACAGTCTAACACATAGTCGCAAGTATTTGAATGTATACAAATTGAAATACAACTTGTTATAAATCACTTTTTTTCAGCAATGCATTACAAATTTTAAATATTCTGCAAGTAAATTGTGTTTAATATAGGTGTCTCTAGCTCAGGTAATTCTGGTCGTTGAGTTCTGAGTTCACATTTGCGACAAGTAAGTGAAAAGAATTTATTTTAGTGATAATAATACAGAGTGTTTAAACAGAGGAAAACATCTTAGAGGCATTAAGAATTTCGTATCCACCTTTGACTTAAAGATTATTTAAAACCTTGGAGAGAAAATTGAAAAGTCAACAAAAAACTGATAAACCGTGTTCAAATACCCCCTCTGTGGGCATTACTGCTGGTCTCAAAGAACAACGCAAACCTCAAGTGGTAATCTGAAGCTTTATCTGTAGCACAGAGCATCATTTTATATGATCAATCATGAATTATTGAACTTTGATTACAGACAATAAAAACATCATAGAAGGATGTAAAAATGATTGATTGTAAGAACTGATGAGCAAGATATTGAATAGTTTTTATTTCCATTTTGTGTACATTCTGACATATTAAAAGCAAAATACGCGCTTCAATTTTCATGCAAAACAGACAAAAAGTCACAAAAAAACACAGCAACACCTTGAATGAAATGAAACAAATAAACAAAAATGAACGAACACAAAGTCTCAGTTAATTTCACAACCAGATTTTTTTCTCGGCCATTAAAAACCATCCAACATCATACAACGAAGTGAAAAATTGTTGTTTGTGGCAAGAAAATACCAATGAAAGAAACATAGCAACTGACAATGAATTTTAAAATGAATATCAATTAAAGATCAGAAGCTAATGTAATAACAAATTCCCTAGATTAAAAATCATCAATAGAATGACGTCTATGAACTTTTTAATATGCCTAGTTATAGTCGTACTTGATTTAGCCTGAATGACTAACTCAGACTACAATTTTTAGATATAATTGTACACCAAAAAACAAAAAGAGAAATCTAGGATAACTGTATACTTTGAGATTTTCAAGCTCATTTAATTTGTGCCATTTTCGTCCTTAGATGATAGGAAACATTTAGAGTGAACAATACATGTCATCCATTAGTCTATGGTGATTATTGGCGAATTTAAGACATGGTAAATATATTTTATGTCGTAAAAGGGCAAAAAAAAATAATAAAAAACCAGGGCTAAAATTTCTTTGTAAATAATATATGGAACACTTCTAATATTTTTAGATAAGACTGTAACTAAATGCCAGAAAACACCATTCCTAAATAATTTCTTCATGTTTTCACTAGATGGTTTGTACTGATGATTTGCCCTCAAGCTAGTAAATTTTGATTGCAACTAATTAAATGAAAACAAATATTTCACAAATCATGTTGATTAGTTTTTGATGATCAAAGTTTAAGTTTTTACAAAACAGATATTAAAAATTTATTTCAAATAAACATTCAAAAATTTATTACAAAACAGATATTAGTTACAAAAAGTTTTTAAAAAATTAAAACCAAAAAAATTAAATCGATACTCAAACTATACCACAATACAGAAATTGAATTTAGTCAATCCATAGAAGCAGACGACATCTTTACTTCAGATTTTGTTGAAGTCTTAATTATTTTTTATCAGATTTCTTTAGAAACATTGTTTTATTGGCTGCAAAAATAAAACTAATTGTTTGAACTATGAAGAGAAAGTTTCTTGTTGTGTTCAATAAAATGTGACCTTTTTGTAGATGTCAGGAGTAATTTTTGGAAAAACAGAATCATTTATTTATATAAGTACAAAACTGGTTGATTTTACAAACATGATTTGACACTGTAGTCATGGATTATGTAATAAAATAGAAGATACATACATTTTACGATTAGTTTTTCCTTGTTGACATCAATTATTAACAAGCCACATGTACAATGTATATAACATACTCCTTTGTAAATGTCTCCTGAATTCACTGATATAGGGGTAACAGAATGCTAGGGGTGTATATTTCCCACCACAAAACCAACAAAATAACTGCAGCATGCATTTGTAAGGGGAAAGTGTATCAACCATTTTTTAAAGTATTATGCCGACTTCCTGCACAAAATTTAGTTTTCATGCAGTTTAAAAAAATGTTGCGAGACAAACTAGGTATAAAAATTGTAGTTTGAAAACTAGTGTCATTAACCATACAAATGTATTTGCAAGAATCCTTAGTATAGGTCTAAAATTCTGGAACTTTGTCTATGACTATTAATATTTCATATGCTTAAAATCTTCACACGGTATAATCAGCATCTAATTGTTTACTGCTTGTCTTGTTTTTTCACTCATTCAGGCATTTTCCTTCCTCCTAAATCTGGATCCAGTGTCAAAACATTTGTGAAAATTAAAATTTTAACTAAAATAGAAAAACTTAAATTGAGACATTTGTTTAAAAATACTTTATTCTTTATTTTGAAATTCCAAATTAGGAATTTATGTTTATATTTTGGAAAAGTACAAGCCATTTTTGCATTGGGAATACATCCTGTAACTGGACCCAAAATGTTTTAGGAAAACCTCGTTATTGTATATGGAGATACATTCAGCTTCAAGTGAGGTGCCACAAATTTTGACCTGTGTTTTGGACTTTTCACAATATATGCTTTCCATGTAAAGTGTCTGTCACAACAGGCTATGCATGTTTCTACAGGGGGTCTGTGGGCAATTTTGTTGAAAATTGTGCATTGGCATGCAAGGACATTGTACTATTTTTCGAGACCGTAGGTTGCCTTTAAGCATTAAAGATGACTGTTAGATGTGCACAACACTGTTACGGTCTTACAATTCACTACTTAACCCTTCTCAATTGTTCTTGAGTTGTACGATCTGGCACAGCAATAGCAGAGCATGTACGATCTCCAAACACTCCTGACTAGTTGTGACTGAGCCTTGACTACAGTCATTTTAACATTAGATGACAAAACATTACTGATTACCAGAATAAGATGACAAGAAACAATCAGTTACCATGACTATATAACGTTTGTGGTAGGTGTCTGTATCAATTTGTCGTACAAAGTTACAGGACCCAGTTAAAGTGATAAGGTCCATGTGATGAAGGTTCTTTGACATACCACCTCTGCCATAACATGGTACCCTAGTGTAATGTATCACCCCAAAGATATACTTGCCGAGACTCTATTTTTGATGTAAAATTTTGATAATTTCTTCAAGAAAAATGCATATCTCTCCCATGAAAAATTAAAATTTTCCGATTAACTCTTACTAAAATTTTGAGTCTCCCTCATGAGATTGAAAAATTTTCCCCACAAAATTTGTTCAAGGTTGACAAGTCTGCAAAGACTACTGTAAGTGCTGGTCACAATCATTTCTAAAAAAAAAGTCTTAGGAAATGAACCCAAGACCATCCATTTGTGAGACAAAGCTCTCTTTATGGACTGAAACAGTGTGAACAGTATCTCTATATAACAGTGTTGTACAGTGGAACCTAGCTTGAAAGACCACGTTCATGAAAGACCAACTGTCTTATAAGATCAGATTCTGAAAACCAATCCATTAAATAATCTTGTAAATAAAATCTCTTATGAGAGGGCACCTGTCTTGAAAGACCATATTCCAGTGGCATATGGGGTGGTTTCTCAAGACAGGGTCCACTGTATTATACATTGCTTTTTCATGTTTTAATATAAAGGATGCAAAAATGCATGTATGATGAATGTATACTCACTTATTCAAAAGGTAAATAAGCAAGGAAAATTTTGATAAGTACTTTCTTGCATGGCATGACCTAATTTTCTGGTAAGTCAATTTTATGCAAAAAAGAAATAAATGAAATAAACCAGACATTTACCTGTATTTGATATATTGTCAACTATTATGTTGAAATCAATGTAAATGAGATTTAATCTCATTTAATCAGGATATCCTGGATATGCCTGCATCAACAAGCAGTCAGTAAAAATGCTGATTATTATGTTTATGTCATACAGGAAAGTCATTTTAAAGTTTCAATACAGTCATAAAACTAATGCATATATGTAGCTTAGAGGCAATTGAACTTTGATTTTAACTTAATCTGCCAAAGTGTTTAAAATATTTATTGTTTCAACAAAATCAAAATCAAATAGAATAAAGCAGGATCTATACGAATGAGGGGAAGGTAACATTAATTTGCATATAGGATAATCTTTGCTGCCCTGAGGAGAACAAATTGAGTAGGCTATCATTACAGGAGAAGAATTGTTGATTTTCAGGTTGAGTGACAAGCAATGTGTATATACCTAACAAGTAGCAAATATTTAATCAAACATCACTCTACTTAACATGTAATCATTAGCAATACCATACAATCGGTCAATAGCGGTCTGATAAGTAATAGGTTTGTATGTGTTTGAAACTAATCGCTAATCAGAGTCATTTTCAACATTGCCTGATTAAGCCTTATATAACCACCATTGGTGCCTTATTATAGATTCCAACACTTGGACTTTTATAGATTACAGGTTTAAAATATCTTATTTACACTTACTGGCTTAAGGGACAAATTGTTTGCTTTGATTAAGATTATGGCCACATGAGCACCAAATTGTTATTTCCCTCGAAGCTGTGTAAACAAATAACTGTGACAAAAACAACATGAATGTGTTGAACTATAGCATGAAATGATTTGGACTACCAGTTTTGTACAGCCAGGAATGAAGTGTTCATCTGTAGACAATATAAAAACCAGATTTGTCAAATCTTGTAGTGTTTGGGTAAAAGGGAATTAGTATGTGTATAAAGCTAAACACAAGGTAAAGAGGTCCTTAAAAGTCAACAGCTACTTTTAAATAGCTTTAAAGTTATAGGACACGTTACAAGTTTACTGTAAGAGGAACATTCTAAATATGTTTGGTTTCTGGTGGTTTAATTCAACCCTTTTAACCCCATAAACAATAATAAACTAATTTAGAATAACAGAAAAGACCATACCATTTAGATACTCTGGGATCAACAGGTTAGTTATTTTTATGGTATGGAGTCGTAACAGGCTAAAGGGTGAGATATCACAAATTTTGATCGATGATATGGACTACATCAAATCAACAATTTGAATTTATGGAATTTTAAAATTTTGAACAGTGTTTCATGCCACACTCAACAAATTTTCAGTTATATGGTGCAAGTCAGTTTCTAATGGCAGGGGAGAGAACCTGGTTACATGTACCTGGGAAGAGACCACCGACCTTCCCCAAGTAAAGCAATCAACGAAGGTTCTTAAAGGGGGATATTATCTACATAAGCCACCTGTTCTGTCTCATTATAAAGAAAACCACTTTTGGTGGTCTAGTTGTAGAGTGCTCAACTCACAAGCAGAAGGTCCAGGGTGGATTCCCAGTGTAGTAGCCAATTATTTCCCCGTCTGAAAGTTTTCCTGGGGGAAAAACTGGCTAGCCAATTCTTTTCCACCTTAGTTGAAAGTTTCAACAGGGGAAAAAAATGGCTAGTCAGTTTTTTCCCAGGGAAAGAATTGGCTAGCCAGTCTTTTCCCCTGCAGATAGACTTGGCTGCTACATCGGTACTTGGTCATAGTGGCTATTACTTTTTTATGTGACTTACAGAGTGAAAGTGAACATCACAGGTGTTTTGGATGAGACTTAAAACTAAGGTCCATGGTCATGGCAGGCACAACATGTTAAAGAACTAATGTAGTGTAGGCCACATTAAACATGTAAAGAGATAAATACATATATAAATACCAACATGTATCAATTCAGGTATACAGGCACCTCACTGCATTGGCGCCTGTCCATAGCAAAGGTAAAAATGTTAGACATCGCCATGTAAATGAAAAATTCTTGGTGGAATGTAAAACAATAATAAAACAAAACTCATTAAAAAAATACTTAACCTTTTCTTTAAAACCTTGGCACAGAAAATGTCCATAATGGTGGACCTAACTTTCATTTGCATAGGATGTCTTCAAATGAATCAAAAAAAATGTTGGCATGTCTAAAATTAAAATTATCTTAATAAAAAAAGCAAAACAAATGATGATGGCTGCTCTGAGTGACCTAGTGGTGGAACAAGAATATCTTGCAAAGGATGTCAATGGTGTGATTCTAACAAAGAAACTTAGCATTTCGTACTTAGCACATTGCAAAAAAAAAAATAAGAGCAAAAGTCACAGGTTAAAAAGGCTTGGAACCTTTTATGCTACTGATGTATTATAAAACTTTTGTAGAGGGAGGGACTCTGTGGTCGAGTGGTTTGAGAAGTCTCTCACTTTTGGTTGGCGCAGGTTCAAATTCCGCTGGAACCTAAACTGTGTTTTGTGAGAAAGTTTGTCAATTTACTTGCTGAAGGTTCTGTATTCTTTTCCTGGGTACATTGTAATCAGAGTCACTCCTCTGTCTTTCAAAACTGGCCATCACAATATAACTGAAAATTGTTGAGTCTGGAGTAAAACACTGTCCAAAATTCAAACTCACATTCCTAGCATCAGATTAGCTGAAGTTGAGTTTTCTGCTAGACAACCCAGAGCAAAATCCTCTCTTATTTGTGTTTACTTGAGTGGAATTTAACATCCAATCAAGAATGTTTTACTTTAGGGTATACGGCATCTATAGGTGAAGTCTTACAAATTTTGACCTACAAGTATGTCATTGACTACTGTCACTACATAACTCATCAACCCCTGAAAACAATGGACTCTCTATATATCAAAGATTTAGACCAATCCAAATGTGTCTTTAGGGGTGAATGAGTTTACATACAATGCATACCTTGATACAGAATGAGTTTACATACAATGCATACCTTGATACAGGATTTAAAGTTTTCATCTAAAAGGCCCAGAGCAAAGGTCTATATTTATGATACTTAATCTTAAGATGATAATATCTTCTTTTAGGGTAAAAGTCTTGGCAGGATATAAGATGACATTACAATATTGGTTAGATATTCATAATTTCAAACCTGTTCTGAAGTAAAGGAGGCTTATAGCCATTATCCTTTTAACTGTATGTGCACAAGAATTTACGCATAAGAAAAAATGTATTGGTTGATGCTGATCCAAATGTAATTTCAAGAAATATCCATTATGTAAAACCGATTTGTAACATTGTAATCTTTTGAATGTGAACTTTACATTCTAATTCATCTTATCAAGTGTAAGGTGTGAAAAAGCAAGTAAAATACTTCTTAAGACTTTCTTCTATGACACACAGGAAGGTGACAAGAATAGGAAAGTTACGTAAGATGACAGGGATGACAAGAAACGTATTGTTTACTTTCAGAAAATTCTGAGTGGAAGGATCATACATCACTATTCACACAGTACACATGTACTCAGAAAATATTGTCATGAAGAACCACCTTAAAATGAAACCAGTCATAAGAACCAGTTGAATGGTGTAAGGAACCACTGTCATTAAGAACCACCTAATGTTAGAAACCAGTCATAGGAACCACCTGATGTAAGAAACCATTGTCATGAAGGACCACCTGATATAAAAAACCACTGTCATTAAGAACCACCTGATGTAAGAAACCACTGTCATTAAGAACCACCTGATACCAAAGCCACTCATCAAAAACCATCCATCTTGTCCAATCATACTCTTATGAATATCTAAAACTTTGAATCATGCGTTCCTTTTTTCCCTGTCTTGACACATGCATATATAGATATTAAACCTCTCTGTTCTTTGTATCATGCATATATAATTACATACATGAAACTTATATATAACAACCTACTTAGGGACACAAGAAAACCAGTCTTTATAGGCAGGTGATCTTTATATAGAGGTTGATTTGTACATAAGTGGCATTATGGGGACCAGGTGGTCTTTATACACAGGTAAAGCATGTTTTACTGTAAGTTAACCTCTCTGTACTTTGTGCTGATACATACAGTATATTTAAAAATTTCCATCAAATTTCCTACAATTTTAAATCGCATTTAATCTTTACAGAATCAGCTACAAAATTTATATAATGAGGTGGGGGCCATCATTTGTGCAGAGATTACCATTGATTTGATTACCTATTACAGCTATCTCAAAATTATGTTCTTTTCACTGTAAATGATTATACCTAGAAAATGTATGTTAAACACATCCATATCCAGGGTGAAAGGTCATATTGTTGATGAACTTGATGCACTGGAAAATGATGTACAACAAATTATTATTATATATTTACATAAATGTAAAGATTTTTGGCATTTTGCCATTTAATTTAAAAAAAAATCAAACAAAACTTAGTCACGAGTCATGTGTAAGGTATTTTATGAAAGAAGAAATTTGAAATTTTTGTGTCTGTTCCAAAGTAATTTAACTGAACGATGTACAGGGTTTTTCTCACCTATGTTGACCTGTTAAAGTTTTGTTGGCCATTGAGAAATACATCACAACCACCTTTAGGTGATATTCTATATCAAATTACAGAAGATTAATTTGATTTAACATTTCAATAGACAGGACTTCCTATCTTTTTTGTGTCAGGTTTGTGAATCTTTAATCCAAGGTGTTCAGCCATACACACACAAAATAAAATTGACAAAAGATTTTAAACCTAATAAAAATCTACAATGTATATAAATGTAGCTACTACAATTATCAAATTCATTTTTTAAATGATGAAAGACTTTCAATTTAACAATTTCTTAAATATGAATTAATGCATCCACTACAATTTTTCAATTAATATTTTTCAGATGATGTGAGATTTTAATCTTAACAAAATTTTAATTGAACATTACAAATAGAGTATTAGGTTTCTCTTCCATGTATAAAGCAACATATACATTGTAACATTATACTCAACAGAAAAATAATTTAAATCATTTAAAAATTGTACAAGTCAATGTTTGTTTGTTTATTGTTGTTTAACGTCCCACTCAAGAATATTTCACTCATATGGAGACGTCACCAAATGCCGGTGAAGGGCTTCAAATTTTTACCTATGCTCGGCACTTACGGCCATTGAGCAGCGAGGGTTCTTTAACGTGCCGACACCTACTGTGACACGGGACCTCCAGTTTTTTACAAGTCAATAACCACAAGGTATTTCTGTCACTGTAGCTTTTCCATTGGCTGTATCTTATAGTTCTTAACTAATAAAAAATAATGCAGTACAGTGGAACCTGTTTGAATGTTGCATCATAAGACAGGTGGCCCCTCAAGACAGGTGGTCTCATAAGACAGGTGGTTCTTTAAAAGAGGTTTTCATTCCAGAGATATTTAACTGAGTCATTTTAAAAATGTGGTCTCAAAAGACAGGTGGTTTTTCATGACAGTGGTCTCTCATCACAGTTTCTACTGTAGTCTCACAATAGTATGCCTTAAGTATTACAAATATATGCTCTAATAGTGATAGTACTGAAATAGTGATTTCCTCGATAGCAATACTATTGCAATAGATAAATTTAACCTCAATGGTCACCACTGCCTTTTTAGACACACCTTATAAATTAGATGATAGGAAAACTCATCATGCCATCAAAAGAAAATTTGAATTCCGTTGCAAATCAAGCTTATTAACTAACATTTGTTTTTAGCAGATGCTATCTGATCAGGGAAGTGAAACAAGCATGGGTCTTGTATACTAATTGTCTGTGTCTAAGTGTCAGACACAGTCAAACATGTTTTGTAAAATCTAAGAATGTACATGATGATGAAAAAAAAGATTTTAAAAAGAAGAATTCACTTCATGAAATTTGAACATTTTCATGTACGACCTTGTCAGATAGCTTCTTTCCTACCAGTTTTTAACAGTTGATAAAACCGACATGGTTCTTATTTCAGGACAGAAAGTGGTCTAACAACTCTTGTAATTTGATCAGTAATATTTCTACTGGTAGTTACTTATTCCATGACTAATATTTACACATTAAGCTATGCAGATTTTAGTTAAGTAAGAATTAACAAAATTGTTTTCATTTCAGATGAATTAGTTTTCTTTGGTAAAATGTAAAACAAAACCAGAGAGAAAATGGAAAGTTCTGAAGTTACACAAAGGTGCATTAGCAATTGTTTGAATTATTTTTCAGATAGATAAATGAGTTTATTCTTACATGTATTTTGCCACTATATGTGGGTGTTAAAAGGAACAGAAGCTTAAATTTACGACTAGTTTCATCTTTATAATGGCAGTCATGGATCTGAATTCCCAAAAGATCAGAAACAGACTCTTATTGTAGGTAGCCATGATTACTTGGATAAACAAGTACTTTTATTGTTAATGAAAAGACTATTGGGATATACCATTCTGGGGCATCCCACTGCAATGGTGTCCAGGAAATATGTCTGTAAGAGTATTGTTTCTGGGTCATACCACTGCTTCTGGGACATGCCACTGCAATACTATTGTTGTTGGGCAGATATCTTTGGGATAGTATTAACTCTGGGACATAGCACTACAATACTACTGTTGCTGGGGAAAATGTTTGGGAAAGTGTTAACTTTGGGACATAGCACTACAATACTATTGTTTCTGGGGGAAATGTTTGGAATAGTTATAACTCTGGGACATAGCACTACAATACTATTGTTGCTGGGGAAAATGTTTGGGATTTCATTGCTACTGGGGTATAACATTGCAATACTATTGTTGTTGGGGAAATATGTTTAGGATACTATTGCTACTACATGTAGGATAAAACACTGCAATACTATCTGTTTGCATAAAAGATAACAAATTTTGCCAATAAATGTATTGCTTTTCGATCTAAATTGCACTCACCAAAGTTACAAACATAACATTTTTTTGCTTTATTTTTTTGTGCAGTTGAAGAATGCTTAGACTCTATAAATTCAGATCACTGAAACAGATTGTTGAGAGAATTTCATTTCATTTATTTACAAAAAGCTCTGAATCTGGCAAGCTAACATTTTTGTACATTACATGATGAAAAGCATAGACTGCATTTAAATCTTGATACCTTGCAATTGTTCTAAATATGCACTGCTTCTGTTTACATATAAGTTTCATCTGATTGCAAGCATTGGCAACTGATTTATGAGTTTGAGTTATAAAACTTCACAAGACATTCTTCCATTTATTTTCAAAACACAATGTTTACAATATTGCTGATAGCAAATCATCAATACGAGCTGGTTATCATTTTTATTTCTGAAGGCCACCAAATTTTTATTCGAGTATTGTATGAATAACTCTTTAATCACTGTTTACACTCAATCCTAAATACATACTGTATGCCAGTCTGTATTTAACATTTTTGACAATAATTTTAGATTTGTTCTAACTTTTTTCTTCTAAGAAAAATGAAAATGGAGAATGCACTGGATATTTTGTAAAATCTAACACTTTCACAAAATACAAAAGAGCACTCTCAGAAAAAATATTGAGATCCCCACCCATAAACCATATATATTTTTGTTCCTTATATCAATACAGGTTAATTTGTATGAAGTGTAATTCCCTGGGGTAATACTTGACATCACCCTTTAACTAATGGTCAAATAACTTTGAAAACTGTTGAGATCCCCACCCATGTATGTTCTTGTTCCTTGTATCAAGAGAAGCTAATTGATATTGAGTGTAAATCTCAGGGGTCATCCTGGGCGCCTCCCTTTCACCAATGGTCAAATATCTTGAGAACTGTTGAGATACCCATCGGTAAACCGTAAAATGTCCTTATATTAAGACAAGTCCAGATCCTCACTTAAGAAACCACCTTGCTAATCAGACCACTGTATGCTTAATTGATCTTAATAATAAGGCTATAATGTATGCATATACAGTAGAACATCACATATAAAACTATAGATATTCATCCTCTTGAAAATGTCTTAATAAATATCAAATAAGTCCAGATATTCAATGTAACATAGCAATAGTATGCATTGCAATAACAATAGTAATTCAGCATTTCATGAATGGGCTGAGAATGTGAATTATCAGTAATTAAAGGGAAATAAATGTGGTTGAGAAAGTTATATGTATAATCAAGAGATGATGTACCAAAAAGAAAAGATGATGTACTGAATGAAAAGATGATGTACTGAAAAAAGATGATGTACTGAAAGAAAAGATGATGTACTGGAAGAAAATATGATGTACTGAAAAAAATAGTGATAAATAAAACTTTCTCTTTGCAGATTTCAGTTTTAATATTTTTATTCCAAATTAATCTTAATACAAAAAAAGAATTTTGCTTATGTTGTATATAAATGTACAGCATATATTTTTTTTTTGTATTTTTTTATTGTCAATTTTCTCAATGACTGCTTTTGTTAGCGATGAGAAAGAAATACAAATGTATATTGCTGTGTCCTGCACTAAGATGCATCTTAAGATAATTATATGTATATACATGTACTAGTAACTAATGTGTCAGCTGCACTTTAGTATATACATGCACTTCAACCTGTCTTAACTTATCAAAACTTAAAAAAAAAAAGGACTCTCCTGTCAATCAATGACTTACACCAGTCCAAATGTGTATTTAGGGATGATGTTAAAAGACCACTCGCATGAAAGACCACCTAAAACCCACTTTGTATATTAATCCTTTAAATAAAACCTCTTTTGGGAGACTACCTGTATTGAGAGACCACACTTCAGTGGGGGGTGGTCTCTGAGGACAGGTTCCACTGTATTACTCATGGTTTATGTAATTGATCATCTCTGTTTAGAATTGTAGGTACATTGTACATTGCACACACACACACACACACACACACACACACACACACACACACACACACACACACACACACACACACACACACACACACACACACACACACACACACACACACACACACACACACACACATGCCAAAAGTATGTCAATTAAAGTCATTTTCCCAATAGCTTACAACAGGCAAATTTGCAATAAAGGCCACCTCAATATATAGGGCACCTGCTAATAATGACCATTCAAATATAACTTTTGATAACTTTTTAATAATGAATAAACCTCTTTATACAGTCCATCTGTCCATAACAACCACTTTTGCCTGCTCCATTGAGTAGCCTTTATGGTCAAGTTTGACTCTATTAAAAGAACTCTGACTCTGAAATCTTAAACTTTTACATGTACAGTGAAACCTGTATATAGGGGCCATCCAAGGAACCAGAAATTATTGACCTTTATGTGCAGGAGACCCTTATACATGGTTAAATTTAGTTGAATTATGCAGTCAAGGAACTTGAAAAAACTGGCTTTTATAAACAGGTAATCCTTACATACAGGTGGCCACTATGGCAGGTTTAACTGTATATATATATATATATAATTTCATGGACTGAACTTCATGATTGGTTCTTCCTGGTTTGAAATCTGTTAGTTTCTTTTTATGCAAACTGTAACTATTTATATGTGACAAGTGAAAGCTGCAGCATCAAAATCTTCTTTGATCATAGTTAGTGAGGTCAACAAAATAATCATTGCAAAGAAAAATTTTGGCTTCTCAGAAATAAAGCTTCATGGAATTAAAAAAAAATCAGATGAAAATAGACTTTCTTTTCAACATGTGAAATTTTGCAAGAATTGATAAAAGCATAAATTTGTGACAGTTACTGGGAAAAAAGTAATTAAACATAAAATGCTATGCGAAACTGACATTAATTGACATACTTTTGGCATGTGATTGTAGATCAGTGGTGTACTGTTGGCGGCTCAAATGCAAAACTGCCTGACAGTGTCCTGATGGCAAAAAACAGGGATTTTTTCCCCTAGAAAATGGCTATACAAGAGTAAAATTAAAGAAGGCTTGGGGTATTGAAAGTAAAATGAATTTCCCTAAAACTGCATGAAATTATATGTTTATAGCAGTATTTTACATTTTCTTTGACTAGGACTTCTTAGGAGTATCTTAAATGCAAATAAACAAAAATGACAATTATGAAGGTGTTTGTGAAAGAATCAATATTCTTAAGTGTCAGTGAATACATATATTTCTTACCTTTCACCAAAATTTTAATCATATCCACTGATAAAATAATAAAGTTGCAAAACCTATTTAAAACTTCATTAAATATCATACACAACAGCTATTCTCCCATATCAGCCCAGCTCCTTTATGACACCATGATATGCATGCATGTAAAATAAACAGACGCTAAGTAAACAATATGGCGGGTGCCAAACACTCAGGATGCATCTCCCAGTGGGGAAATTAAGAAAAGTGTATTGAAGATAATTCAGGGAAAACTCTGTAGTTATCAATATTTTATGATATCTTAACTCAAGGGAGGAAAAAAATATACTGTATGACTTCAAGACAGCCATGACATTGCTACATGTGATAAAATTTACTGACAACTACAAATTTCATGAACTGGACAGTGGTCAACCAGTGTGATGACAACCTGGATACAAAGTTAAAGGCTATACTAAATTATAATTATTTCAAAAATATATTGACCTACAGCTTTAGTATGTATCTCAGATTTTTAAATATGAATATTAACTTATCAGCCTGAAAAACAATTAGATTCACCTGTAAATCAATGATTTGGACCAGTCCAAATGTATCTTTAGGGTCAATGGTTAAATATTCTCTAAGTATTACAATAGCTTAGTAGGTTTAAGGGCTTAACTAACAAGTCAAAGGTATGGGGTTTGATTTCCGGTAACAAATTATGTTTAAGACTTCTTTGTAAAATCTAGTGCCTATACATTCACATTGGATTTGGCATACCATAAAAAGGTGAAAGTCACTGGTCTTTCACATGAAGCATTAAACGAAGGTTACATGTCACAGAAACCCTTAGTATATTGTTATAAATCCAGGTCAAAATTTGTAACACTCAACCTGCTTTTGGTCTCCATACAGGTAAAATATTCTTGTCAATACAGTGGACCCTGTCTTGAGATACCACTGTCCTGTCTTGGGAGACCATATTTTAGTGGCAGAAGGGGTGGTATTTCAAGAAAGATTCCAATCTACGTAATGCACACCCACACACACACATACATTAACACCCACTCACAAGCCCACCTGCACACATACATACATACACACACAGTATAGATGTTCACACACATACATGCACACACACACACACACACACACACACATAGTATACATAGACATAGTACATACACACACAGACACACACACATACAGTATATATATACATAGTACACATACTCAAACACACACAGTACACACACACACATAGTACACACACACAGTACACACACAGTACACACACACACAGAGTACACACACAGAGTACACACACAGAGTACACACACACAGTACACACACATAGTACACACACACAGTACACACACACATACACATAGTACAAATACACAATGATACATTAAATTACTGATAAGCATCTTCATTGAATTTTTATGTTACATAATATCCCACCTAAAATTTAATAAAATCATAGAACAAGTATTGAGACACCACACTATTTGTCACTGAAATGTGGTCTCTGAAATCAGGTCCTTCAAAAGAGGTTGATTTAGTGGTTAACTGGTGTACAGTTATACTTGGCAGGTGGTCTTACTAGGCAGGTGGTCTTATTTGACAGGTGGTCTTACTAAGCAGGACCTCACCAGACAGGTTTCATTGTATTTCTAGCTTTACATAAAGAACCATACATTTTGACTTTTGCTATGCAAATTGTTCAACACAGTAAAGTTATTAAAGTGTCATATCTACCATGTCAGATATAAACAATTTTAAGTCTCAAATGAAGGATCAATAATACTTCTGTCTAAAGATAATACATTTTTTTTAAAAATCTTAAGTTTTAAACAATGATAATTGGCTCAATATGGATTTGTACATACAACACTCTGCTTACAGGACAAACCTACAATCAAATTAATCATCCCTAGATATAAAATATAGATGTCATAAAAAATTATTTCAGTTATACCTTTAAAAGAATTTGTTGATAACAATAAAATCAGCTTTGAATTGAAATTAATTTGTGCATGCTAATAATATTTCTAAACTATTAATTATATTTCTAAATTAGAGGATATCACTTTTCAATAATTGAACACATGACTACAAGCAGTGCATTTAAGTGAGCGTGAAAAAATACTGACAATGATATTCTGTCGACTTGAGATGCAAAAGCGAATATATATCTATTTTTGCCTCAAAACAAGACGCAACACCAAATTACAATACAATGACTGCAGATATAAATATCATGGATTACATCAACATCCCAATCTTCAAATTAATTTGAATCCCGAGAGTATTTCCTGTAATTAAGCAACACGCTTCAACACACATAAAAATAATAACCTACCTGATTGCTAGTCACAATACCAAATAATTACACTACAGTTGACTTTACTGTGTGAACTGCTGATCAATAGAACCAATCTATTCAAACAGTCTTTAAGGAACATCGCTTGATATTAAAATCACTTGGTTAAGTTTTGTCTGGACCTCTGCCAAATTTGAGGACCTCGAGACAAAATCTTATCGATTTTATTCCGCTTTTTAACTTATCACTCTAAATAACTCTTTTGTAAAGCAATTTAATTTAAGAAAATTTCCGACAAATAGTCTTGGTGGAACTTCAGTGTTAAAGAATGATTCAATGTATATGTTAGACTAGAGCATACTTTTTTGTCCCTAGGAAACCCCATTTAAATGAACACCTGAGGGCGTGACCTGGTCTCAATATTTACTTTTGTTCGGCAACAATTTATCGGTATAGAAGTTTGTCAAACAATGAAATGATCCTTGTTATTATTTGTAACCAGATAAAGGTATACCATACTGACTTCAGTTTACCCAAATCTTATCGTACACTTTGTAACTACCTGAAGCTTTATCTAATAATTCATTCTTAAACACACAACTTGTATGTATAATTTCTACCTAAACAGACTGCATTGCTTTTTTAAACTCTATAAACATGTTTGACGAGTGGATGGTATGATTTTCCGATATACCTGTGAATAGTACCTGTGAATATGTATGATGAGATATATCACTTATGATGGACAGGGCTATCAGATATCGATTACAACTTGATAATCGTTAATCATGTCTTGATATTATGATACACAGATGTGTTGAGTTGACCATTTACTATGACCTCGGGTGATTACAGGATCAAGTCTCGGTATGTCAACCAAACGTCTACGCCACTGTAGAACAAATTAAAGAGTATATATTTACTTATCAGGTATTATCAGAAATCACAATGTTGAATTTGAATCGGTATTTGTTTGTTTAAGATGACTGGAATTTATACCCACTAAAGGTTCTTTAACTACATTGACAGTTAACAAATTTAAAATATACATCGAACAAAGCGGTAAAGAATGTTTACCTTTGATGAAAGTGATTTTATATGCTTTAGTCAATTTTGAATTATTTCAGTGACATGTAACTTCTATTGCGCAATAATGATATAGTGAGATTGAACCTTCAACAAGAGATTTAAACATTTTAAATTCATGACGCTAGTTTTTGATGCAATATGGGAAAGTGGTTAAGAATGATTATTAAGAATTAGTGCAATGTGGCAGAGTGGATGAGAAAAAGTAATTAGATGTGATTATGTGGCACAGTATTCTATATCATATACCAAAAATCTCTTTACTTCACCTATTTTTTCACTTTATTCATTTATTTGATTATTCCTTATGCCACTCTTAATGACCAGTCCTGTTGTGGCTTTCAATAAAATTTCATTAATTTTCTAATTCATTTACATATCTATTTATTCATTTATCTGTATTTTAATTAACAAATTAAAATATCTATTATTAGGAAGGAATTGTGGTAACAAAGTATCCAGGAAAAAAATCTTTACATAACAACGGAAACCTATCTCTAGGGCTGCTGTTTAATATGACAATTTTCTTTGAAATACTATGTTCTAAAGAAAAAAACATTAGATAGAATAATCCTTGAAATGAAACCCTTTCTGTGAGACCACTTAATGCACCAGTTACAGGTATATGGCAGATTGATTAATTAGATACATTTTAATCCACTGATAACTTCCTGATATTATTGTTTCAAAAGTCAGCCATTGGCTAAAAACTGTTGTCGACAAAAAAGGAAGTACACTTTGCACTTAAGATGGTTTTATCGAGTAAAATTCAGAAGCTGATTGGATGAAATCTAGAGAGGGTTAATATGAGTCAAATGATAAACTTGATTACAAAGTCAGTTTAGAAGCACACCGCTGTCTAAATTGATTTCCATATCAACAGCCATTACTGATATGGTGGTAAATATAGTTCTACCACTCTACCAAGTAGTATTCTCACTATATATATGGTCAACTAGTTAACTTTATTACATGGTCAGTTTAGGAGCAAGCCACTGTCTAAATTTAAACCACTGTCAACAGCCATTACAGATATGGTGGTAATTACAGTTCTACCATTCTACCAAGGAAGATGCCCACTGTAGTCAATTGGTAAACTTTCTTACACGTGCAGCCAAGGTGGAAACCATTGTCAACAGCCATTACAGATATGGTGGTAATTATAGTTCTACCATTCTACCAAGGAAGATGCCCACTGTAGTCAATTGGTAAACTTTCTTACACGTGCAGCCAAGGTGGAAACCATTGTCAACAGCCATTACAGATATGGTGGTAATTACAGTTCTACCATTCTACCAAGGAAGATGCCCACTGTAGTCAATTGGTAAACTTTCTTACACGTGCAGCCAAGGTGGAAACCATTGTCAACAGCCATTACAGATATGGTGGTAATTATAGTTCTACCATTCTACCAAGGAAGATGCCCACTGTAGTCAATTGGTAAACTTTCTTACACGTGCAGCCAAGGTGGAAACCATTGTCAACAGCCATTACAGATATGGTGGTAATTATAGTTCTACCATTCTACCAAAGAAGATGCCCACTGTAGTCAATTGGTAAACTTTCTTACACATGCAGCCAATGGAAACCACTGTCAACAGTAAGTGGACATGTCAGTTAAGGTACTCTCCCAATTCTACCATTTTGTTACATTGTATTTCATTTCCATGGCAAATTGAAGGGTCTTTCCAGACAAAATTAGTTTTCAATTAAGATTAAGGTACTATACAAATCCTACCATTATATTAAGTTGTACTGCATTGCGCACAGTATTGTATGCATATTTTAAGTTAAATTGTGTACGGATTAACTATATTGTTCACACAGTTTAGGTATATTGTTCACAGATTAATTATATTGCCCCAGGGTTTAGGTATATTGTTCACAGATTAATTATATTGCCCCATGGTTTAGGTATATTGTTCACAGATTAATTATATTGCCCCATGGTTTAGGTATATTGTTCACAGATTAATCATATTGCCCCATGGTTTAGGTAGATTGTGCACAGTTTCAACATACTGTGGGCACAGTTTAGTTATATTTTGCATTCATCATAGCACTTACTATGTGTGCACAATATAACTTAATGGTATGAACAAGACAATTAAACTGTGCACAATATAGTTGAACTGTGCACAATATAAGAAAATTATTTGTACACAAAAATGTAATTGCTAAACTGTGTGAACAATTTAATTGAACTGTGCACACAATATCACTAAATTCTGTGCACAATATAAGTAAACTATGCACTATATATAGTTTAGCTGTGCATAATCTAAGAAAATCATGTGTACATAGCATATTAATTGCTAAACTGTGTGAACAATTTAACTAAATTATGCACACAATATGACTAAACTATACATAATATATTTGTTAAACTGTGCAAACATTATAGATAAACTGTGTACTTAATTTTGCAAAAAGAAATACTATCAGACATGCAGTATGTCAACAAAGGAGGTCCATATTTATTTGCAACTCAACAAGCAGTTGCCTAAAATACAAGTTAATGCGAACAATAAAACATTGACCCCACACAGGACGATCTGCAAAGAGCACCTGTCAATGATGAACAGAAATTAGATCTCTTCCGATACTAGAAAGAAGCCCATGGGTCCTGAAGTATTTATCTGAAATACCTCATGTCATTTAACAGAATCCATAAATGATAATAGAAGTGTCAAGATTGATTTGACATTTTTGAGTATTTTTAGCATAATTGTCATGCATGCATGTATGTATATGGCCACTGAGGATCGCTCTGACAGAACACCATGTATGCTACATATGAAAAGTGAATCACTTAGGACATTGTTATATAACATTATTGGTTTCCTTTATATTGATGTTTTTACCTGCTAACATGATTTTTTCACTTATATGGAGACTGACTTTTCTACCTATAGGAAAAGTGCAGCAAATTTTAACCTGCGCTATGAACTGATGCCGATGCAGTGAGAGTTCTTTTATGTGCAATGACTGCTATGACATGGGACTGCAGTTTTAAACGTTTAAACCCTTAATTTCACTTCCTGTGCGGAGCACTTGACAAAAGGAACAGACAGGATATTTTACATTGATCCGCAGTATTGGGAATTGCACCATGGACTCTATCCCTACACCACCCCAGCGGTCTGTTATACAGTGGAACCTGTCTTGAAAGACCACTCCCATAAAAGACACCCTGCATTTTGAGACCACATTTTGAAAACCACTTGGTTAAATAATTCTTTAAATAAAACCTCTTTTGATAGACCACACTTCAGTGGCTGATGGGGTGGTCTCTCAAGACAGGTTCCACTATATTAGAAGACACTGAATAATAATACAAAGGATATAAAGATTTCAAAGCTCATCTCATGCCGACATATTTTACACCCATCCAATAAACCTGGCTTTAGCCAATCCTCTTTGCCAAAACATTGGAAATAGACTAAAAACAAAACAAAACAGGGCAATTCTTGCAAAAATTACAGGACTAATGCAGCATCAGAATAACAGCTTATGCTAAGAATCATAAGTTGTACAGTGGAACCTGTCTTGAGAAACCAACCTGTCTGCCACTGAAATGTGATCTCTCCAGAATGATGTCTCTCAAAAGAGGTTTTATTTCAAGGATTACTTAGCCAAGTGGTTTTCAGAGTGTAGTCTTAAAAGACAGGTAGTCTTTTATGAGAGTGGTCTTTCAAGACATCTCCATAAAAGTTTAAAAATACTAAAGGGATGCAAAATAAAAAAGGGCAAAACATAGCACTGGTCCTCTGGCCTCATCATCTGTACTGGCCCCATTGTCTAGTAAAAGAAGTAAAGATAGAGTGCCAGTGCTCTTTTCAATCAATTATAATTATTACATTTGGCGTATCTACATCTTTTAAAATAACCTCTCTCACCTTTATTACAAACTAAAACTATCCCGTCTTGTCTTCATGTGTTGGAGTTAGTTATCCTTTATCTAAATACATCATGAAATTATTTCTGAAGTTATTTGTGGGCCAGTAGAGGTTTGATGGGGCTAGATTTTTTATGCTACTGGCCCTATGGGCCAATATGGGGAAACGTTACATTCAAGCCCTGTACAAAAAAAATAAACTACCGGGTAAATAAAAAGATATATACATGTACAATACATCCTGTGTTTGCACCTAGCTTTGTACAGAAAGCAGATTTAAAAGTACCTAGAACTGTGACACCACCCTAAATTCACCTGGAAAATGCAACAACAGTGTTCTACACAAAAAAGCACCTATGTCCCTATAAGTGCCCCTCCACCTATAGCTCAGATTTATTCACCTTTTTACACATAATGGAGAATCTTTTCCAGCTGGATGACAAGGAGATGTAGATCAGAAAAATGTAACAGTTTATCTCTAGCCCCAGCAACAAAAGAATGATTACAACAACTTTACCACTGTGCCCTATAAAAAATTAACTATTTTACATTAATTTGACTTTAAGGTTTTTGAGCACCCACCCCTATTTCCAATTTTCTTAAGTTCCCTGGGCGCTTATAGGGTTGAATACGGTACCTGTCATTTGTGGCTATTTTCATCTTTTTTCATTAAGTGCTTTTTGTGATCAACTTGGTGATATTTCCAGTATCCAAAAGTAAAAACTGTGATCACATTATATTGTAACAAACTAAATGAACCATCTGTCTAGAAAATCACAATAAAGATATATATACAGTAAAATCTTGTTACATTGCTGCCATTTGTTCGGCCAAATATTAGCATTATAAAGGGGTTTGGCCATAGGTAGAGGGAAACAAATGAAGTTACAGAGAAAATTGGAAAAGTGGACTTTCAAAAACTTGTGGAGTAAAGCGAGGTGATAAATGAAATGAGGAGGCATTATAAAGATATTTTACTTGTACATTTGGAAAAAGACCACCCACATGTGAAAAAAAAACACATTTTAGATAATTTTTATATATACATAAAATTTTAATTAAATTTTTTTTGAAAGAGATTACGTGGTGTCCATACAAATGTACTTGTTAGCTGGGTTGGTTTCTCCAAAAAAGAACTACTGCATTATATAATTGATAATTGACTCCAATAATCACATACATATTGAAGTAACAGGAAAGAATGTCATTCTTGTGGTCCTACTGCACCTTTGTAAATGTTAAATTAGATCTAAAAAAAATGCTAGAAAGTAGACATAAAAAGAAATACACCAGCGATGACTAGTACATACGACACACACATTTCCCCTCAAAATTCTTATCAACATGATGTATCACTTGAATATGCAAATGATTTGCACCTGATGCTATAATTAGCAGATCAAATGTCCTATCTTCATGTCATTTCTTTCCATCACATTTTGAGTTTTAGCCAAATTTTTACCAGTGATTTAAATGTACATGAAATGAACACCAACAATCAATTGCAACATTATGTATCAAAAGTGATACTGTTAAAAAAAGACAATTTATATAACAAATATCTAAGCCGACTGTTTTTTTGTTGTTACATTTATCTGAAAAATACTTAATTTTATCAGAGTTTATGTAAAAATTAATTTGTAAAAGAATATAGAGCAAGGCCTATTTAGGTCACGGTAGAAAAATAATGTGACGCCACAGTCAGGTGGCCATAATAAACAGGTAATTATGGTAAGGTTTATCTAAGACTGTATTTCCAATAACCTTATTATATATATATATATATATATATATATGTATATGTATATATATATATATATATATATATATATATATATATATATATATATATATATATATGTATATGTAGATGTAGGTATGTATGTATATATGTAGGTAGGTATATATTTATGTATGTAGGTATATATTTATGTATGTATGTATGTACATACGTACATACGGCTCAGTCGGTAGCACACTCTACTCTTGATCATGAGGTTGTGAGTCCCAAGTCCAGACTGGTTTTCTGTCTTTCAGATGAGACAGTTAAAACTGAGGTCACAGTAGGTGTCGGCACGTTAAAGAACCTTCACTGCTAAATGGCCATAAGTGCGGAGCATAGGCCAAAATTTGAAGCCCTTCACCAGCATTTGATGATGTTTCCATAAGAGTGAAAGATTCTTGAGTGGGACATTAAACAACAATTAAAGAAACAAACGTATGTATGTATATATTTATTGTAAATCGGTCACAAGTCGTAAATATGGTCCTAAGACCCAAGTCTAAGCTCCTGGGTCTGGCACCATAAAGTTAAAGAATTACTTCAGTTTACGGTAATCCTGAAATCTGATTTGCTAGGCATGGCAAGTCTATAATAATCTCAGACATATGGTCAGTAAATTCTTCAGTTTTATGGTGCCAGACTTGGGTCTCACAGGACTGGTGGTCCAGCAATGTTTGAACAATGAATTATTTCAGAAAATGATTGACTACTGGTGGTGGTCTAGTGGTGGAGCATTCTGCTCACAATTGAGGGTTTAAGGCTTTAATTCCAGGTCATACCTAAGACTTTATATAAAGGTAGCAACTGTTCCTTCACCAGATGCACAGCACACAAAGAAAAAATCTGTCAGGTGAGACTTAAAACCAAAGTCCTTTGTTTTGACAGGTGTGTCATATATATATATATATATATATATTGGTGTCAGTCCATAGTATAGGTTAAAATTTGTGACACTTCATCTTAAGCTGGTGACATCTCCATATACATGTGAAAAATTCCTGACAGGATGTAAAACAACAACAGAATAACAAAACAAAAAAACAACAGAGAATGTGTTAGAATGTGGTCATAGTACAGGAGGTTTTTTATGATGGTGGCCTGTTGATAAAGGTTCTTCTGTATCACAATTGTTTTCTACTACTATAAGATAATAATCTATGACAATGAAATGAGAACGACAAATAATCTGATAATTTTTCTGGTTTCATTCACAGTAGATAAATATATAAAACACCTTAAAACCTCAATTTATAATCTTGGGTGACCATTAATGTCATGTTAAGTATTTACAAATAACGTTAATTCCCCCACCTGGCCATGAAATCACCTTTACATATCATCTCTTTATCAATAACACCTTTCTACACTGACCACATTCACTTCATCTATTCTTTGTGACCCATTGACCGTGACAAAGCATAAAAATCAGCTGGGAGTTCCAGACGGAATCGTGTTTGTGATTTATATTTAAAATTTAATTGTACCATAGGATTGAAAAGATTATTCGCTCAACAAGGATACAAGACAAACATCTCACACACGCTTTTCAGCAATTTACAAAACTTTTCAATAATTTTGTGTGCGTATGTGCTACTGCCTCTGCACGTTGATCTTTTGAACCTTTCAAACAGAACTAAAACTGTAAATAAATTTGTTTGATATAATAAGTATATAATATAGAAATATATAGGAAAATATATTTTTTAACACCTGTGTATATCTCTCATTAGATATTGTACATTAAGTACAAGAAGTAAAAATAGAAAATTGAAATGTTTTTTTTCTGTAAACACAGCTAATGTCCCTTTAATGAGCCAATTTGATTTGATCACAGCACTTGTTCAACACAGAAAATATAGATAGGGGTACATTTTCAGGAACTTCAAATAATGTATCTCACTTCACTTTAAATCTGAAAGCCTCTGTAGCCAAGTGATTCAAACATTGAGCAATACATCATTTTCAATAGTGATTGGCACCGATGAGAGAATCATAGGATTCTAACCTGAACAGTTGTTTGCCGATTTATTTTGGTGTGGGTCAGTAGTCTTTCGTGGGCATTTTCTTACTGGAATTTTGAATAATGTTTTACATCATACAGTTTTTAACTTTGGAGGAGAGAACCCAGTTACAATGTACCCAGAAAGAGACCTAACTTGCCTTCCATAAGTAAACTGGCAAACTTTCTCACAAAAATCAGCTTAAGCTCCATCAGGCTCAAACCTGCGCTGACCAGAGGTGAAAGACTGCATGGTTCAAAGCGCGATGTTCTAACCACTCGACTCCTCTATGCCTCCATGATTGAAGACAGGAAGAGGGAAGCACATTGTTATTTGATTGGTATGTCTGTTGTTCTGTCTATTTTTCCTCAACTGTGATCCTGATAACTCTTGAACAAGACAAAACTACTAAATTCCAAATATTGTCAAAACTAATATTAAGCTTTTCTATATAAACTTGTCAACTATTAAAAGGCTGTGGTTTGTGTGGTTAAAAACTTTTGAGAAAGGTTAAAACTGGCTGACAGAAAGACCAAAAGCAATATATACCATGAAATTGTTGATCCTATACCCATTTCCCGTTTATGTAGTTCAGATTGTAGATTGATAATGACAGAGAATTGTGAAAACAGCGGTAGGTGACTGGTATGTTTCCGCAACCTTCCCCATTTTCTTGATTGTCCATGGGCATGGCAGAACAAATTTAACATGTATGATTTATCTGTAGAAATACGGAAGTCTCTGTTACATAGCTGTGAACAAACGGGCAGCACACTAGGTAGGTTACAAAACTAGCAGAAAACTGCAAACATCCATACCAAACTATAACTATAAGAAAGTTATACTTAGATCCACCCCCTATATAAATGATATAATTAGACTCATTTATATCCCCTACCTCCCTAACTGATGCATTACAGTAAAACCTGCTTTAGTGACCACCTGTGTATAAAAACCACCTGGTGATAAAGACTGTTCCCAATAGTACCATTTGTGTACAAATCAACCTCTGTAAAGTAAAGACCATCTTCCCATAAAGACTTCTTTTGTTGTGTCCCTAAAGGGGTCTTTATATACAAGTTTCACTGTATACTCTAATACATTTCCACAATAAATCACGCCATGATCTGTCTCTTCTATAATCAAAAGTTATGTTCCAGATTTCCCTCACTCATAATAAAGATGTTTTCATTAAGCAGATACTTAAATGTCATTTACGTAAGAGGATTGCTGTAACCTGACGTCAATCTTAACAAAGGATTGTGGGAGGATTGGATAATGGCCTAGGCAGTGCCAAAACAATGCAATTAACATCTGTAAGAAGATCCCAACACATTATGATATCGATGCAAAAGTTCCAAAATTACAGAATATTCTGTACATATGATATTTTTTTTTTTATTTTCATTGCAATTTGCTCTTTTATCTTTTTTCATAGTTTCCACTGATATTCACCTATGACATTAACTTTTTATACTTATGTACAATCAAACCTGCCACAATGGCCACCTGTTTTCAGCAGCCACTTGTCTTCAACAGCCAGTTTCTGTTCCTACAATCAATTTCACTATATAATCATACCTAAACCTGCAGCCACCTGTCTAACACGGTCAACGGCCAGTGATATACAAGACATAATGCTTGGTCACATTGTTTTCAGCAGCCATTTTTTTGAGGATGTTTGATCGCATGATCTCTTTCTAGAAAATCTGTAAACAGTTTAGCTGGGCAGCATTGTAACTGTACATGATTTTAACACCTGATCATCTTAACATCAAACTGTCATGCATTGGTATATTAATATACATGTGTTGCTATACACTGCATAATGGACACCAATTTTCTGTCAACCTGGAACCAAAGGCCACCTGTCTTATGCAGCCACTTTTCCAATCTCCCTGAAGTGGCTGCTGAAAATAGGTTTGACTGTATTTGGTAGATGAACATCACTATCTTTGGTTAACTCATTCACCCCTAAAAACACATTTGGAATGGTCTAAGTCTTTGATTAATAGAAGACTCCATTTGTCAGAGGTCGAAGAGTTAAAAAGTCCTAGGGCTGATCTAGACTCAAACCCAACTTCTCCCACTTGAAAGTGAAACAATCTACTATTACGCCACAGTAAAACATTCAAATTTTGTGATGGTCTAATAAAACACAGCATGACGAAATACTAAAAGTTCACACTATTCATCATCCCACTCTATTAAACTTAACCTATCTTCTTAACCACTGCACTGAAAATAGACTTAAGTCAGAAAAGGATTATTTAAAAACAAGAGGGCCTTAATCGCTCACCTGAGAACCATCTATAAATGTGGAAAGAAGACCAAGAAGAATATGTACATGTAGACTGATCTGGCAAAGAAACATAAATATTGCAGCGAAATTCATAAAAATATCTAAATATTACATTTCAGCAAAATCCTGGCACAAAAACATTTCTTCAACTACCGGTATATACAAGTAAAACACAAAATGAATGAATGCATCATAGTGAATGCAAGGGGAGATACATTGTGACTGAGGAAATCATGCAAAAATGAATGAAAATTACAATCTGAAAACACTTTAAAAATGCATCAAAAATTAATATTACAATTTCTATGAAAAATACAAACTTGAATCATATGTCCATGTAGATCACTCAGATATAATCAATTTTTCATTTCATGCTGTGAATCTGGAGAGGAAGATTTTTAAAGAGGGGGTACCTTCTGGCACTTACACTATCCCACCCTGGATCCATCCCAAGGCCAATCTGGCTGAAAACTATAAATTTGGTAAAGGACGTTTAGCACTTGCTTCCTGTCAAGTTTCATCAAAATCCCTTCAGTCGTTTCTGAGAAGAAGTCGAAATTATGAAAAGTTTATTGACAGAAAGACGCCAGATGATGAACGAGGAGTGAACATAGTAGCTCACTTTAACCTTCAGCTCAAGTGAGCTAATAACAAGTCTAATCTAACATCTGAAGCAATGGATGTACTTAGAATCAAGAGGGGCCTCTGTGGTTGATGAAATAGAGCATTGCACTTTAACCCATTCACTCCAAAAGACACATTTGGACTGGTCTAAGTCTTTGATTAAGAGGAAAGTCCATTGTTTATTAGGGGTTGATGAGTTAAACTATAAAGTCTCTCTCTTTTTGTCAGTGTAGGGTTGAGTCCCACTGGAACCTAAGCTGATTTTGTTTGAAAATTTTCCAGTTTTCTTGCGAAAGGCCAGTGGTCTCTTCCCGGATGCATTGTAACTGAACTGGACTCTCTCCTCCATCATTAAAAACTGACTACCACCATATAACTGAAAAATTATTGAGTGTGGTATAAAACAGCATAAAAAAACAAAACAAATAATTGACTCATAAAACATAAATGCCATGCAACCATAGCTGATGTATGAGCAAAAGACACAGGTAAATTGGCCCAAACCTAATCTCCTTAACCCACACCTGACACAAAACCATAAGTCCCCTCATCTCTGATGAGGTGAGCTAAAGGTTATACAGTTAACCTTGCAGTAAAGGCCACCTCTGTAAAATGGACACCTGCCTATAAAGGCCATTCAAACATAACCTTTCTAAACTCTTTATTTTATTAAGGAATAAACCTCTTTATAAAGGCCACCTGTCTATAATGGCCACTTTTTGCCTGTTCCCTTGTGTGGCCTTATAGACAAGTTTGAGTGTAATTACATAGAGATACCATGTACTAGTGTGGTTTTTTTATTATTCATCATCCACATAAATTATCATCTGGTATAAAAAAAAAATAAATAAAAATAATCAAACAAAAACAATAAATAACAACAACAAAGAAACAACCTTTTCTTTGAAGATAAATTAACGTATTAGTTTTGGATTTTTTTTTTAATTTGGCTATAAAAACATTTGAGTAATCTAAGTTATAATTTTCTTTTAAATTTTTCATATCATTACAAATATTATATGGCTTTAACATTTTCTGATAATGCATATGGCTGTGTAGAATTTTTTAACCCCTCCTTTTAGTTTGAATGATTTTATTTTATTATGGCAAATTTTACAGTAAACAATGTAACTCTTTAATTTGTATATTATTTCACCAATGTACATTTAGTATTGCCAACAACTTAGATAATATTTATTAGTTATTTCAAAGCAACCGAATGACGACTGACACATGACGAGACTCTCTAACTTGGTTTCTATGCCATTTATACTCTTATTCAAGAAAAAGCCCATAACTGAATCATAAAAATCCACAAGAAAATGTGATTAAAAAGGGAATGTCATTTAGCTGATGTTGGACAATTTATCAATAAAATGCATCCTCAAGAGATACGGGCTCAACTCTCACTCGGATCAATATGCTGATAGGAACACCAATGACTGCATAAAATGTACCAATGTTAGTTAAAGACTCAAAAACTAATTTATAGGAAAACTTCTATTTGTTGTTGGTTAGCAGTGTAATGTTGCTCTATTGACGAAATCAGATCAGAAGACTAGCAAGAACAGTAACATATGACAGACGATGGCTGAGTGATAGCTTTGTGAGAACATTATTTAGTTATCCATATTTTAACCTCACAGAACTGCAAATAAAATGGCTGTAAGAGATCAATGTGATGGGGTGCCATAATTAAGGGCCTGATGTGACCTTCAAAATCAAGGCTGGACAAAACACTTAATTGAGATTAATAATCATATAAAGTACAATTGATCCTGTCATTTTGGCATGATGGAAATTTTGGCCTTTCCTATTTTCAGGGTGAATTACATCAATATAAATATAATGGTCAAATTGTGACACCATCTAGATAAATAACATGCCCATTACGTTAGACTTTTTTGATAAATTAGCCAAATTTAATAATATCAGTTTTGCTGAGATATAATGGACTATAGTCACTGACAATACATCATTTTTTTTTTCTCAACACCTAAATCACATACTGGTACCTTATAGTATCAACTTATTAACAGAAAAAGGCATATACTTATACACAGGAGCATTTCTTGAAAGACAACTCTCAAGAAAGACCACCTTTCTTCTAAGACCACATTCTGAAATCCACTTGGTTTAATAATCCTTTAGATCAAACTTTGTTTGAGAGATCACCTGCCTTGAGATCATACTTCAGTGGCAGATGGGGTGGTCTCTGAAGACAGGTTACACTGTACCAAATTTTAATATCAATAATTCTGTAATGGCAAAAGTCAAAATAACAAGAAACAAAAAAGTTCCTAGCTTATGTGAAATTGGACAGTGTGTGAAAATTGTGTAAGGATTCATAATAGCAAACTTGATATATTGTCAGACATGTAAATTTTTGAACAAATAAAGTCCCATAACTCCATAATAGCAAAAGAAAAAAGAGTTTTAATCTAAAAGATTATTAAAGTTAATTTTTTTTTTTTTTTCAGAAATTGGTCTCAAATAACAGGTGGTCTCTGATGACAGTGGTCTCAAAGACAGGTTTCAGTATTAGATATGCTTGTTTTCAGATTCTCTAGGCTTATGGTTAAGTGAACAAGAGAGCTGACCATGTACATGTATTTAAGAAAATGAACAAAATTGAGTAATTTTTTAACATTGACATACATTTTCCTTCTTTACAATATAAGAAGGATATGTGTAGTAAAATAACATACCTTAAATCTTCACTGGAGAACTCTTGCAATCTGTAAAATAATCACAAAATGAATTATTATATAGTTATGAAAAGAAGATAAACAAGAATTGTTGTTGTTTTCTTGTTTAACGTCCCACTCAAGAATCTTTCACTCACATGGAGACATCACCATATGCCAGTGAAGGGCTTCAAATTTTGGCCAATGCTCAGCACTTACGGCTATTGAGCAGTGAGGATTCTCTAACGTGCCAACATCTACTGTGACACAAAACCTCAATTTTTCTGTCTCATCTGAAGGACAGGAAAAGCCAGCCCCCTTCACTGAGGCTCAAACAAGCGACTCTCTGACAAACAAGAAAGCTATCATGGCATTATACTGGTTGTTTGCTAATAATTTTCCCGTCACAAATGCAGAGTAATCTTGATATCTTAAAATTTACTGGCATTGGACCAGATATTAAAGATAACCGAAATTTTAATAAAACTTTTTTTTCTACCAATAAAAATCGGGACAGGCAGTTCAACTATGACATAACTGGAACTTTGACTCATCCGATTTTGACATAATGAAATTCTACTCTACATGTATATTGTGGTGGTCAGTTTATAATGGTCAAAGAGAAAATCAATTATCATGAGTACCAGGAAAGTCAACCACCTTTAAATCACATATATTTTTTTCAATTTATTTTAAATAAGTTCTTGTGAGTTTTGATTTTTTTAATAGAATCTCTCTATTAGCACATATATGCATATGAAAGGAAGCAATATATAAAAACAATGTATAGTAGAAACTGTCTTCACAGACCTCTGTCTAAAGCCACATCAATCTTACAGGACCTCATACAGAAAAATTATTGGTATAGATGAATCAATTAATGTACCCTACCTGTGAAACCATTATTAGGTGAATGGCAAAACATTAAAAGCTTTAACCAAAATCTTTACTGGATGAACTGACAGATGGACACTAAGATTGACTGATACATACTGACAAAATATATGGTTCCAACCAAGCGGATAAGGAAATAATAATTTTATGAATAAAACTTCTCTTGTGAGAGCACATGTCTTGAGATATCATATTTTGATGGCAGATATAGGATGGTCAATCAAGACAATATTTACTGTACTAAAAAAGTAATACAGTGAAACTTGTCTTGAGAAATCACCCCTTCTACAACTGAAATGTTGTCTCTCAAAAGAAGTTTTATATAAAGTACTATTAAACCAAGTCGTTTTTAGAATGCGGTCTCAAAAGACAGCTGATCTTACATGAGAGTGGTCTTTCAAGAAAGATTCCACTGTTGTACAAATACTATCACCACTGAATAATAGTACATGACATTATATCTTTCAATGTAAAGGATAAGATGTTGTATCAAGATTAAGTTTCACTGTACTTTACATAATAATAGTACAACTACATTATATTTCTATGTATGTCAGATAAGATGGTCTATCAAGATAAGTTTCACTGTACTTTACATAGTAATAGTACAACTACATGTACATTATATTTCTATGTATGTCAGATAAGATGGTCTGTCAAGATAAGTTTCACTGTACTTTACATAGTAATAGTACAACTACATTATATTTCTATGTATGTCAGATAAGATGGTCTATCAAGATAAGTTTCACTGTACTTTACATAGTAATAGTACAACTACATTATATTTCTATGTATGTCAGATAAGATGGTCTATCAAGATGTCTCACTGTACTTTACATAGTAATAGTACAACTACATTATATTTCTATGTATGTCAGATAAGATGGTCTATCAAGAGATGTCTCACTGTACTTTACATAGTAATAGTACAACTACATTATATTTCTATGTATGTCAGATAAGATGGTCTGTCACAATAAGTTTCACTGTACTTTACATAGTAATAGTACAACTACATTATATTTCTATGTATGTCAGATAAGATGGTCTATCAAGATAAGTTTCACTGTACTTTACATAGTAATTACAACTATTATATTTTCTATGTATGTCAATAAGATGGTCTATCAAGATGTCTCACTGTACTTTACATAGTAATAGTACAACTACATTATATTTCTATGTATGTCAGATAAGATGGTCTATCAAGATAAGTTTCACTGTATTCCACACAGTAATAGTACAAATACATTATATTACAATGTAATTACACATTACTGTAAAATGTTATACTACAGACTGACAGATTGATTCACAAAAAACAGATACAATATAATGTATATGGTAAGCAGATCAGGTCAGCAAATTTGATTTCCAATGGGGAAACCCACCCCTCCTCCTCTGAATATGTTGCACAAAATTATAGTAAGGAAAGTTTAAAAAATTGCTTGTCTCAAAATTATACATTAATTGTATATATACATGTATGTATATATATATAATTATAAAAATAAAAAATGATTTCTCAAAGGTGATATTTCACAAGTTTTTGGATTGTAAGGTAAAAATGCTACCGTCTTGTAAACTTGTGTTTTTGGTAATTACTTTCAAATGTGTTTATTATAACTTAATCAATTTTAAGCACTGCTGGTAGGGGGCCATTAGCCAGCTAGGACCATAATTTAGGCTATTTAGACATACTTTGAATTTTTTTTCTTCTACAAGATGAACAATTTTCTTGAACAGAAGAACAAAAATATATTGTTGAGGCACATACTAAAGATGAAATAATACCATATCCGGTTACTGGTCCTCTACAGGTATAGATACAGTCCAACTTGCTTTAAAATGTCATCTCTGTATAATGCACACCCGTCTATAAAGACCATTCAAACATAACCTGTTAACTTTTTTATAACAAATAAACCTCTCTATAAAGGCCACCTGTCTATGATAGCTACTTTTGTCTATTCCCTTCAGTGGCCTTTATAGACAAGTTTGAGTGTATTTAAAAAGCTGCTCTTATCACATTTCTGCATGGGCTTATAAAGGATGAAAAATAAAATGAACAAAGTGTCTTTGATGTTATAGCCCTTTTTCAGCCCTGTGAATCTTCATCGGGGGATGCAATATACAATGCACTAACTGATGTTCTAAAGTTAGTACAGTAGAAACTGTCTTGAAAGACTAATGAAAGACCATCTGTTTTGAGAAACCACATTCCAAAAACCAGTTAGTTAAAAAATCCTTTAATTAAATAAAACCTCTTTTGAGAGACCACTTGTCTTGGAAGACAACAATTTAGTGGCAGATAGGGGCGGTCTTTCAAGACAGGTTTATCTGTAGAAATATATGACTGAAAAATAAGATTTTATGAATGAGTACCTCTAAAAGAGAAACTATAAAGTTGATATTTTTATTCCATGAGCAGGAGTTTGCTGGTTAACATGTGTTATTAATTAGGTTCTAGCATGGACTGCTTTAGTGTTAATACAAATGGGAAAGGAAGAAATATCTCTAGACATGAAGAAATCAGTGATAAATATTTGCCCTCAATCAACATATCTGTCAAATTCCCCGAAAACAAACAAAACCAGTAGTAACATCCCAATGATAGTTTAATTAGTGAAACTTTGGTCTGCGAAAACCATTAAAAATAATGAGCTCTCCCAGCATCAAAATTTGACATAGGTTACGACCTGCCAAAAGGTCAAAACTTTGAATGAGATAAACATATTAAGGATATAATCTTGTAGTTTGTAGACTCTGAAAAAATACTTGTCATGAAATGTAAATACAAGTTTTCGTTATTGGTGGTCAAAATGGTCATCATCATGAAAGAAAAATATCCATTTTCTGATGATTCCCCGCAGTTCATATTCTTTAAAAATATGACATCCCCCTTAGTCCTATCATGATACATCAAATAGATTCATTTTATCAAATTTATTTTATTGACTGCACCACATAATAAATGAGTACTAAAAACCTTCATCTAGCAGCTATTAACTTTTATACAGATAGGTTCAGTGTAAGCGTGTCAGTATGGAGACTATTTATGTTTTGTTAACATTCCGATTTAAAAGTATTTAAATGCAGCAAAAAGCCAGAGTAGGTTCAGCATCATTGGTCATCTGGTTATTTAAAGGTTTTATTTCTTTTAAAAACTAGGGCTGTAAAAGTTTTATAAATACCTTTCTCTGTTTCATCACCATAAATCTTTATTTAATTATTCATAAATCTTTTATAGATAAATGAAATTTTGTATCAGAACGTTCATTTTATTGTCAGAAATAGGGTGAATCACAGGACCAAGGACAAAGTCAATACGTAAATTATGTGAAACTTTCAATAATAAAATATTATCAATTATCATGGTAATAAATTTCTGTAAAAATATTCTATTTACCCAAATAAATGATATCATATTTTTGGATTTTTTGATATGCAAAATGTTTACAGTTAATATGTGTATAATGACCTGAAATATTTTTATGGTTAGATCAAATGAAGCTTGACCTTTTCACTCAAGATTAAATTCAAAGGCGTATGATTTACATCATTTCTCGATTTAAAAACCTTGTAAATATATGTATGAAAGCTATAGCAGGGTATGTACAAATGTGCATTTTTTTTTATTTTGGATAATTTTGAAAATGCAAATTAGTTTTAGGGAAGGCATAACCTATATAAGTACTGTAAAACAATTATAGTTTGTGACGACTCATTTAATGCTCATGACATTTCAAATACATTCACAATTTGAAAGCTGCAAAATACCTTAATTTTACACATTGCTTGGGTAATATTGCACATAATGTATCTCTGGAAATTTTCGCCCCCTGGTTCTTTTTTGCTTTTTAACGACAGATAACATATTTACCCATAAGTCACCATAGTCTCAAGGATAACATTTATTGTCTGTGCTTCAAATATTTCGCTTAAAATTTTCGCCTACGTTTAAAATTTGCTCTCATTATCTAAGGGCAAAACTTAAACAGGAGCTAAATTTTCAAGGTATACAGCATATTCAAACAGAGGTACACATGTATCCAGGGTAACGGATTGTCAAACCACAAGTTTACAAATGTATTGCAGGTTTTAGAACTTATTGTAACGTCATTAACCCAATCATAACTAAAGACACATCTGGGCTAGCCTATGTCATAGAATTTTGGTACAGTCCATTAATTGTTCAGGGATAGATGTGTTAAATAAAAATACTGCTTGCAATTCTGTGAATACCATTTTGTAAAAAACACTTCCAGGGCACTCTTTTGGAAATGGGCAGGCCTGGGACTTTAGAATTTGGAATTTTAGCAACATTTTATGGAAATATGGTAATATCCCTTCTACACTTAAAAAGATCTAATAGGACAGATGGTCTCTCACATGAGTGGCCTATCAAGACAGGTGGCCTCTCACAAGAGTGGTCTCTCAGGACAGAAGGTCTCTCAAAAGAATAACCTCTCAAGACAAGGTGGTTTCTCACAAGAGTGGCCTACCAAGACATATGGTTTCTCACAAGAATGGCCCATCAAGAAAGATGATCTTTTGCAAAAGTGGCCTATCAAAACAGGTGTTCTCTCACAAGAGTGGCCTATCAGGACAGATGGTCTCTCACAAGAGTGGCCTGTCAAGACAAGACAGGTGGTCTCTCACAAGAGTGGTCTACCAAAACACATGTATTTCACAAAAGTGGTCTCTCACAAGAGTTGCCTATCAAGACAGGTGGCCTCTCACAAAAATGGCCTACCAAGACAGATGGTATATCACAAGCGTAGCCTCTCCAGACAAGTGATCCTTCACAAGAGTTGCCAAACAAAACAGATGGTCTCTCAGAAGAGTGGTCTTTCAAGACATATGGTTTCTCACAGGAGTGGTCTCAAGACAGGTGGTCAATCACAAGAGTGGCCTATGAAGACAGTTGTCCCTTGCAAGAGTGGCCTACCAAGATAAATGGTCTTTCGCAAGAGTGGATAAATGGTCCTGCCAGAGTTTAGACGTCAAGAGTCTAGACAGGTGCCTATCTACACAGGACAGGTAGTCTCCTGCCAGAGTGGCCTATCTAGACAGGTAGTCTCCTGCCAGAGTGGCCTATCTAGACAGGTAGTCTCCTGCCAGAGTGGCCTATCTACACAGGTAGTCTCCTGCCAGAGTGGCCTATCTAGACAGGTAGTCTCCTGCCAGAGTGGCCTGAGTGGTTCTCCTAGTGGCCTATCTCTAGACAGGTAGCCTATCTACACAGGTAGTCTCCTGCCATGCTATCTAGACAGTCTCCTGCCAGTAGACAGGTAGTCTCATGCCAGAGTGGCCTATCTAGACAGGTAGTCTCATGCCAGAGTGGCCTATCAAGACAGGTGGTCTCTTGCAAGAGTTGCCTACCTAGACAGGTGGTCCCTCACAAGTTTGGCCAACCAAGATAGATGGTCTATCTTAAGAGTGGCCTATCAAGACAGGTGATCCCTCACAAGAGTGGCCTACCAAAATAGATGGTCTCCCTTAAGAGTGGCCTTTCTAGACTGGTGGTCTCTTACAAGAGATGCCTATCAAAACAAATGGTTTTTAAAAGTGTGGCATGTTAAGACGGGTAGTATCTCACAAGAGTGGTCTACCAAGACACATGTCTTTCACAAGAGTTGCCTATCAAGACAGCAGAGAGTATCTCACAAGAGTAGCCTCTCTAGACAGGTGATCTGTCACAAGAGTTGCTTATCAAAACAAGAGCAGTTTCTCACAAGAGTGGCCTACTATGACAGATGGTCTCTCACAAGAGTGATCTCAAGACAGGTGGTCCCTCACAAGTGTGGCCCACAAAGATAGATGGTCTCTCACAAGAGTGGCCTATCTAGACAGGTAGTCTCCTGCAAGAGTGACATATCAAGTCAGGAGGTCTCTCACAAGAGTGGTCTCCCACAAGAGTGACCTATCAAGACAGATGGTCTCTCACAAGAGTGGTCTCCCACAAGAGTGACCTATCAAGTCAGGAGGTCTCTCACAAGAGTGGTCTCCCACAAGAGTGACCTATCAAGACAGATGGTCTCTCACAAGAGTGGTCTCCCACAAGAGTGACCTATCAAGACAGATGGTCTCTCACAAGAGTGATATCTCAAGACAGGTGGTTTCTCACAGGACTGACCTATCAAGACTGGTTGTCTCTCACAGGAGTGACCTACCAAGAAAGATGGTCTCTTTTATGAGTGGCCTATCAAGATAGGTAGTGTCCCACAAGAGTGACCTATCAAGACAGGTGGTCTTTCACAAGAGTGACCTATCAAGACAGGTTGTCTCTCACAAGTGTGGCTTACTAAGATAGATGGCCTCTCACAAGAGTGGCCTATCCAGACAGGTGATCTCTCACAAGTAGTGGCTTGTCAAGATAGGTAGTCTCTCATAGGAGTAGCCTCTCCAGACAGGTGGTCTTTCACAAGAGTGGCTTCACAAGATAGGTGGTCTCTCAAAAGAGTGGCCTCTCAAGACAGATGGTCTCTCACAAGAGTGGCCTATCAAGATAGATGTTCTCTCACTAGAGTGGTCTCTTATAAGAGTGGCCTCTCAAGATAGGTGATCTTTCACAAGAGTGCGCCCTCTCAGAACATTGCATCACAGAGTGATATGTAGCCAGCATGGATTGGAGTCCTGTTACAACATTACATCACAGAGTGATATGTAGCCAGCATGGATTGGAGTCCTGTTAGAACATTACATCACAGAGTGATATGTAGCCAGCATGGATTGGAGCCCTGTTAGAACATTACATCACAGAGTGATATGTAGCCAGCATGGATTGGAGCCCTGTTAGAACATTACATCACAGAGTGATATGTAGCCAGCATGGATTGGAGCCCTGTTAGAACATTACATCACAGAGTGATATGTAGCCAGCATGGATTGAGGCATCGTAGCCCTGTTAGAACATTACATCACAGAGTGATATGTAGCCAGCATGGATTGGAGTCCTGTTAGAACATTACATCACAGAGTGATATGTAGCCAGCATGGATTGGAGCCCTGTTAGAACATTACATCACAGAGTGATATGTAGCCAGCATGGATTGGAGCCCTGTTAGAACATTACACCACAGAGTGATATGTAGCCAGCATGGATTGGAGCCCTGTTAGAACATTACATCACAGAGTGATATGTAGCCAGCATGGATTGGAGCCTTGCCAGTCAACTTGCAGTTGTCTGTTGGTCTTTTCCCTGGTACATTAAAAGGTTTTCTTCTCAATCCTAAAAACTGACCACAAATGTATTTGACAGAATAATAGGCAAGTTTAGTGTAACATACTATCAACACAAAGAAATCATAACAGGTGAGATGGTTTACCTGGGCAGATTCCTTTGTATTGTATATCATGAAAAAGAATTTATAGTACTGAAAGTACAGAAATCAATAAAATGAAAATGATTACAGGTAGTTGTATCCTAATTAATAAAATGTTCGTTGATGCTACTAGTTTTTCATTTTAATATTGCAACAAGAATATCCATAATGATGTTATTCTGTATTTAATCTTTACAGTGCACTTCCTGTTGTTGTTCACATTTTCATCACAAGCACACGTTTCTAAGCAAATCGAGAGTCGATTTAAATGTCAATTATTTCTGGAAACAAAGTACTCAGAAAGCTAATGTTTCTGATTATTATAGCACAGGAATATTAAGATACATCAACAAAAAACGTAAATACATGCAAATATAATGACAAGTAATTAGATATTGCCACAGTAAATTATCAAAACGCACACATTATAAGACTAACAGTGACAAGTAAAAAAAACTTCCTTCTGATAGTGCCAAGTTCTTTTGTGAATTGAAAAAATGAAACATCTGGATTGAAGACACCAAACTTATCAAATACTCAAGATTAACTCATTTTTCATGATTTAAGATAAAAAGACACAAAATTTATTCTGAAACAGGACATGTTTGTTTATTGATGGCATACAAGTGAAAATAATGATAGTATCAGGAATATTAAAAAAACATTGTGGTATCGTACTCAATGTATTTATTCACTTTTTACAGGAAAATCACAAGTGTCAGGGAAAAATTTATATGTGAATGATTTAAAATGATATGTTTCCTAATCACTCAAACCCAAAAGTTTACAAACAATCATTACAGCTTAAATAATTTTGAGTTTTGTGTGAATTTGGTGACATGGTCTCATTCTTTTAGTATTGTATCTATATATTTACATTTTCTTACAATAATAACAAGAGATTTGAATTTTGAATGATCACTTTCTACAGATAATCTATTTCTTAAAATTATCTTTTTCCTGATGAAAGATGTAAAAGAAGGCAAAGGGAAATAACCCCTGTAAATATTTTCTTCCAAACATTTTTACTAAGAAAAATATCAGAAAATGACAGGATATGTACCTTAATATCAGGATATTTGTCACAAAGAACCCCAAACATTAAACATAGCTTACAACTACACAGTCATCTATGATCATTTATATATTTATGACTTAAAATGATGTATTTGGCTAATTAAATAACAGTGACGAGCTCTGCTTTCATATCATGGCACTGCATTGCTGTAATCATAGGGATGCCTCAATCCTTTACACCGCTTCAGAAAAATCAATTTACTTATTGCAGTCTAAAACACATTTTCATTATTTTCATAGCAGATTGGGCTTATATTTATGAAGTAAGAAGAGTCTGCCAGAGCATCACAGAGAAACATGTCAGCTTTGGTAATTGTCTTTATTGTTGACTTAGACCAGATCAATATGACAGTTGCTGCTGCTGTACATTGCTGATTGTTGACGATGTATCTATGGTGATTTTCTACACTCTTCAATCTATTTAGTTTGATTGCCCTTTCCATTAAGATACTCCCAGACAAGACCCAGAAAAACTAGTGGCATATGCTAAAATAAAGATTGGAAATGGAATGAAGAAAAAGGTGGACCTAAAAGCACAATGTAAAATATGGAAGTTATGTAAACTAAGTTTTGCTGGGTTGATGGAATAGTTTTCATTCTTTTATTTACAGAAAAAGAGAGTCAATTGATAACATTTTAATAGTATGAATAGAGTATTTAAACTCATCAACCCTGCAGCCACACTTGGACTCAACCATTCCAAAGAATAGTACAATCCAGTCAGGATTCAGGAGTGTATGAAAACTTTTACAATAATTTTACATGCAATATGAACTTGTTCACACCTGAATTATGACAGTAGACCGTACTATTTATTGATTTGGGTGAGTCTAAATGTGATCACAGGGGATGATGAGTTAAAATTTGAAAGAAAAGATCACATGGAATGAAGAATGCTTACTTTTGAATGAAATTTGATTAATTTTTCAAAGTTTCCTTATGCATATTCATAAGATTCATTTAATATCTGTATTCTGTAAAGGTATTCTTAAGAAGATCACAAATGGGAAATATGTATGGGTAGATTACAAATGACATCCGGATCTACAGGAAGATGACAACTCCTTATATGGTCATCATCCAGATGAGCTATTTAAAAAATTCCCCAGAAACTAAAACCTGATTTGCATTTAGTATTTATAAATGTTTACAAGAAAAACCGGGACATCCCTGGCTGAGTGGTTAGAGCATCGCGCTTTGTACGTTAAAGCGATATAAGCTGTTACAATGATTATTTTTGTCCCCTGACATATAGTAGAGAATATGATAAATCGTGTGTTCAAATATATTATCAAACACATGAAACATTGTAAAAGATCTTCTTTTTGAAGTTATTTGTTTTATTAGATTAAAGTTTTCCCGTACCTTAAAAATCCAGCAGTATTTCCGTATGCAATGACATATCAAATGTACTTCGTAATTCACTCAGAGGGATCTCAGACAATGTTAAAGTTGGCCAAATTTTATGTGTTTCATTATCACTTTCAAAATATGTGATTTTTATGTAATTTTTTATGTGATGATTATGTAAAATATATGCTTTTCAACGCTATTTTAATTACCTAAAGAAAATCAGATAAATATATGAATAAATATATCAGGTCACTAAAAGAAATTTTTCCAATCTTTAATGTTACCCTGAATGCTGACATTGACAAAATCAAAACAATAAAACTGTGGGAAGTATGCGTACCTAATGTTTTACAATCATGCTGCCATGTCCGGTGGAGTTGGGCAGTTCATGATCATATGTGTCAAGAATGATAAAGCCGAGAATGTGATGGGACGAGTTAAAATGGGTCAAGATCACCCAATATACCCGGCATGTGGACAATTTCAGAAATGAATGTTTTGAAATGACGAAAAAGACCAATTTGCCTGATTAAGGTAAGAAACGATGATTTATGAAAATAAACGCAAAGGGTAATAAGAATAGAATGTATATTAACTGCAAATAGGACGTGTTAATTGGTCACTCGGTAATATTCGTAAAAATTACTGAAAGTTAATTTGCAATGCTCAAAGTATGGCGGGCAAACATTAACTGATATTATGGGTTACCTTTGGCAAGATTGTTGCAATTATACACATGCGCTTGTTACTCTAACCACCAGATGGCCTCTTTGGGATATATACAAGATAAAATATTACATAAAATGGGCATGTAAAATTGTTCACCTACGACAGCTCATATCGCTTTAAGTTTCTCACTTTATGTCAGTGCAGGTTTGAGTCCTTCTGGAACCTAAGCTGATTTTTGTGAGAAAGTTTGCCATTTTATTTGTGGAAGGCCGGTGGTCTCTTCTCGGGTACATTGTAACAAGGTTCTCTTCTCCCTTATTAAAATCTGACCACCACCATATAATTGAAAAAATTGTTGAGTGTGGTGTAAAACACTATTCAAAATTTAAAGTCAAACAAGCAAAACTTCTTTATAAGGACCACCTGCTTATATAGTCTCTTTAAAACTATCACACATTTTCACTTATTAATATTAGTCAAAAGTTTGGTACAAAAATAATCCGAACATAGCAAAGTTTAGAAAAAAAAAAACACAATCCTGACTAAAAAGTGAAAATTTTGGATCTAATGTCTCAGACGACATGTTAAAACATCCTGTAATATTTGTAAGTTTTAAGGATTAAAATGGTTAAACATGAATATCCCATCTTTCCAAGCTTCTGCAAATTGTTTTAAGTCAAAGTAAAGAAGTCAAAAGTTTTGATACTGCTTGAAAGTCTGATGCACAAGAAATCTAAATGTTCAATATTAAAGCACTAACCAGCATACAGAAAATACATGCAAAGTTTCAACTTTGAAAAATTCCTACCCCTTTTGCTGTTTAGAAACTATATGCACAGTTTTAGCCTAGAAAAATTCCTATCCCTTTTGGTGTTTAGAAACTATATGCAAAGTTTCAGCCTTGAAAAATTAGTCTTCAGTGCAAAGTCAAGGTCACAAAGTAAACCATATAGTATCAAGTGTCCTTGTTATAAGAAATATGTAGGATAGGCAAGGAAGGTGAGACAAGGCACAGAACTCCTCCCCCCCCCCAAAAAAAAATGTTGATAACAAATGTAATGGAATGAAAGACAACAACACCTACAGGTTGTTTATGACTTTTTGTTAAAGTGATGTTTATCAATACATTCAACAATTTTTCAGTGATGGTGATGGTTGTGATAAGTATTCAATGTCCCAGGAAGACAAGTAAATAAAATAGACCTTTTTGAGATAACTATGGTTCTGTAATTTTGGACTGTAAAATGGAACAGATAGCCACAAAATGACTTTGGGAAACAATCAGTAACTTTGGCAACATCTATATTTTTGCAAAACCTGTATCAATTTGCAGTCCAAAGTTACAGAACTGCAGTTATTGTAAAAAGGTTTACAACTGAAGAAGGACATCATGACTTAACATGGGATGTTCTAATGACTTATTCTTATAATATACCACCCTTCGTAACCTGAATAATCCAGTCATTTTATTTCGCTCACTTTGATCACTACAATGCATACACAATCAGAATGCATCAACCGGAAGACATTTTTACTGTGCCAGATGTTGTTGTGATGTTGCATTGACTACTTAACACACTTGTTTTTTTCAAATTACTGGTAAATGAAAGTTGTGATTTATCATAACCCATTGCTAAAATTACAACTGTATACCTATCATTCATTTGCAGTATACGTTCAATATATTTTCTTTGTTTTTTTTTTTTTTTTTCAAACATTTATATATCCACGATAGTGATCTTCATATTTGTAAAAAGTGAATGGTTTCTGGAAATCACAACTGCACATACTCTTGATGTTGTTGGCTGTGATTGATCCAGTACAATTTGTAATGGGAGTAATGTGTTTCATCAACACTTTGCCTTCAAGTCCTCTGGAGAATCCTGGGCATAAGAGGGTGCTGTAATTATTTGAGTTACGCCCTTCCCTGATTAGGAAAAAAAAGGCAAGCAAAAATTCTGATCTATCTTCTAATTCATACGCCGTAACATATTATTCCAGTAGTAAGTGAAACAGCTAGAAAAAAAAGGATATAACTATCAATAAATACAAGGACAACCAGTTCATTTTCTCCCTTTTTAGCAACATTGCGACAGAATAAGAAAACATTGATTCCATAAAATGTAAAATATTTTTATCATTTTTCACGTTCTATGCCATGCACTAAAATCAATACACTAATTATACTATAAACAACTAAACCCCAAAAAAGAAAGTGAAAAAAAAGTCACTTTACTGTCTGCTATAAACTTCATTACAGAGTTGTTGTCAAGCCTCGTTACAATGTTATTTTTGCATTCTTTGTATCTGTATATGAACATCCATCTTTATTAAAAAAAAAGTCACATAAATTGTCTGTCTCCTGATGTGCGTTCCATGTTTTTGGTAACGCCAAAAAAAAAAACCAAGACCTAAGATCTCTCAATATTATGTATCACCTCCAGAACAACAAAATGGCTGTGATTAGTTGGAAAGGCAGTTCGACTTGAGTGTTCATGTTAATTATAAAGGAAACAGAGAGCACAAAAAAATCGGAGCATGAAAACTGATTAAATACTAGATAGAACCATAGTTCCCAGTAATGAAATTGATGGAAATCTTCAAGACTTTTAAGAAGTGACAATAAATCTCTTGGAAATGTCCTATCTGCAGCAAATATTGATGCTCGGCAGGATATTGCTTTTCCGATTTCTATCAGTAAGGTAATTAAATTACACATAAGCAAACTCATCTCCCTGCCGAAAAATAAAAATCAAATTGGATTATTTATTCTTTTATCTGAATAAGACATTTTGCAACAAAATCCAAATCAAATCAGACCCAAAATAATCATAAATTACTCAAAATTTTAGTCTAGACCCTGAGCAGGTTTACACCAGGGCATTTTTTTTTTTTATTTCTGATGCGATTTATTTGTAGATGTATTCTTTAGCTGCAGCTCAAAGCAGACCCTAACTTGATAAAGGTAAAGCAAAAGTGTTATTTCACACTTATAAACTCATTGAATATGTCAACAACAAAACAGAATGTGTTCCCAGAACACTGATGCCCCCCCCCCCCAACACAGCAAAATTCAAACAGGTACACCAAATCAACATGCACATGTACCCATTGGCCTCATTCCCAAGACATCTAATTTTCATTCATATTTCTATCAACTTATCACAGTTACTGAGTCAAACAGTTTGACACATCTAAAAAATTAGAAACAGTATTATTCAATGTTTTACTTTCACAAATACTGTAGAAATTGTTGACAGACAAAAAATGCTCCAATCTTTCATCTTTTGGGGCATAAAAAAGCTCCATCATGGCTTAACTATCTCACAATACTGTTGTCGTGAACATGTCTTCTTCGACAGTAATTAACTTAATTTACAAATAAACATGTTTCAGTTTAACTTATTACATGACAGAACAAGCACCTTGTCATGCCAACCTTGTGAGTAAACAAAAATAAAGTACAATTATGCAAGTCAAAATTATAATTGTAATTTTATACTCCATATACAAAATGATACAATTACTATCAAAATTTATTTCCCTCATCTTTGAGTAGGAACAAATGACCCTATTTCCAGATTAATATTTCAATTTTCCGCTGTAGGGATTCTGTGGCTGTACAACATCTATCTTTTTTATTATTTTTTGTATACAGAAAGCATAAATAATAAATAGCGTGGCTTATAGCTTGAGATAATTACAGAGGTCTTCTTATTAATATTGTAGTCAATACTAGTGTACTAACAGTTTTCTGATAACCAAGTTTTACAGTTTCCTTTGAATTTTACCATTTATTGTTTATAATTCCCTAATGCAAAAAAGGTCAACAATGACGCATATTGCTAATGTTGGAATTGATATTTCATGTAACAATTTAACATTTATTTTGCAAGAAAAGTGGGAAAAGAAGTACAAGATTATTGGTGAAACTTATGATATATAAAAAAAAACTCAAATTGATCTCATTTGCTCTTAACCCATCCTTTTTATTGATGTACAGTACAGTGGAACCAGTCTTGAGAGAACACCTCGTCTGCCACTGAAATGTGGTCTCTCAAGACAGGTGATCTCCCAAAAGAGGTTTTATTTAAATGCTAATTTAACCAAATGGTTTTCAGAATGTGGTCTTAAAAAACAAGTGTTCAATCAAGGGTGTTGTTTTCCAAGACAGGTTCCACTGTTTAGTTAACAAAGTTGAGCACATGATTATTATTTAGCTGTCAATTCAACACTGTGGTGGTGCCATATGTAGTGGTGCAATACCACCAAATCAAATAATTTTACAGGGTTTTTATTTTGCCATCAATAATTTTTATTGAGAATGGTACATTGTACCTTGCACAAGTTGCGACTGCTATCAGACAAAAACTGAAGTTTCTTTCAATTGACACCTAGTGGCAATCCAATGACACTTAACAAAGCAATTCCAGCTGAACAAAAGGGCAAAGAGGGATAACTCAGATATTATTTTTTTACACACCCCTACCTCTTTGCTATAAATTTGCTATAAAATGATATGTTACATGGTACAGTTTGATCATTAAGAGCATTTCAACGATTAGTTAAATGATAAAAATCTATTTTCAACAACAGAGGAGAAAGTCACATTCGATATAATCAAGAAAATACCATTCTCAAGTGAAATGCCAAATTTTCTCACATAATTAGTACAGCTTTATGCCAGGCTTAACACTTTAGTTAAAATAAGGTGAGTAGCATTCAAGTGTATTGCTCATCAGAGATTCAATCAGACTAGCCTATGTGATTTCAGGGATAGACAGTTTAATTACAAACTGTGACACATGTGTAACAAAAACAACAAATATTTACCAACTCATTTACTTAAAAGAGCCACATAAAACTATATAGTTGCTATGGTGATTTCCTTGAGAGTTAATGAGAGATAACTCTCATATTACTGGTCACTAAATCATTGACAAGGTAGTGATATCATATCCACTCCATATGTCAAAGTTCAGAGACAGAACAGTATTAGTACAGTACGGGCCACGCGGATTCCGCAAAAGTCACGTCATCGCGGTGGCCATATAAATCTTGCTCAATAAATTCGCCGCGAATACGCGATCAGGCTATTGAGCTCAACGCGGGTCGCCGCAGTTTGCGATGGAAAAAATCATCGCGGCAGTTTGCGATGGAAAAAAATCATCGCGGCAGTTTGCGATGGAAAAATTTATCGCCGCAGTTCGCGGCTGTGAGCAACTTAAATTATATCGATGATTAATTAGGTTATCATTACTTTACATTTGTTAACATTACTTGGAAAATTCCAGTCCAGCGTGGTCTGTTAAAGTATTATCGATGTTTTGTCAGCATAAGTTAACATTCTGAATTAGTATAATGTGGATAGCAAACATCAAATGTGTTTTTATACTGGACTTAAAAACAATTTATTCCGCTGAAACTGCCAACTCATAATCAATGTGAAACGTGTTATCACGGAGCAAAAGTACGTTTATTTTCCTAACCTACCATAAGTTTGGGTACAATGCTGAAGCACTGTATCTCGAATCATTAGCATATTCATCATAATTTGACTTTTTTCTTACGCGACTTAAAGTCTCGCCAGTTTCAACCTGATTTAAAAACAAGGAGTTCGTCAACTAGCAACAGAAAGAATTATTTTAGTTACGCAACTAGTTTTTTCTAAATATTTATCAAAAAACTGTTCGTTTGAGAATAATGCTTTATCGCACAAATAAGTGACGCGAGTCTCATTCTTTAAAAAAAAAACGCTTACAGATACAAACATCGATCGAAGCTGAGAAAAATAGAGCAATGAGAAATACCGATATCGGAATACGATGGTCATTGTCATACTTGACCTGTTGGTCCCTCGTGCAGACATGTTCTTATTTTTGATTATAAAAAATAATCTTCTAACACATGACAGCGATATATAAAGCTAATAGCTTTATATATCGCTGCACATGATATTTGATATGGCTTTCATTACCTGAAGTCATGAAGTCCCGCCTTTTCGTCCACGTATTACCCTCAGGTGATTATTTTACCCCGCCCCTACCTGTATACGTAATTTAGTTTTGGCGGTTTGTCTGTCAATCATCGTATCAATTCCATGAAGCTCTGTGGGTCATATATATATATATATATATCGTTAGTTGAGAGAGAAACTATTGAAATTAAATGGTATATTTCCAGACCAACCTCATTTAATTGATGTTTTTATATTTGCTACTCTGGGAGAGTGAGATTGTTTGCCTTTGAAATTTTGCTTTATCCCCATGTAATCTAATTATAAAAACCAAAATGACCTTGATTAATTCTCGGAGTAAAAATAAAGATATGTCACCGTAAACAAAACTAAAACTATGATAAACGAACTGTAGATTATTCACCCAAAGGAGTCGAGTTCATTAATTGGACAAAAAATGATCTCGGGTATTAAAATTCAAAGGATTGGAACTATACCCACAATCCAAACCGTAAACGGCTGAGATTGTTCTGTCATGTTGTAAAATTTTACTTTACTGGGAGGAGGTAAATACAAAATGGCAGTTCTGTGATTTATATTTGATAAAATTATAACTTTTAAAGTATTTCTGACGAGTCATATTCGCAGTATATTAATCAGGAAAACGATCGCTGACAGTTAATTTAAAAAAAGCCGTTTTGTTAAATTAATTACTCAGTCTGAAAACTGTGGCAATATTGTTAAAAAGATTCTTAACTTCAATATAGATTCCAAAACATGAGTAAGTCAAGAATATTTTTTTCTGATATTTAAATCTTAAAGAACGACTGATCCAAGCTCTACATATTTCTTTTCGAAAAAAAAATTCTATTGCTGCCTCCCCCGAAGATCCACTATCGTTAAACAGAATCCACATTATTTGACCAAGTTACAAATTTGGCTCCTCGATCAAGACCGCAGACCAAAGCTATTACATAACAGGGACAAAATATCGATTCTGAGTGAACGGGGTATCCTTACTTGAACTTGAACCTTATCGACAGCGTCATAAATCACTGTCAAAAGATAACTCGGATGATGTGAGTGTATATAAGGACTGTATGCCTTCATTATCAGAGGGCATATCGAAAAAAAACCATTTTTGTAATCATAAAAAATACTAAAAATTAAAAAGGATATATGCATTTAATATCTTGTATGACAGAAAATTGATTCCATGTTATGCATTTTGATCATATATTTTTCTTAATGTCCATCATGTCAGTCACAGTAGGTGTCGGCATGTTAAAGAACCTTTACTGCTCAATGGTCGTAAGTGCCGAGCATATGCAAATTTTTGGTGACGTCTCGATATGACTGAAATATTCTTTAGTGGGACGTTAAACAACGATAAACAAACGTAGCATCTGTGTGAAATATATTACACACGTAAAAATTTTAAGTACAAAATTTTTAATGAAATAATAATAATAAAAATCTAAAATTCTCCGTGATTCTCTGTTAAGAACTTTTTAAATTTATTTTCCAAGTTTTAAAAAACTATTTACAAGTTGCAGAAAAGAATTTCTCCCGACTGATTCAGAATAGATATACTGATAGCATAGCAATATATTGGTAAGATGAATACGCGTTAAAATGCATGAAAAACTCCTTTCATATTCGACCGGTAGTTCAAATGAGGTAGGGGGCGTACATCCTTTACGCCATAATAGTCAATTCTTTCAGTCATCTTTCAACCAATCATTTTGATAGTGCAGGCAGTATAATGATGCCGTAGCATATTTCGTGTCACCTGATGTGTGATTGACGGAATTCATCAGTTTTATTTTTGAAACTATAAACCTCCAGACATTGATTGAATTCTGACCTCTTTAATCGTTAAAAATATTTCGTTGAGAGCCCGATGAGGTATCCGTTTCTCCATGATCCAACTGTGTTTGCTTCGCAGAAATGGTAAGATATAAAAGCCCACTTCACAGAGTTGTTTATCACATTGCGACTCGTCTTTATTCCGGCCAAAGACACAGTTATAAGGTACAAATCAAGGAATTTTCAAGGAGAGGCGTGGAGTTTATTGTGGGGATAAGATACCGCAATGCATGTGGAGGATAATGGATTTAAACTTCGCCAGAGACGATTGGCCCCGTGTCACAATAGGTGTCGGCACAATGAAGAACCCTCAAGTGTCGAGCATAGGCCAAAATTTTAGTTTAGCCTTTTTGTGACGTCTCCATCAGTTTGACTTTTTAGTTTGGTTTTTTCATAATTTGTATTTCAACATTTATTGACAAATTGAAAAAAAATGAAAATAAAGTTTAAGCGTAGAGTAATTATGGTAACTGTTACGGTTGATCTACGTGGTTTTTCACTCAAGACATTTGCCCCACTTAAACTACCATGTAGACCTTTAAATAAAACAAAATATCAAAACAAAAATTATTAAACTAAATATATCTCTTTGTAATTTTCAGAGCTATAAAAAGGGCTATTGCAATAAACAAGGCTAGGTCTGTGAGCATCTTAGCGTTTAAGACTAAATTTTAAAGTACGGTTAAATCCAAATCTGGTGTGTTTTTTAAAAAATCTATTCCCCCCCCCCCCCCCCCCCCCCCCCGAATCATCTTCGTTAATCAGAGTCAACATTACTTGACCAACTTACAGTTATAATGGCTCCTCGTTGACGACCGCAGATCAAAGCAATTACATAACAGGGACAAAACATCAAGTCTGGGTGAACAGGGTATCCATAGTGACGGGGTCATAAATCGCCTCAAGAGATAAAACTCACATTCCTATGTACACAGATATACGCGTAAGTCAAGAACTATATCTAGTTATATATATATTGCTAATTAAAAAATTAATATGGAATCTATTATAAAAAATATCGGGGATATCAATGCTACATGTATATTTTACCATTTTATAACAAAAAAACATGTATACCAGTTGTCGTTTGGAGAAATGCGCTACTGAGTTAGGGTGGATGTAGATATACACAGATTATCGAACAAAATTTTATTTTGAACTGTTAAAATATAGCATGCATTACATAGGCGTCGGAGCCGGAGGCTAGGGGCGGCTAAGCCCCCCCCCCCATTTTTTTTGGCAAAGATCGGCATAGGTGACAAAAAAACTTTTCTCGCGTGTGTGTTTTTAATTTGGTTTAGCCCCCCCCCCCCCACTTTCAATTTGCTTGCGACGCCTATGCATTAATTTCAAACGTTTTATTTTCAGATTCGAAATCAATTGTTAAATTGTATTTTGGATCATTAGATGCGCCGACATTGAACTCGGTCACAATCAAGGGAAACTGTGCATTTGTAATTGTTTCTATTTATCTTTTGGTCATTAAACGTCATTAACGGTTTTAAATTATTTTAAAGAGCGTAAAATATATTTAAGTACAATAAAATAATTAATAAAGTATAATATATTTGCATAAATTCAATATATCATTTAGCCATATACATAGGCGTCGGAACAGGAGGATAGGGGGCTTAGCCATAGGTGTTGAAAATTGGGGTATAGTCTGGTTTGTGTGTGTGTGTGTGTGTGTGTGTGTGTGTGTGTATGTGTGTTTTTTAAGTTGGTCAAACCACTCCACATTCATTTTGCTTCCGACGTCAGTGATATATAAATACGTAGTCGATACTTTCAACCATCTTCCACCCAATCATTTGATTATGCTGTCATTGCATATTTCGTGTCACCTGATATGATCTTGAATATGTATGTATTGGCGTGATTTGCAACAATCATGACTCCCTTGTGAGTTTGGATTATCATGTTTATGTCATCATCAATACCGGTAAGAAATAGTCACCCCCCCCCAAAAAAAAAAAAAAATGCCTGTTAGACTGTAAATATCGCTGATAGAGACTTTTCCTTTTCATAAAGTCGGTAGGTTTATTTAGTCGAGTTTATTTTAGCAACTATGTGCGAACAGACGTAGATACATAGTATGTTGAACAATAAAAGATCAAGTGGGTATTTTTTATTTTATCTAAACCTCTTTATTAGGAAATGAACAACGGTCTTTGCCATGATATGATATGATCATGTAGGTCAACAATAAAGGCAACTCAGTATTCACAAATTTTATATTCGAAATATGATGTCACGCTAGATGCCCCTATATTTTCCCAATATTAAAGACTAAATCTTAAAGTACGGCTGATCCAAATCTTGTGTGTTTGTAAAAAAAAAAAAAATCTACCCCCCCCCCCCCCCCCCGAAGATCCATCTTCTTTAATCAGAGTCCACATTATTTGAACAACTTACAGTTATAATGGCTCCTCGTTTGAAGACCACAGATCGAAGCAGTTTACATAACAGGGACAAAATCAAGTCTGGGTGAATGGGGTATCCATAGCGACGGGGTCATAAATCGCTGTCAAGAGATAAAACTCAGCTTCTTATGTACACAGATATATGCGCAAGTCATGAACTGTATCTAGTTCAATGGTGGTTATATATACGGCTAAATAAAAAAATTGATATCGAATCTATTATTAAAACATCGGGGATATTAATGCTACATATATATTTTACCAATTTTATGACAAAATACATGTATATAGTTGTCGTTCTGGAAGAATGCGCTACTGAGTTAGGATGGATGTAGATATACACAGATTATGGAACAAAATTTCATTCTAAACTGTTAATTTCAAATGGTTTATTTTCAGATTCGAAATCAATTATTAAATTGTATTTTTGGATTATTAGACGCCCCGACATTTAACTTAGTCACAAACAAGGGACATAAAACGTCATTTACTGTTTACAATTACAATTTAGTACAATAAAATAATTAATGAATGATAATATGTTTGCACAGATTCAATATATCCATATATATATATATCCATTTAGTACTTTAGCGGACGGTTACTTAGTCGGACAGTTTCTTCCAGTCCGTAATTATACTGAAAGGAAAACACGCAAAATTGGTAAATAGAAAGTCCATTAAAATGCATGTATCATTCTGTGTCCTTTCTTATGGGACGTTGTCAATACTTTCAGCCATCTTCCATCCAATCATTTGATTATGCAGACAGTATTGTGCTGTCATTGCATATTTCGTGTCACCTGATATATGATTGACGGAATTCTTGAATATGTATGTATTGGGCGTGATTTGCAGCAATCATGACTCACTTGTGATTGAATATTTTCAAAGAGGGGTTGAGCAGTCTGTGGACTGTAATACATTTAATTAATGTCAATCTGATTTTTATTATTAATTGTAATATACAAGTTTAAATCGTGTTGTATATTTTATTTAAAAAAAAACACCAGTCAGACTATTTACCCCTGTGCGGTAGTTGACGATGACCAGAATCATAATTCAAGATTAATTTGCATATGAAAAATCAGACACGACTTGTTCAATTTTGATCAGCTATAGCTTGTTACAGTACATGTTTGATCGATGTTGAAATCGATTTTCAAACGAAGGTTTACCTGCGGGAGGCCTGTGGTCTCTCCCCGGGTACATTTTGAAGATATATCATAATAGAGTTTTTTACATATGCATTTTTGTTTTGAATGAATAGAATATCCCAACGATTGCTATTCCTCAAAACCTGTATAAGTTCATTTGTTGATGTTAAAATAAGTTTTTGAAACCTGGGAATTTTTACTTTTATAAAGCATCGAATGGTAAAAACTTTTTTAAAAAGACTTGTGTAAAAAGTTTTACCCACATGAATGAATTGTATGTTTCGTATAACGAAATCGGGTACAGATTTCCTTGAATTTTTGCTAATACATGTATATTATTCGTACCACTTTTTAATCTTAATTTAAAAAAAGTGTACACAGTTGCACAATACTTTAACTGAAGTTCATATTAAAGTCTGGTAGATAAAGGTATCGGCAACCCAAATTCAATTACATTAGCTTTAGTATATCATAAACGTCCGGTAGTTTAAGTGGAATGGTCAGGAGACCAGGAAATTCTATACCTTTATACTAGTATCGCATACATGATAATTCTATTGATGTAAACTTTTTTGTGATTTTAAAGTCATGATGAACCTTGATATTATATGCAGCAGGCGAAGAACTGTTTTTAACCATTAAACCAATGAAACAAAACATAGTACCGTTTAAAATATTGGGAATGAGAAATACATCTTTTGACCGAGAAAAAATACATGTGTGGAGAGAGAGAGAGAGAGAGAGAGAGAGAGAGAGAGAGAGAGAGAGAGGGGAGAGACAGAAAGAGAGAGATATTTCAGAACTTCGAATTTTTAAGGGCCGTCACAAATTTGGCTTACAGTTGTTGTTTGAAAATCTGTTTTATAAACCAGATACGTAGATAACTAAACGTAATACGAAGTAGGTAGGATCGAAAGAAAATAAACCTCGATAGGATTAGTCGAAGTTCCGTTATTTCTTTTTGTCGATTATTTTTAATTGATGTCACAAAATTTGTGTAAATTGACATACGATGTCTAATATCACGGTTACGGATAGTTGAAAAGCGATATACTTGTAAGGTAGAAGGTCCCACGTGTCCAACTCTGTGCAGAAAATGTGATTACACTTCACGCACGGATAACTTTGACTTGACGGCTTGGGTAATCAATTTCATTACATGACGTAGAAGAACTTTGGAGTTTGATGCAATTATAACAGAACTGTTGAACAAAGTGAAAGTCGGGGGGTTTTTGTTTGGTTTGGGATCAATTTGAAGGTACATATTTCGGGTATTATAGAAGATAATTGTCGCATTTAAGCGAATAGTAATGTATTTTTTTTTTATATTTAATCAATAGATTGACCTCGCATAAAAAAACAAAACAAAACAGAATTCCGTTCGACAATTCCAGTAGTATACGGAGATCAGCAGCCGCGATTTGCGATGGTTTTTAACAGCCGCGATTTGCGATGATTTTCAACAGCCGCGATTTGCGATGATTTGATTCATCCCCGCGATTTGCGAGGAATTTCAACCACCGCGATGACGGCGACCGCGTTAAATAGCCGCGATTTCATCGCGGACGACTGCTCATAACTAACCCCGCCGCGATGACGTGACTTTTGCGGAATCCGCGTGGCCCGTACTGTACATGTATGGGAGGTAATTGATTTTTATACATGCAGCTCAGCTCCAATCTGTAAACAAAATTACAATACATACATCAACAATGATGTGACTAATCCTATTGTGTTACTATGTTTTGTAATTAAAATATCCAGAGGACTGCTTCTGATGTACAGTCAAACCTGTGATAACAGATCACTTACATTATGAAGCTATCTTTTCTGATACAGATAGAGTAAAACCTTCTTTAGTGACCACCTGTGTATTAAGACCACATGGTTATAAAGACCAATAGTCCCCCAATAGTACCATCTGTGTATAAATCAACATCTGTATAAAGACCACTTCCCTATAAAGACTGGTTTTGTTGTGTCCCTAAGGAGGTCTTTATATACAAGTTTCATAGTACAAATAGGCAATTGTCATGGGGAACTGTCAAGATAGTAGTCTATCTTTATCTCAAAATTCACGGGGACCATTACTTTTATCCGAATATCTAGATATCTGGAATTTGAGACAACCAAAATTTTGAATAACACATTTTTTTCTATCCATAAAAACCGGGACAAGTGGGTCAACTGTGACATATCCAAAATCATTGGGCTTCCACATAACAAAATTCAGCTGCATTTAGAAAATAAGAATAAGATAAAGCATTCTTTGAAATACATATTTTTTAGGGACCTACTGAATATACTGACCAAAATACTTTTATATTAAGGTTGATGTGGTAGAATGTACTTCGCTATTCTTTACTTATTAAATCTGTGTTCTATACAAAACCTAACAAGATAAAAAAAACAAAACGTACACTATACCCGATATTAATGGACTTCATCACCTACATGTAAGATCAGTGACATACTGTCAGTGACCAAAGAAATTTCATTTCAAAGGACGGATTGGTTTTCTTGATAAATAACATATAGTCAGGGCCTCCATGGTCCAGTGATTATAGCATTTGGAACTTATATTGCAGAAAGCTGGTGGACTTTCCCAGGGTATATTGTAATAAGGTTTTCTTCTGCACTATGAAAACTGGCTGCCAGTGCATACACTGTAAGTGAAAAAATTGGTTAAAGACCACTGGACTATCACATGTAAACTGGTAAAATATCAAACTGGCAAAAGACCACTGGACTATCACATGTAAACTGGTAAAATATCAAACTGGCAAAAGACAACTGGACTATCAGAAGTAAACTGGTAAAATATCAAACTGGCAAAAGACCCTGGACTATCACATGTAAACTGGTAAAATATCAAACTGGCAAAAGACAACTGGACTATCACATGTAAACTGGTAAAATATCAAACTGGCAAAAGACAACTGGACTATCAGAAGTAAACTGGTAAAATATCAAACTCGCAAAAGACAACTGGACTATCACATGTAAACTGGTAAAATATCAAACTGGCAAAAGACAACTGAACTATCACATGTAAACTGGTAAAATATCAAACTGGCAAAAGACCACTGGACTATCATATGTAAACTGGTAAAATATCAAACTGGCAAAAGACAACTGGACTATCACAAGTAAACTGGTAAAATATCAAATTGGCAAAAGACAACTGGACTATCACAAGTAAACTGGTAAAATATCAAATTGGCAAAAGACAACTGGACTATCAGAAGTAAACTGGTAAAATATCAAACTGGCAAAAGACCACTGGACTATCACATGTAAACTGGTAAAATATCAAACTGGCAAAAGACAACTGGACTATCACATGTAAACTGGTAAAATATCAAACTGGCAAAAGACAACTGGACTATCACATGTAAACTGGTAAAACATCAAACTGGCAAAAGACCACTGGACTATCACATGTAAACTGGTAAAATATCAAACTGGCAAAAGACCACTGGACTATCACATGTAAACTGGTAAAATATCAAACTGGTAAAAGACAACTGGACTATCAGAAGTAAACTGGTAAAATATCAAACTGGCAAAAGACCACTGGACTATCACAAGTAAACTGGTAAAATATCAAACTGGCAAAAGACAACTGGACTATCACAAGTAAACTGGTAAAATACCTCACAAAATCAGCCTAGGTTCCAGCAGGGCTAAAACCGGTGTTGACAACAATTAAGGGATTTCATAGATTAAAGTGTGATGCTCAAATCACTCAGACACAAAGGTCCATCCAAGGAATTGTCATGACCTGCTTAATTCATCTACCCTTGAATAGACTACTTAAAAACAATGACACAGACCAGTCCAAATGTCTTTTTTGGGGTGTATGAGTTAAAAAATGTCTAAGGAATGAATGGTGATTGGAATAAATTCTAAGACCTTTTCTTTGTGAGTTCAAAGCTTTTTAATGACCTAAGCCACTGTGAACTGTTTCTTGATTTAAATAAGTAGCCAGTTAACAAAAGTGACCACTATACAGAGGTTATTGTTACAGTAGGTTAAACTGTAATTCAAAATAGTAACAATAGATGGTGAAATAAAACTCAGTCAAAACAAAAATGTCAATGAAATGTGACATATTTTATCTTTGTCATAAATCATTATTACATGAAACATGTGATCTAGCTTTATATTTCAATCTGTCAGTTGTTAAAGCATTAATCAATATGAATGTAAAAATCCAACTTTTGTGTGAATGTACTTGATCCTACATTTATAGTCAAACCTGTCCATAAAGGAGACACAAGGGAACAGACAAAATTAACTGTTACAGACAGGTGGCCTTTATAAAGAGGTTTATTCATTATAAAAAAAAATAACGAAGAAAATGTTTGAATGACCTTTATAGGCAGGTGTCCTTTATACAGAGGCAACCTTTAATGTGAGTTTGACTGTATACTACATTTTTATAAGTGATAAAAAGATAAATCTACAGGTGTTTTTGAAAAAATTTGGAAAGTATTAGAATTACAAAACAATCAGCAGGACTATGTTCCATGAAAGTACTGTAAAATGTTAAGTAGCATTCATTGCATTTAAAAACTAATTTACACTCTGAGCAGAAATAAATTATTTGGCATTAGCCACTTTGGGTTTAGGGAGTAAAAAAGAAGTTCATAAAACCAAAACATCTCACTAGTCAGTGTGGGGTTCAAGTCTCACTTGAATTTCAACTTAATTTGCTAGAAATTTCATTTCACAGTAAAAACAAAAAATGCTACTCCATTAAAACACTCACACTATATTAAAATATTGGTGCTACAGTCAAACTTGTGTATAAATATCACACAAGGGTACAGGCAAACATATGTAACTGTTATAGACAGGTGACCTTTATAAAGAGATTTATTCATGTTAAAAAAGCTAACAAAGATTTAAATGGACTGTATAGGCAGGTGCCCTTTATACAAAGGTGGCTTTTAATGCAAGTTTGACTGTAATGGGTATTTTCAATTTTCATTTTTAAGAGATACTTTCTGAATCACAATATCCCTTATGACCAAATCTGTTATCATCATTTGTGGTTAAAATTTAAACTGGAGTTGTAAAAAACCATCAAATACAGAGTTGAACGTGCCCGGAGAGACCTTACTGCCACTGAAATGTGGTCTCCCAAGACAGGTGGTCTATCAAAGAGGTTTTATTTACAGAGATATTTAACAAGGTGGTTTTCTAAATGTGGTCTTAAGAGGCAGGTAGTTTTTTATGACAGTGGTATCTAAAAACAGGTTCCAATGGATTCTAAAAAATTTACTTGAAGCTGCAAAGAATTATTAGTACATACTTCATTTAAAACTTATATAAAACGATCCAAAAGAGATTAAAATCAAGCAATGAAAGCTAATGGGTATATTACAAAGTACTAAGTTAGGAATGTTTACTATTTTATTTATCTTTATTCATTTTGAAAGTTGTTGCTTATGAATCTCAAATGTCATCAGCCATCTTGTTATAAACACTTTTGGCCATTGTAGGTCTAACCATGATTTAAACAAAAAACTCTTTTTTGAGTCGCTAATCATATGCTCTACCTGTAGATTTCCAAAATGACCACATACAGAGAAACTTGCATATAATAACGACCTCCTTAGAGACACAAGAAAACCAGTCTTTATAGGGAGGTGGTCTTTATATAGAGGTTGATTTGTATACAAATGGTACTGTTGGGGACAGCAAAAAATGGTCTTTGTGACCAGGTGGTCTTTATACACAGGTGATGGCTAAAGCAGATTTTACAGTGTAAGTAGGATAAAATATTGTCTCTGCCACCTTTAGTGAAAATGTAGAATGGATAAAATACATCTTTTTGACAAACTGTTGAATATATCATGGGAAACAGACAACATGAGAGGCATGATGAGGTGTACAGTAAACCTTGATTATACAGGTCACATGTACTCTATGATTTAGATATGCTATATGTACACAGGTTTTGTCTGTATTATAGCAAATGAGTAGGTCATGTCATGGTCACCACAACTTTAAACTGGTCAGATGACTGGTCATATAGATTAACCATCTATGTGTTTACAATATGTCTATCATACAGCTTTGGAAGGCAGGATACATAACATTCAACATTAACCTGATAAGATACTAAAAATTGACCTGATGATAGGTGCAGAAGATGTTGCCATAAATTGACCTGAATATCAATATATAAAAGTCTGCAAAAATGACAGAGATATGAACATCTTAATGTGTATGTACATGTATATACATAAAAAATTTATGCAACTTGAAACTTTGCATGCACTTAAAGAACACTGGCATGAAGTACATTAGACTTATTTTTGGTTTTGTGTTTTTAATTCTTCTGTATGATGAAGTTATACAAATTTATTTTGCTGATTCTGGGTAAATGTGCAACATCAAATGGAGTTCTCTTTAACTCTTTTCCCCTAAAGACACATTTGGACTGGTCTTAGTCATTGATTTACAGAAAAGTCCATTGTTTCTCAGGGATTGATAAGTTAAAGGTGTTTTATCACAGATTTTAATAAAAAAAAATTTCATTATTTTCGAATCATAAGATATTTGTGTTAACAGAAAAATCATAATTCATTGGATTGGTATAAAAATTGCACACTTTTTAGGATGCAGGGTGGCGGAAAAGATATCTCTGGTTCTTGCAATGGCCTAGCTAGTATACATGCTCATAAGCCAATGTATCCACATTGTTAAAAAAAGTTTTTGCCCTGGACCCCCTGGGGTCTGGACTCTCTGTATGAAGAATCCACTGTAACTTTGCATACCTACACCACTCACTTTAATTCTGTCTGTCAGTCCATCAGTTTTACCTGGTTTGGCTAAAGCCTTTATAATTACTCACCATTCATTTAAAGGGGCATTAGCTATGGGTTTTTTTTTTCAAAAAATTATCTTTCTTTTTTCACAACTTCTAATGACGCACAATATATCTAGACATAAAAACTTAAATTCTTATACATCTTATGAAAACTGCTTGAGAAAACCAGTTTGGCAATAATTTGTTTGTAAATACAGTAAAACCTACTATAGTGGCCACCTCTATATAAGGATTACTGTTTATAAGGGCCAGTTTTTTCAAGTCCCTAGACTGCATACTTTAACTAAATTGAACCTGTGTATAAGGGTCACCTGCACATAAAGGTCAATATTTTCTGGTCCCTTGGATGACCCCTATATACAGGTTTCATTGTAATTTATTTCCACTTTACTATTTGTATGTGCATATGACACTGGACATGACCTTATTTTCACAAAAGATGTAGGAATATAAGAATTTGTATGTCTGTGTATAGCTCTTATTTATAATTTTCAGAATTCTTGTTTATATTGTTCTCAGTCTTTGTCTTGATGTTCAACACATCAAATGACTACAAAAATACAGTAAAAGTTTGTACAGTGGAACCTGTCTTGAAAGACATCTCTCATGAACGACCCCCTGTTTCCTGTGACCACATTCTGAAAACCATTTGGTTAAGTAATCCTTTAGATAGTATGTGAGGAATCAACTGTCTTCTAAGACCACACTCCAGTGGCAGATGGGGTGGTCTCTCAAGACAGGTTCAACTGTACAAGAAAATAAAGTTTTGCATTTACAGACTGACAATCAATGAATAAATCCCTATAAGTTGCTATAGAAAATGAAAACGTTTATATCCACCTCTGATTTGTGTAAGGTAACAATACTATGGATGGAAGTTAAATAAACTCAGTTTTTAGATATAATGTTAAAAAATGGCAACAGCAATTGATATACAGTGGGTGAAATCAGTTCTGTTGAGAATCAGTTGATAGGAACATGTTTTTGTACGTCAAAATTGTATAGGCCTATATTTGTAGGCACAGTAGTTTCAATGTCAACATTTCAATTTTTAAAATCTTGCATTAAAAACATACTGATGTATTTTCAAAATGTTGATAACAAAATACTAAATTCTAAGGTAGATAAAATGTACAGCCTTCATTCTCTCTGACTATAGGCATATTTGACTCATACACCCCTAAAGACAAATTAGGACTTTTCAGTAGAGTCCATTATTTTTAGGGGTAGATGGGTTAACAAGCTGCATGACAATGTACAACGCATGTCTTACAAAATTCACTGAAAATCAAGGTGGAAAAAGGAGAAGGGGAGATAATTCCATAGCTTACAAGCATTGGAAGAAACTTGGTTTTATCTTTGTTTACTGTTTCACCAAGAACTTTTTATTTATATGGTTACATAATCAGCAACACCTGAAGGTCTATAATTAAGGACCTATGCATTGAAAAGGGATTTCAGTTTCAGTCTACTCTAAAATACCCATGACTTTCTCTTACATTCAGTGCTTTGCAAAGACACACACACTACTTATTTGAACCTATCAAATCCTGTAGTCCCATTTAGACTCACCCTAATCAATATATAGTATGACTTATTGTCATAATTCAGGAGTGAACTAGTTGATATTGTCTGGAATAATATTGTGAAATTTGGATTCCAGAATATACACTCCTAAATTACAACTATGGACTATATCATTCTTTGAAATGGGTGAGTCCAAATATGTCTAAAGGGGTTGATGAGTTAACAAGATATGTTTGAGTAACACTATGTCCCAGGAAACCAAGTCATTCATGAATATTTCAAAGTTCCATAAATCTGGTAAATATTGCAATATACTAGATTTGCATAATATTTGGGAAAACAAACTCTGGTTATTTGGTGAAAACTAAAAGATGCAAATAGACAAATGGACAAACAGACAATCTTCGATTTCTGGAAAAGACAAAGTTTTTATGATACAGACCAAGACTTTACCTGGAGTCTTCCACATGTAAGGTGAATGGTCTATCACGAATTATGTGAGAGAGTTTGTAAGTTCTTTTGCTAATGGTCGATTTTATCCTGGGTACATTGTGACTAGATTTCCTTTTCAACCATTACAACCAAGCTGCCACCATAAACCTGAAATATTATTGCATGTGGTATCAGAGAATAGAACTCTCTTTTGAGACCAATTTCATAAAGACCATCTGACTGCAGGAAAATTTGTCAGTTTACTTGGGAAAGATGTATCTTAAAGTAGTATCACATTTATTGCAGGAGTCAAAATATCATATAACACCGGGAACATTGTGGGTGATTACCAAACATACGTCTTGCATGCAAGTGGTAACTTTATAATGAAAGACGTTTTTGCCTGCAAAACCCATTTCATTGCATAAGATTTGCTTGCACGAAAGTCATTATCAAACACTTGCATAAAAGTTTGTATTGTGACCGAGAGGAACCAGCCAATCAGAACTCTTCTTACATCAAAAAGACAACAATCAGAAATGTCATGAAGAGGATAAGAAGCTAAATTTGTATTAACGATATCTACTAAACAAAATTTAAAAAATATCTTTAGATTTGATCTGATAATCTAGATACATGTGCTGGAAATATCTGCACATGTAAATTGTAAAATGTCAACAGTGTTTAGTACCTAAATATGTGACCATATGACAGTGAGTTTCCATCTCGAAGATATCAGTTCCCGAACTGAAAAAAATGTTTTGTCCAATTCAGTCACCGACATTTACCAAACGAACCAATATTTTTTATAGAGCGATCATGTAAGTAAAGATACATGTTTAGAATGTTAACAAATATGGAAATTAATAGACTATGTCTGCATGTAGAGTACAGACTTTTGTTGTGATGAAAATGCGTCACAATATCCAGTGCAATTTCATTACTTATTAAACAAAACAAAGCCTCTGATTGGTTAATTCCATCACGTAAGTTCATATCATAATTTTCCAAGACGTTAAAAACTGGTTTTGCATAGAAAAACTTAAAGATCACTTTTAACATATTAAAATATCCTCTTTCACATTAAAAATCAATATTTGCATGCAAAAAGTATGTTTTAACGTGCGCATTAAATGTTATTTTTAATGTACTAAAATGACTTTTAAACTAAAAGTGTCCATCGTGTAAGTTCATCCTGTTTGTGACCTCAACGGTGTTTCATAATAAACATTACTGACAAGTTGCAAAATATTTTCATCATTTTGTATTCTAAGAACTTGTTATATTTAGTTTTAGAGCCATCATATCATTTTTTAAAAAAATCAAAGTCATAAATTGAGTTTTTTGGCAGTGTGTGTAACGATAACTCTTGAAACTTGGGAAGGAACCCAACTCAGAGCAGGGTTCCAGTGTAAACACCTTACCATTCATGAACTTACTGGTACTCACTGGTCTGTTCCACTGAATGGTAAGGGCCCAGTGATTACATTGCCTCTTCATATTTCAACTTGGTTGTCACCCCATAACTGACAAAATTAACAGGAAAACTACGAGTAACACAACCTAAAAATCTAAATTAAACAAATAAGAAATGTACTTTACAAATCCACTTTACAATTCAATGTATTTAGTATTGAAGTTCTGGCCTCTATAGAGATAATACTAATCATCTGCTTTGTCCTCCCTAATGGATTTGCTGTATAACTGCATCATATCAAATCAAACTGCAATATGGTAACTCTACTTTGCCAGCTCCCATGATAAATGGCCCTGCCAGAATGAAATTGAAATCCACAATACTAATGGAGGTTGCATTTACAATTAATATTTGATTTCACTAATCACCCAATAGGACCCCAGTGCTCTTTTAACTGTATCATATATGTTTCCAACACAAAACATTTTTTTCTTTTCAGACTTTCACATATATTCAATTCCCCGGATGAATCAGAGTAATTTGTCAAACTTGCCTACATATTTATTGTCTTCCTCTGCTGGTTTTGTTTGGTCTTTTACTTTTTGCATTTTTTCCACTTGCTTTGCTTTGCTTCTTTACTTTTTGCTATTGTTTTGCTTCTTATAATTCAATTTATCAAAATTCAACTTTTTATAGGATGGGTGTGGGGTGGAGATGCTTTTCTAATTCTTTTAATTTTTCTAATTATCATATCTTCAAAAGAAAATTATTTTTCTAAAAGGATGTGATTTATCATACATAATAATCTACAGTACATGCAGATGACCTCATAGGTGTGTCATTTTTCAACCAATGAAAAAGCGACTTACAGAATCTTGTAAGCAATCTAATAGAAAAGAAATGTAAACATTTTTAACATTACAAATAACACTGAGCACACAAATACGGTAGAACAGAATTATATTCATAACCCTGGATGGGTTCAGATCACAAAACATATTCCGATGGGATTTTGCTGACTGAGGGTTTCCTTTTTTTATAAAATAAATAATATCTCTGTGCCATTAATTTTTTTAAGTCGCATTTTTATTGGTTGAATATAACACATCTACGAGAGGTCACCCACACTTGCCCCCTTAGCGGATAGCGCTAGATCCTCTACACAACACATCAGAAAACGGTAGCCGTGTGAGATAAGTTTTCAATTAGATTGGAAGTCTCTAACCTCTAGTCAACATGGGATCAAGTCCAACTGCAAACTGATTTTGTGAGTTTACTTACAGAAGGTCGGTAGTCTCTCCCTGGGTACATTATAACCTAGTTCTTTCTTCCACCATTAAAAACTGGGCCTGACACTAAAAACCTACAAATTACTTCAGTCTGCATTTTTCTCAACTTTTGTTAAACCTGAAATCTGATTGGCTGAGCAGGTCAAGTTGAGGATATTCTCAGACTTAAGTTTATTTTCAAGATTTATGGTGCCAGACCCTGGCTGCTACCATATGACTGAAATATTGTTGATTATGGTTTAAACATATGTGCATCATTCTAGTATGTCTCGTGTAGGAATATGTCACCACAGGTGTATACATAAAAGAACATCTTAAACTTCTACCCTCAATTTACATGGCCAATCTTCTTCATACTTGATATATGGATCATTTATTCAGAGATAACAAGTTTTGTCACTTATATGGTCACTAGGTGAGAAGTTCTGAATTACAGAGCTGGCAGTCACATGGCAGATAAGGACCTACCAGTCTCTTGTTTTCCTTGGGTACATTTTTAATACATTTCCTCATCAACCATTACAACCTAATCACTACCACTGAATACCATTACAACCTAATCACTACCATTGAATAGTGTTGGGTGTGGCTTAAAACATTAGTAACACAATTTATACAGACTATAAGAGCTGTAAGTGACACAGGTATTTTCCACCATACCGTAGGGGGCCAAAACAAATTTCCATTCCCAATGCAAAAAAATGGCATTCTTCCCTAAATTGTGGTCAATATTTCCCAACTGAAGCCAAATGCCAATGAGTATGACAGTTTTTTGTATTTAAAGATTTCAAAAATAATGCTAAAATTCCCTATTCAAAAGGCCCAGGCCCCATTCTCAAACAGTTTGGAAAATCCTTGTGCTGTGACACAAATTTAGACTTATGCTATAATAGACTTGTTCAAATACATGTATCGTGAAACATTTAATGCATTAATCCCGCATGTACCTCAATGTACTGATAAGATTTAATGACTTTCTGTTTTAACACCCTTTTTCAATGTCCGAGATTTAATATATTTTACAACATTTCATCCAAAAAGGGAGTGTTCATTTTCCTAATCAAATGACTGTATTTCACGGCACTCCCTCAGCAAGTGTTTACCATATGTCGATTTCTAGTTTTTTGTTCTTATGCAAAATAGATTCATATAACACATTGAAAAGCACTAAATAGTTGATATTATCTGTAAACACGTTAACACTGGAATGGCAGATGCTAATTAAATCATAGCTACCATGATCTGCTTATGTAATATTGTTGAATTGACTGCTCCTCTTACATGCAATTGATAGTTTATGATACATTACCACGGTAAATTGTAAAATTACATCAAAATATAAAGCTGACACAAAGAGTTATGAGAAAAAACCTGATCAGTCTTAAATAGATCCTTTTCGATAAACATGTAATTCTCATTAAGTATAACAAATTTGACAGTAAAGATAATTTTTTTTTTTCATTTTTTGTTTTGTTTTGTAAGTACCACTTTTTTGTTATTTTGCATCCCTGAATGAATTTTCACATGTATCAAAATGTTAGCAGCTGTGGATCAAATTTACACAAATTTTGATCTTTGCTATGGGCGTTAAGCCGTTTACCAATTCACTGAGGGTTCTTTTATGTGTGGCACCTGATGTGAAACTGGACATTAGTACAATCTTACATGGGTATGGTGAGTGGACACAGAAATCTCAACCCCAGTGATAAGGATCTGGTTGTCCAATCAAAAGATCACCCAAGGATCGCATCTCTAGACCCTTTAACCACAAGGGTTGAGATTTCCCTCTCTAGTCCATCACACCGATGTGTAAAATAACAATTAATGAATTATATTCTCTCGAATAAGTTTGAATCACATGGTGGTAAGTACAGTATACTATTTTATTATTATATATTTTCATTGGTACATGTACTAAGACAATGTGATATTGTGATGGTGCTGGAATTAAGGTCCACTGTGCTTTAAAAGTGTCAATTTTTCAGTATAAAAGCGCATTGGTTAACCATGAATAGTGAAATACCATTTGTTAAAATAAAAACAAAAAACAAAAACAATGAAGACCATTAATAAAAAAATAAATCATAAAATACACTTGATGCCATTGCAGATGTGAGCTGTTTTGTTCACCGGGGTAAGACATGAAAGTTGTCTCCCATGGTTCACAGACTGATCCTTCTTTTGTACAGGAAAAGATTTCCTTGACGACCCCTAGTGTATTGAAAAGCTACATGTACTTTGATCTAACAATATAATTATTACTAGGGCTGCTGTGATAAACCCATATACTTGTATATTGCAATACATTATTCTATGATATGCATACCGCGACACAGCACTGTATACCGGTATATCGCCAAAAATTATAAATTTAACATTTCTTCTTGTGTAAATGAAATTTCTGGAATTAAAACTGAACTTTCCATCGTTTTCATGAAAATATCAATTGACAAATTACTTTCGCTTTGAAAACATTAGTAGTCTTGATCAGATGAATATTTGTAAGTGTACTATAAAACACAATAAGTAATGTCAGGCATTGTTGTATGCAAAAGGTACAATCACTGATGCCATAGACAGTATACATGTAGTGGTGGAACAACAAATCTTAAGTTGAATGATATCTGTTTTGTTGCAGTACATTAGGAGTAGAATTTAAAATGTTTTGTTGTGTTCAATTTCAAGTACATATACTGAAAGTTCACTCATTCTATATATATATATACCAGGTACATCTACTTTAATAAAGTCATCAAATATGGTTATAATATGGATAGCAAATGATTACTATTTGTTTGATTCACCTTACAGATGTTTCATTTCTGGTGATGGCAATATATATACAAAACTACACATATGTTTCTATCCGTATCATCAGACTGCACGCGATTGTTGTAGCGGATGGATTCAACGAGAGCGTAACTCATTGAATCCATCCGCTACAACGATCAAATGCAGTCTGATGCTATGGATAGAAACATTTGTGTGGTTTTGTATTTATTACATGTCCCTTATTTATCTATATGTGTACACAAATTTAAAATTCATTTTAACGACGCCATCAAATATTTTGGATGATATGTATGCTATTTAGAAAAGTAGCTCTGGCGAAATTTCCATATCTAACTATGTGCAATACGACATTACTCTGTTTTGCAACTGTATGGTTACACATGCATGTAATAAACTGCAATACGTATTGCAATACATAACTAAAATATTGCAATATATTGTAATATAATCTCTCTGTATCGTGGCAGCCCTAATAATTATATGATGTATGGTATCAGTGAAATTATAATGCAGTGCCTTAACAATGTCATTAGATTTTGTTTGCATACATCAACATGACTTTGAATCAAGGGAGAAAAATAATCAAACATGGGTGTGTCCAGTGAAAAGGGAAAGCTGAACCACTATGGTAAGAATCTGAAAGTCCAATCCTCAGGGAAACTCTGTGACTGGATACGATTCTTATTCCTTGACAGAGATTTCACTTTTACTGAAGAAGCCTGACATAATACACAGTACAGAGAATTGAACCTGAGACCTCTCGCTTTCGTGGAAAACATTCTTACCGCCTCCATAAAATCCAACTATTCTAAAAGCACATTTACATGTGAAATGTCAGCTGTTCTCAAAGTTCTGTTCTTTTTTTTACAAGTTAGAGATGTTTCATAACACAAATAGCTAGTCATTGCTTCTGGAAACAATCATATTTAAACCATTTTAAACACACAGAAGTGATTTATTATGTCAGAAAATTAAGCCTTGTACATCTATCACATCGTGACCTACTTACACTAACACAGAATGTGTGGAACTTGAAAAAGATTTTATCTGGAGAGATTCAAATTATTCAATGCTATGAAATATTTCAGATATCTGTCAAACTCTGTAATTAAAATCCCTCTTTATCCCTACCCTATGAGAATTTGTATGCCATGAATAGTGAATATTCATTATGAAATATTAATGAACATATTACAAAGGGGAATAACTTTGGTAAAAAGGGTCATAAGATGGGAAATTTTGTAAATAACATCTCATCTATGCATAAGCAATAAATATAATGAGGCAGTCTAGAGGACGAAACGCTTGCTTGCTATGGCTTGATTTAACAAGTGGAGTGACAACTTAAAAGTCCTCGCCACATGCCCTTGTGGGGCTCCAAGAAATGTCTAGTGTGTATGGTTGTGTTCTTCTGGAGTGGTCCTATTTCCAAGGGCTATTTTAAATGTCACTAAACTTGTATAATTTGAAAAAGGTATCAAATTGAAAACTCAACTCTACAAATCTGGTTCGAACGTGGGACCCAACCAGGATCCTTCACATTGAAGATCCAGTGCTCTACCAACTGAGCCATTCTGATTGGGGGAAATGACAAAGATATTAACTAGATTGTCTAACATACCTATACAACACAGACCTATAGTCCCCGCCCAAAAATCCACAGAGGGCTGAAGTTAATATTTTACAGTATATTCTGCTGCCCTATGGTATAAGATCAGATGATATTGGCAGGGAACTATGATCATAATGAAAGTTTTAGTTGCTAAAATATCTATAAATCATTTTACGGCACACACACACACACACGCACACACACACACACACACACACATATATATATATATATATTTTTTTATATATATATATATATTATATATATATATATATATATATATATATATATATATATATATATATATATAATATATATATATATATATATATATATATATATATATATATATATATATACACATACACATACATACACAGTATTTCCGGTAGATAAAAAAATTAAGTAAGAGATTGTTGATAGGAATGAGTCAGATAAGAAATAAGAGATCTGACATAATGTAAAACAAAAAGTGATAATTTGTCTTGTTCTCCTTCATTATCTCAATTCCAGTGTCTAACACTTTTTATCTTGGCAAAAGATTAAATTTGTTTAAGCTTCAAATACGATTTTAAATCTGATATCAGCAAAATAAAATAAAAGCTAACATGCAAAACAAATGTAAGACAAAATAGAAAAGAAAAGAAAAACTGAAACTTTTGTGTAAAGTGTGTGAATTTCTTGTTATCAAATAAAAAAATTAAGACAAGAAAGGTGGAGTTTTTGTATATGAAACATTTCTGAGACCATGATTTGTTGAAAGAAGATTGCCAACTAGAAGCTGATTCAACAATTTTTACAAGTTTTATCTGTAACTACGGTTCATAAGTTTTCCATAAATATAAGCATTTATACTGAAAAAGAAAGTCAGAAAATGGAAATAAAATTTAAAAATAATAACAAGAAATTTTAGGAACACCTTGCTCCATAAAAAAATGGAGAATTTCAAGTCCTGTAACTATGGCAAATACAACAGATTGCTGATGACAGAATCTCAGATACTGAATTACGATGAAGAAGTACAATGCAGGTCAAACGGAATTATATATCTCACATGGTTAAAGGTTATGGCATAATCTGAGATGATGAAATATTAAAGCACTATTACTCGATGATATTTCAAAAGTCATTACCCAGGTTCAAGTTTTATCTGTAACTACGGTTCAAATATCTCACAAGGTAAAAGGTTATGGCACCATCTGAGATGATGAAATATTAAAGCACTATTACTCGATGATATTTCAAAAGTCATTACCCAGGTTCAAGTTTTATCTGTAACTACAGTTCAAATATCTCACAAGGTCAAAGGTTATGGCACCATCTGAGATGATGAAATATTAAAGCACTACTACTCGATGATATTTCAAAAGTCATTACCCAGGTTCAAGTTTTTGTCCATGGATGCCGGGGTGGGGGGAGTGAGGGGTGTATCAAATATTAGTTCTGGACATTTAGCTGGCTAAAACATCAGAACAAAAATAATATACATTAGGATAGACTTTTGAATCAGTAAGGAGTTATGGTATACCAAATTGGCATTCCTATTTAAATCTAATTTTTGTGAGAAAGTTTGTCAGTTTACATGTGCAAGGTTGATGGTCTCTTTCCAGGTATATTGTAACTGGGTTCTCTCCTCCAACATAAAAGACTGGCCATTATCGTATAACAGAAAAATATTGAGTATAAAACACAAATCAAAATTCAAAAAACAAAAAAATCCTATTTAACTCATCTTCCCCTGAAAAGCAATGACCTGTACTTAAAATCAATGATGTAGGTCAATCCAAATGAGTCTTTAGGGATGAATGAGTTATGTCTGGACACATCTAGGGCATTTGTGCTCCACAAACACATTTTGTTTTTCCCTGAAATTCTATAAACCAATTATCACTACATTTAGTCTCAGATATACAGGGAAAATATTTTAAAAGCTTGTTCTACATATATGAATGAATCTGATGTCTGGCCAATATATTATAGAATATCAGATACAACGTCTCTGAGATAATATAGTTGTCAGTTTTGAATGTTCTGTCATTGTATATCGGAGAGCATTTATACATTCCTCTAGGGATGTCTTAAAGAGTCTTTGTTCTGTCCAATTTTAGGATTTTACTTATGCTAAACTGATCAATAAGAAGCAAATGATGTTTAAGGTCAGAGATTCATGAGGGCAATTTCAACCAAATTTTCTGTGACATATTTTCATAAAACATAAAGGCATCATAGATGTTGTCATATTTGACCCTCAGGACTACTCAATATTGCTAAAGTTGATATTCCATGACAGATAAATTATATATAACATTTATATGAACCAAGATGTGCTTGTAAAACACCAATGCCCCCAAGCCTGGCCAAAGTTTAAATAGAATGCCAAGTAAAGCTTTCATGTTATCCGAATGTTGATCTCAATGCCCTTAATATCTTAATATCTTGTTTACCTTATTTTTTTGACATTTTATTGCAATATGCAGTTTTTATATATATTTGTTTTATTGGTTTTTTGTAAGTGCAAGGGGCTTATGTGGCCAAGTGGTTAGAGCATCACACTTTAAAACATAAAATCTCTACTGTCCGATTGTCCGATTCACATAAGATGGCGGGATGGTGTAACCCTTTGATTATCATAGGGATGATTCTACTGACTTTTCGGTTATAACAAGCTGCACAGGAAAAACATTTTATTCCTCACTGGATATGCTCTTATATATGGTGACAAGTAGGAACAATTACTCTAGCCAGTGTAATTTTAATGTTATACTTTATTACCTAAAATTTAAACTCCACCAGGTCAAGAAAGGGTTCACTAGACTCCACCCTGCCAAGTTATATGGATTTTACTACAGCCCTGCCATGTCTAGCCCTGCTGGAAATTAAGCTGTGGCCAAGTGGTTAGAACATCACACTTTTTAAAAACATAAAGTCAACCACATCTAGCCTTGCTGGAAATTAAGCTGTGGCCAAGTGGTTAGAACATCACACTTTTTAAAAAACATAAAGTCAACCACATCTAGCCCTGCTGGAAATTAAGCTGTGGCCAAGTGGTTAGAAACATCACACTTTTTAAAAAACATAAAGTCAACCACATCTAGCCCTGCTGGAAATTAAGCTGTGGCCAAGTGGTTAGAACATCACACTTTTTAAAAAACATAAAGTCAACCACATCTAGCCCTGCTGGAAATTAAGCTGTGGCCAAGTGGTTAGAACATCACACTTTTTAAAAACATAAAGTCAACCACGTCTAGCCCTGCTGGAAATTAAGCTGTGGCCAAGTGGTTAGAACATCACACTTTTTAAAAACATAAAGTCAAAGACATCTAGCCCTGCTGGAAATTAAGCTGTGGCCAAGTGGTTAGAACATCACACTTTTTAAAAACATAAAGTCAACCACATCTAGCCCTGCTGGAAATTAAGCTGTGGCCAAGTGGTTAGAACATCACACTTTTTAAAAAACATAAAGTCAAAGACATCTAGCCCTGCTGGAAATTAAGCTGTGGCCAAGTGGTTAGAACATCACACTTTTTAAAAAACATAAAGTCAACCACGTCTAGCCCTGCTGGAAATTAAGCTGTGGCCAAGTGGTTAGAACATCACACTTTTTAAAAACATAAAGTCAACCACGTCTAGCCCTGCTGGAAATTAAGCTGTGGCCAAGTGGTTAGAACATCATACTTTTTTAAAACATAAAGTCAACCATGTCTAGCCCTGCTGGAAATTAAGCTGTGGCCAAGTGGTTAGAACATCACACTTTTTAAAAACATAAAGTCAACCACATCTAGCCTTGCTGGAAATTAAGCTGTGGCCAAGTGGTTAGAACATCACACTTTTTAAAAACATAAAGTCAACCACGTCTAGCCCTGCTGGAAATTAAGCTGTGGCCAAGTGGTTAGAACATCACACTTTTTAAAAACATAAAGTCAACCACATCTAGCCCTGCTGGAAATTAAGCTGTGGCCAAGTGGTTAGAACATCACACTTTTTAAAAACATAAAGTCAACCACGTCTAGCCCTGCTGGAAATTAAGCTGTGGCCAAGTGGTTAGAACATCACACTTTTTAAAAAACATAAAGTCAACCACATCTAGCGCTGCTGGAAATTAAGCTATGGCCAAGTGGTTAGAATATCACACTTTAAACCATAAAACCGCACATCTGTTACTGCTGGAACTTCAGCTGATTTTAATCTTCCGGTAGCCTCTTCCTGGATACACTGTAACCAGGATCTCTCATCCACCAACTGTCTGTCCCCATCAAATTGTAGAGTGGGGCATAAAGTACAATTCAAACAAACAAAAAACAATCCCACAAGTAAACTGGTAAAAGTATAAAAGATAATATCTATGAAAAAGTCATTAGTAACCCTCTCAACCTTACTAAACAAAATGACAACCTGACACCCTCAAATAAGGTAAAATTAGATTAACCGCACAAAAAGCTAATAATTATGGTGCAAACAGGAACCTTCTATGGCATGAAACTGTAATTTCGTATAATCGGCAAACAGAGGCAGAATCATAATAGCTTCCAATATTTGATTAATAGAAAAAGAGGAGGAATGGCAATCACAAATCTAGATAAGGAAATTTTTGTATGATTAATTGACTGCTTGGGTTGAAAAGTATTGATTTAAAAGTTAGCTATATCATCTTATTTAATGCCACTCAATAAATGTTGGTCTAAACAGATGAATAGCTCTCTGCCATTTCGGTCATAGTTCCCTGTATTCGGTGCCATTAATTCAGGATACGAACATATTACAAACTTGCATCTCTTATTGATCAACTGCCACTTAAATAACCAACAGTGCTCAATAATGTCACTGTATTATGAAAGTCGAGAAAAGCTGTGTTACCTCCCCTGATTCAAATAAATATCCCTACTTAAAACAACTTGATTCAGTGGGTAAATGTATGTTTGTGTGTGTGTGTGTGTACATGTATGTTTATAGGTGTTTAAGGATTATGTCATATTTATGTATCTGTTTATTTATTTATTCATTTACTTTTTATTCAATCATCTAATCATTTATTCATTCATTAATTTATTTATTTATTTAGGGCCTCCATGGCTGAGTGGACAGAACATCACACTTTGAATCATGAAGTCTCTCACCTCTGGTCAGAACAAGTTTGAACTCTGCTGAAACGTAACCTGATTTATGTGAGAAAGTTTGTCAGTTTACTTGTGGAAGGCCAGTGGTCTCTGCCCAGGTGCATGTACAATGTAACCTGGTTCTCTCTCCACCATTTAAAACTGGCTGCCACTATATAACTGAACAATATTGTTGAGATGTTAAACACTATTGGAATTCAAACTTATTTATTTATCTATCTATCGATCTATTTATCTATCTTCAATTTCAGTTTAGTCTCACCTCCTACAACTATCAGTGAGAGTGTGTCATGGTTGTTGTCATGGTACCAATCCCACTTACAGACTAGGATTTAAAAGTAAAATTAAATGTTTTGCCAATCAATCAGTAATTGCAATATATATTATGTTACATGAAACTAGTTTTCTAAATTAGATGCAATATCATAATTGTTCAACCTCTAAATGATATGAAAACTATTGACATTCTACATTGATATTTTATGAAGAGATCTAAATATTGAGTCGATCAATGCATCGGCAACATTTTTAGTAATGAGTAGGTGGCAGAAAGATACATTATTGCAGTATTTCATTGCAGAAATTGTCAGAAGACATGTAGTAAAAATATCATTTATCACCTTAAATAACATGAAATTGATATGTGCTACACATGGAAGCTAAAAAGGACTCGGATATCATTAATCACTGCGAAAATCCATCTCCCTATTCTCCATTGTGGTAAATCGTAATTAAATGTTATAGAAAACAACATAAAATAATTTCATGATTTTTATTTCTGTGGATAATTAAATGATTTACAATATCAATAGTGGTGTGTAAAGGTCATACATAAGGTGTTGAGAGTCTAAGAAACAAAAGTGAGTATAATGTAAAAATAATGATTCAACCCTTGATGGGTATTGAATACTGGTTACGGGTACATAAAGAGAGATGTTGGCATAAGGTGTCTTTGCTGTAGGAGGAACCTCGAGAAGAGAAAGAGAAAACCCATGTGTCCAACTTGGTTGCGACCATACTTTCCTGTCCAATCCAAGGATTGAACGCGGGTCACATTGTATTACATATGTAAAGTCAATACATGGGTAGGTAAGGGTGGACTAACCCAAGACTTCAGTATTGGAATGTGGATTAACATTCAACAAATCACGTTTTCGGATGAGATTCAGGAAATGGTCATATGTCATTGCTTTGGTACCAGTACAGTAATGCCTGCTTTAGCACCTGTGTATAAAGACCATCTGGTAACAAAGACCATTTTTACTGTCCCCAATAGTACCATTTGTGTACAAATCAACATCTATATAAAAACCAGCTCCCTATAAAGACATGTTTTCTGGTGTCCCTAAGGAGGTTGTTATATACTAGTTTCACTGTATATAGAATAGGTCCAAATTTATAACAATGCACCTACTAAAAGTTCTTGACATTCCGACTTCTGCTGAAGGTCATACTTTTTTCTTGATATGGACACTTTCAGGTCAAAGAAAAGTTGAGAGTAATAAAAATATACAATACTCACCTCACACAAACACACAGTATTGAAAGTAGACTAAGTACAAAACAGGGGCAAAAAATACTATACCAATCTACCATCTGAATGAATGTTTTCAAGGCCCTATTACAAGTTTGTAAGTTTAGATTAATGTTTCAGCGAGGTCAGGATAGTATTAAGGCTTTACACCATTGCTCATTCAGTTGTTGTTGTACTGTTGTTTAACGTCCCACTCAAGAATATTTCACTCATATGGAGACGTCACCAAATGCATGTGAAGGGCTTCAAATTTTGGCCTATGCTCAGCACTAATGGCCATTGAGCAGTGAGGGTTCTTTAACGTACTGACACCTACTGTAACATGGGACCTCGGTTTTTACTTTCTCATCTGAAGGACACTAAAAGCCAACCAAACCTGCAACCCAACAGTTGCAAATCAAGCACTCTATCGTGGAGCCACAACAGCCACAACAGACACAACAGCTCTCTGGTTCATTCAGTTATCATATTCATCTCTAAAACAGGAAGGCTTCGATTCTCCGGATATATGCATGGGGGTTCATGACAGAGATGTTCACAACTCAGACATTTTATGACTCCACAGTCAGTTTGTGACCTTGCCACAAGTCATTTTGTGACTTGAATTAATTCAATTACCCTCAAAGACACATTTGGACTGGTCTAAGTCATTGATTTACAGAAGAGACCATTGTTTTTCATGGATTGATGAGTTAAAGGAACTTCCTTCAGTCATATCTCATAAGTAGTAATATTCAAATAGGGTGGAACCTTGCCTAAATACCACCTTACTTAGAAGACTACCTTGTAATTCTGGACTAACTTTTACTAAACTTCGTAAGCTTATGATTTGACCATAAACGCAATTTACGATAAGAATCCACCAATATCTGTTTTATTCTTTCGTAACTAACAACAATATAGGGGCTCTCTTATGTTTAGAATTTTCTTTTTGTACATGTAAGTTATGAAAAGCGAAACGGGCACATTTGTTATTATGATGAATATTGACAATCGAAATGTGCTTAGATGAGAGCGAGTGTTTTGTGACAGAAGTAATGTATTGGATACCTTTACTATCCGTCGGTGGTTTGTCTTAGTTAAGCAATAATTGAATTATACATGTTTTTATGAATTCTGTCATTTACTTCGTGATTTTATTTCATTCATGTGTATGACAACAACACAATCGTAAAAACACCCTGTGGTATGATTGTGGTGTAAGTATAGTAAAATCAATATAACCTGATGGGGCCAAATCTTGTCAACCCTTTTTTGAATTGGACGAGTTTAAATTTTAGGTAAAAATGCATAAAACTAAAATTGCACTGACTATAGTAACTGTTCCTACTTGTCACAATACATAAGAGAATATCCAGTGAGGAACAAAATGTTTTTCCTGTGCAGCTTGTCATAACATCTGTCTGATAATAAAAAAATTACTCCACCCTGCCAACTTATGTGAATCGGACAATAAAAAAATACTACTTGTACTTGGTGTAAAATAACAAATTATAAAAAATCTTATATTACTATATATTTTGTGAAAATAAACCAGGTCCAGTGTGATATTCAATATACAATCTGCATACTTCAACTAAATTGAACCTGTGTATAAGGGTCACCTGCACATAAAGGTAAATCTTTTCTGGTCCCTTGGGTGGCCCCTATATATAGGTTTCACTGTACAAATAGTAAGGTTGAGTTAATCATTTGCAAGCGAAAAAAGTGCCAAACTGGGTTTCTCAAGCAAATTTTACAAAATATATGGAATTTAAGAATTTTTATGCCTGTGTATATCTCTTTTTTGTTATTGTATATCAATCCGAGTAGTAAAAAAGGACACAAATGGTTCTGGGAAAAACCCCACAGCTAATGCCCCTTTAAAAGACCACCTCACTGATCTGACCACTTTCAGTTAGTCATTTAGGTGGTCTGAATATTGTGGTTCCACTGTATCATTATGTTCACTAATTTAAATAAGAAATTTTGCACTTATTTTGGCAATTCTGCTGTCATAATAAAGGAAGATTAGAAAACATAAAAAAAATTCCATACCACTAAATTCCACGTACATGTACCAAAATTATAAAAATGCAAATACCTCCTGCAGTTCTGTTTGTCAGATTAAATTTGAATTTTCTTGAGTGGATTTCAAATGATTCCACTTGATTTTCCTTTTAGTAAAATATCTATACTACATGGGATGTAAACCTACTCAATCCTCTATTAACTTCCAACTGTGTCCTAGTATTTAACAATTTCCGTGTGAATGCATCCCCAGTACATGGAAATGCAGTGAAACCTATTTTAAAAGACCGCTGTCATTATAAACCACTTGTCTCATAAGACCAGTAATTGAAAATCACTTGATATGATTACCATTTTGATAAAACCACTTTTGAGAGACCACATGTATTGTAAGAGCACATTTCATTGGCTGATGAGCTTACCACATGTCATGTAAGAGCACATTTCATTGGCTGATGGGCTGGTCTCTCAAGACAGATTCCACTGTATTCATGTTAAATACTTTTGTTAAAAATAAACAAAATAAAATGATCTATAGAAAAAAATAACAAGTCATTTTATGACCTGAGAAAGTTACAAAATGCCCTACATACCTATGTAAATGGTCCTTATACCCTGGGTATTGGGTCATACATAAAATATGAGAAGTGGCCATTCCTTTGCCCTGTCCTCAACATAAGAAATGAAAGTAAGGACTTCAAAGCAATTTATCAAATCACAGCAGGCTGGGCATTTGCAAAAATTGACACCACATTTGTGACACCTTTAGCTCGTGATGTCTCTGTATAAGTGAGAAATTGTCGACTTGAAACAAAATAGATTAAAAAAAAAAATTTAAATCAGTTATGAAAAAGTCATTATTAGCTATACATTTCAAGCTCCTGCAAAATAATAGATGAATAACTTGGGACAATGGTAATCAGAAATGGATAATTGAAATATATGAAATATGTGATAAAATAGTTTCTCATTTCTGTAACAAATATAAAATGTCTTTCTTTATTGTATTTTATTTTGATTTATTTTCCTAGTTTCTCAATGAGTCCACTGTTAGATGCTGAATTTGACAGTAAGTGTCACCTGGGTACAATTTGTATCTCCGTCTAATAATAGAAAAGAAGTTAAAGAGTAGAAATCGACATTTCATATAAACTTGTAAAAATCAATGTAAAATAATTGTGACACTGTGACATAAGAATTTCCAATGGGAATTTTAACACTTGTACCTTGTGACACTTATATCCTAACAAACTTGTATCCAAAAATTCATAATGGTGTGAAAATATTTCCTCTTCATATTTTTTCTGTCAAAGAGGTTTTTCAATAAAATCATTTGAGTTTAGTGATAATTAAATTAAATCAAAGGCTAGAGACATACTTTTGCCTTGACAAGGCTCCAAAATCTGTAGATCTTCAAAGTCAAAAGGCTTTACTGTACATCAAGAATATTTAGCCCCCCCCCCCTCCATTTTCTGCGTCCCAATTTACTGTTGCCCTTTCACATCTTGGTCTAAAATCTCATCTGTGAAAGCCTGTAACATTCCTTATTAGGTTTAGGGACTACGTACAGGGAATTGAACCCAGAACCTCTTCCTCGACAGGTGATTGCTCTGATCACCTAAGCCATCAACAACAGATACATATAGTTATCCCCCCCCCCCCAAGTTTACTGTTGACCTTTAACATCCTGGTTTAAAGTCTCATTTGTATTAGGTTTAGGAACTAAGTACTGGGAATTGAACCTCGACAGGTGATTGCTCTGATCACCTAAGCCATCAACAACAGATACATATAGTTACCCCCCCCCCCCCCCCCCCCCCCCCCCCCAGTTTACTGTTGACCTTTAACATCCTGGTTTAAAGTCTCATTTGTATTAGGTTTAGGAACTAAGTACTGGGAATTGAACCTCGACAGGTGATTGCTCTGATCACCCAAGCCATCAAAAACAGATACATATAGTTACCCCCCCCCCCCCCCCCAGTTTACTGTTGACCTTTAACATCCTGGTTTAAAGTCTCATTTGTATTAGGTTTAGGGACTAAGTACTGGGAATTGAACCTCAACAGGTGATTGCTCTGATCACCCAAGCCATCAAAAACAGATACATATAGTTACCCCCCCCCCCCCCCCCCCCCCCCCCCCCCCCAGTTTACTGTTGACCTTTAACATCCTGGTTTAAAGTCTCATTTGTATTAGGTTTAGGGACTAAGTACTGGGAATTGAACCTCAACAGGTGATTGCTCTGATCACCTAAGAAAATTTTAGGTGAACCATTGTTTTACTTGAAGCAGCTAATACACCCTATAATATCAATGTTTATATTCATTATTTAAAGCGATATAAGCTGTCACAATGATTATTTTTGTCCCATGACATAGAGTTGAAAATATGATAAAATGTGTGTTCAAACACATTATCTAATATGTAAAACATTGTAAAAGATCTTCTTTTCAAAGTTATTTGTTTTATTAGAATTTAAGTTTTCCCGTACCTTAAAAAATCCAGCTGTATTTCGATATGCAATGACCTTTCAGATAAACTCTTTATCATATCAAATGTACTTCGTTATTAGGTCAAGGGATATTGGTTCTTTATGCACTCGGACTATGTTTAAGTCAGCCGATTTTTATGTGTTTTATATTCATTTTTAAAATACAGACATGATTTTTTTTTTTGGAAAGTGCATGTATCATGTAAAATATATGCTTTTCAACGCTATTTTAAATACCTTTTACAATCGTGCCGCCATGTTCGGAGGCATTGGGCAGTTCATGATTATATGTGTCAAGAATGATAAAGCCAAGAATGCGATGGGACAAATTAAAAATGGGTCAAGATCACCCGATATACCTGGCACGTGGACAATTTCTGAAATAAATGTTTTGAAACCACGAAAAAGACAAACTTTGCCTGATTTAGGTATGAAATGATGATGTACAAAAATAAACACAAAGGGTAATAAGAATACAATGTATATCAACTGCAAATAGCATGTGTTTATTGGTAAAATTACCGAAAGTTAATTTGCAATGCTCAAAGTATGGCAGACAAAAAATAAATGATATTACGGGTTGCGTTTGGCAAGATTGTTGCAATTTTACACATGCATTTGTTATTCTAACCAACAGATGGTCTCTTTGGAATACATGTATATATCAGATAGAATATTACATAAAATGGGCATGTAAATTTTTTTACCAACGACAGCTCATATCACTTTAAAAACAGTTTCGATGTACTGATCGATTTGAACATCAAGGGAGATAACTTAAACATGATGCTAGTATGTATTTCAAATGAAAACAGCAACAAAGAATTAGATAACTATTACAATAAAGTGGTTCAAATTTGATTTTTAGTTTTACTGATTTCCCAGGCCAAACCTGATATTATTATTGGGAAGTAAATATTGATATGAATGTGAATTCTTTTGTACATCTCATCCGAAATATGCCTGACCATTACAGATTTTTTACATAAATTCTCATTTTTTCTTTGAATATCGTCTATGCATTTTTAAGTTGTTAAAATTTGTATGTGAAAATAAAACTTTTTAACTCAACAACCCCTGTAGTCATATTTGGACTCACCCATTACAAAGTCCACTGTTAGAATTCAGGAGCATATGATTATTTTACAATAACTTTACATGCAATATTAATTTATTCACTCCTAAATTATGACAGTAGACATACTATCTATTGATTTGGGTGAATCTAAATGTGACCACAGGGGTCAGGGGTTGGCATGTTAAGACTTGCAACAAAAATGGGACCTTTTAATGCATGGATGGGCCGGTAATTGCTAAAGTTGAGGATAAACAGCTAGAAACAATCAAATTCATCATTCTGATACTCCAGTCAGAACAATTCCTTGATTAATAAGTAAATAGTTTGGATTAAACTTCAACTATACCAAATACATGTATGTATGCAACAGATTTAATTTTCTCTCCTCGAACCCATTTTTTTTTTTAAATCTGTAAAACTAAAACTTGAATTAAAACAATATTAGAATTCAATTAGAATTCAGTAAATGTTTAATGAATGAAATGGGGAAAAAAATGAACAAAAGATACATGTACTAGAAAAATTTGACCAGAACAAATAATTATCAGGAATGACAACAGTGTTTGTCGCTGTTTAAACATTGGCCAGAAAAATTTGCATGTATATACATATTTTGACTATTCATCAAGTAGTCCCAAAAAAAAAAATCAACAAAGCTAAAAAAAAAAAAATAAATAAATAAAAAACAAAAACGAATCCAAAAACATGTGATGTCAGTGAAGTGTGAGCAACCCTTAGATGAACTTACGGTACAGTACTGAATCACAATCCAAACTGGAAATATCGTACTTTATATGTAAGCGGGGCAGAAGTGGGACAGAATTACAATCAGACAAACAGACAGACAGACGAATGATCCAAACACTAGACACCCCATAGCCGACCTTTCAGGCCAGGGCATAATAAAACCATAACAAACAAACAAAAACAATAATAGATTGACAATAATATTTAGATTATAATGAATCATTTTTTTTTTTAGATTAATTCTTTCTAGATAATTTAAGCCCATTGTACATTTCTATGTTCATTTCAAATTACATATACCCCAGTAGTACTTTAAACATCTAATGGAATCAATTATATAAACCCACGTTACACAGAAGACATTTTTCTTTTTTCCTTTCAGGATGTTTCTTTCATAATCATTACTTATGTCAATATCACAAAAACAAATTTCCCCCTCTTTTCAGTTTATGACATTTTGCATAGATTTTCATAGCTGTATAATGTTAACATAGATCAGAGTTGAAATGAAAAAGAGTTAGTAAAAATTCTTTATCAGCACATTTCTACGGCAATGTTACAATTGTATGTGTAAAAGGTACAGCAGATGTTCTATTTTAAGTCGTGAAAATGTTTTTCATCAAGCCGAAACAAAAATATTAATGACATTCAGCATTTTTTGTTCATTTCTTTTTTTTTTTTTTCTGTTTATCAAGATTGTTTCCTCCTACATTATAATTGCCTTTGAAAACTGTTAACACAGACCAAAAACATACAAAATTTAACTAAAAAGATAGAAATCATAAAAATTTAAATTTCCTACAGAAACTGTTTTTATATTTCTTAACCAATTTCCTGACAGAGACAAGGGGAAAAAATTATACAATTATCATCGATCTATCAAAACAGAGTGCAAGATTCCAGACTACATTTTTAAATTCTTCAGTGATTTACGGCTAACTGACAATCATGCATCGTGTTCTGTAAATGCGGCAGTAAAATCAGCCTTTATTGTTACACATATGTAAACGAACAGACAAATAATCAATAAAGAATTATAAACGTCAGTGTTATACAATGACAATAATTGCACATTTTGTTTGAACTTCAGATCAACATTGCAAAAGTAACGGGTCTATAGTGTACATCACTTCAAATTAATTTTGAAACCTTTCTTAATGATAAAGGGAGATAACTATGCATGAACAAAAAAGACATTGAATAAAAACACACAAATTCATAAATAAAAATACACAAATTCATAAATATAAAGATAAATTTATAGATAGATAGATAGATAGATAGATAGATAGATAGATAGATAGATAGACAGATAAATTGATAGATAAATAAATACATAAATAGATAGATAGATAGATAGATAGATAGACAGATAAATCGATAGATAAATAAATACATAAATAGATAGATAGATAGATAGATAGATAGATAGACAGATAAATCAATAGATAAATAAATACATAAATAGATAGATAGATAGATAGATAGATAGATAGATTGATAGATAGATAAATAGATAGATCGATATATAGATAGAGAAATACATAAATAGATAGATAGATAGATAGATAGATAGATAGATAGATGGATAGATAGATAGATAAATAGATGGATAGATAAAAAGATAGATAGATAGATATATAGATAGATAGATAGATAGATAGATACATACATACATACATAGATAGATAGATAGATAGATAGACAGATAAATACATAAATAGATAGATAGATAAATATAGATAATAGATAGATGGAGATATAGATGGATAGATAGATAGATAGATAGATAGATAGATAGATAGATAGATAGATAGATAGATAGATAGATAGATAGATAGATAGATAGATGAATGGATAGATAGATAGATTAGATAAATAGATAGATTGAATAGATAAATGGATAGACAGATAGATAGATAGATTGATAGATATATATAAAAATGTTCCTTTTTTGAAGTCATTCAATTGTGACATTATAATCACACAAATATTTGACAGGTCATTTCATTGTGATGCCATTATGGAAAAGTCTGCCAAAAGGTATCCTGTCCTGCCTTTTTTGAAAGGTCAGTTGTACAAGTACAAATATATATGGCAATTCTATAAATAATCTTAACTGCATTAACACATGTCTATAGCATAAGTCAACATTTATGGCACTTCACCTATAGCCGATATTTCTACCAAAATGTAAAACATGATAAATGATTTTACAGACTTAGAGATTATTAATTATCTGTTCTTCAACAAATATAAGTAAAATGTAAAACAAGCATCAGACACTTTCATTGTGATCTAAATCATAACATTGACAGATTTGTTATCAGTTCATTTTACCACACCCACTATGTCTCAGATTCTGGGGGTGTAACAAATTGATATCCGAAGCTTAAAATGTTCTTTACACATTCTTCTAAATTTGCGAAGTTCTGATTATCTATCCCTTATTACAAATACAGTGGAAGCTCACCCAAAGACACCTCGCTTAGCAGACCACCTCACATTTCAGACCATAGATTTTCAGTCTGTTGATATATTATTAAAAAAGTGCAGAATCTTACATAAGAGACCACCTCACTAATACGACAACTGTAAATCAGTAAGAAAAGTGACCTTAATAGTGAGGTTACACTGTATGTAACAGGCTGACCGAGGGTTTCCCTCTCTATCCATCGTCATAAACAACAGAGTGACATAGATTTGTGTTCACATTTATTACATTACTGTTATTTTACAGTTCTCATTATTGCGTGCTCACTGGATCTGCTTTGGTTCCGTTACACATCTGTTCACTTAGGTAGTTAGTTAGGAACATGGAATTAGGCACTCTATTAAGGACCTCAGAAGTCTGGTGTCTGTATATTATAAATTATAAAAAGAGGTAACCAATTTCTAATAGCAAAATTGACCATGGTAATATCGGACCACATTTTACTGTCAGAAGAAGTTAGTGCAACCTTGGCGAACTTCTCAGCAGACTGACCACAGATATGATAACTCAGGTATATGTACAGGTAGATGGGGTACCATACAGGAGAAAAGAAATAAGGTCACTAAAGGGTTAACTTGAGAAAATTAAAATAAGTTAGAAATACAACTAGAAAACATGTAGAAATACAAAAACAAGATAAAAGACATACATAAATGTAACACTGTAGATCTACATGTAAACTCCTTACTGCAACTCTGAAATGTTCAAGGTATTTTACTTACCTAGAATGAGTCACAATGTTTCAGAGTAAAATATGTAAATTTTGTAGAGAATAAAGAAATGAAAAAAATAAAATTGTGAGTGATAATTTTTCTAAATTGTTAGGGATACTACAGCAACCATTAATTCTGACATAATTTCTGATCTTGCTGACACTATAAAATTTTATGTAAAATGAATTAACTTTGTATTTTAATGAACCAACTGAGGATACTATTGTTAACCATTGGGATACCGTATATATACAATGGGACCTCGCTATTAAGACCACATTTCTGACCAACTCGAAATGGTCTGATTAGTGAGGTATTAAATCATTTGTCAAGAGACTGGAAATTTATGGTCTGAAATGTGAGGTGTTCTCCTAAACAAGGTGGTCTTTAGGTGAGGTTCACCTGTATTTCTGATATTCAGATTTCAACAAGATGTGTTTGTGAAACACAAATGTCCTAGTACCAACTAATTTTTGCAATGTCCTACATTTTAACCCTACCCCATCCAGAGTCATGTGATGTCAGTGAAGTGTGAGCAACCCTTAGATGAACTTACAGTCTATGTTTGGCCACTGTATCACAATCCAAACTTTGGCAATATTGCACTTTATATGTAAGCAGGATGGAATCACAGACAGACAAACAAACAGACAGCATGACAGACAGCACAACAGACAGACGATCCAAATACTTGATGCCCCAGACATATCTTTCAGACCAGGGACATAAAAAGATCAATTTCATCTCTAATTGATTGCATTAACTTACATCTCAGAAGAATTTTTCACTTATATATGTCACCAATTTCAGATGAAATCCCACAACTTTTGACATGTGCTATAGACTGATGCCAATATAGCGACGGTTCTTTTATGTGTCACTCAATTTTAAATCTGACAAACTCCATGATATTCACAACTCATGCCTAGCATTTGTCAAATGAAGAGTTGCTACGTTTTTTTAAGTCTTCGGTGTCACCTGATAGTGGCCGTAGTGTTTTACCTCACAATCAAACAATTTCTCGGTTATAAGGTACTGGCCAGGCTTTAATGGTTGAGGAGAGAACCCGGTTACAATGTACCCAGAAAGAGGCCACCAGCCTCCCACAAACCTAGTGGTCTCTTCCCAGGTGTAGTGTAACAGGAATCTCTCGTCCACAATTATACTGAAAAATTGACATCATATCATTAATCTTGTTTGACATTGTTTCATAATATCAATAACATTATATAAATTTACCTTTATTTGACATTAACGCTTGGACAATTCCAGTCGACATTGTATCATTACAGTTAATTTGACATTATTCTATAATTTTTCTGACATTTTAATGTTGAAATGATTCTGCAAATGCAATACCAACATTAGACATCAAAACATTAACTCTGACATTCTGCCCAATGTCTCTACAAAAGAGAATAAGATGAGATACCTGCATCTCAAAACTCACAATAGTAAGTAATTGTTTTTACAGAAATAACAACATCTTCAAAGGTTAACTACCTGGTTAAAAAGTGGAAAATAATGACATCTTTTGACGTTGATTTCAAAATGGGATAATGAGAGAGTAATTTGCACTTGTTATTTCTCCTAATGATTTACTTTTTTTTTAGGAAAGCAATTAATCAATATTAATGTTTTATCGCCACTGACGAAACTGATTATAGATCAGGTTCTGTTAACAGTTTCAACTCGATTAATTTCAAAACAAACGTTTTACGCAATAAATTACCGTTTTCAGACAGCACATGCTTACTGCTATATATGCTAATGCATCCTACAAATGTGTGTGCACACATACACACACACACACACACACACACACATGCACACACACACACACACACACACACACACACACACACCCACACACACACACACACACACACACACACACACAGTGTTATTACATGCATATTTGCATATAGCTGTTGATGTTTTCTTGTCAGCAAAAAATTCTGAGTAACTATTAAACAAATAAAAAAGCACAATTACAGGCCCATATAGACAGTGGTACCATTAAGAGTAACAAGTGAGTAAAGGGAAGTAACTCAAAATGGAATCAGGATAAGTGATTTTAGATACACTACATCTTTATTTAAAATCAAATTTCAGTATTGCTGACATCTGTAGTAGCAGTAGTAAATGATAGATTTGTAATTTATATCTGCAGTTCACTGCATTTAGTCTAGGAGGAAGTTAAATAGTTTAATGCCTGTTTTTCAGTCTTGTTTCCTGTTTGTGCCGGTTGAAATCCAACAACTTATAATTATCAGAACTGGCTGTCAGTACTGTCTAAGTTGATATTTGAAGAAAAATCATAAAACAAATCAATTTCTGTAAGGAAAATGGCAAAGAGCTGAAATGAAAGAATTTAAATGTACAAACCTCCTAAGAAACACAGAAATGTGTCAAATCAGGCAACGTCTCAAATCAGACCTTTCAAATCACAGCAACCTTTCAAATCAGGCAACCTTTCAAATCAGGCAACCTTTTAAATCACAGCAACCTTTCAAATCACAGCAACCTTTCAAATCAACCTTTCAATCACAGCAACCTTTCAAATCAGACAACCTTTCAAATCAGGCAACCTCTCAAATCAGACCTTTCAAATCAGGCAACCTCAACCTTTCAAATCAGGCAACCTTTCAAATCAGACCAACCTTTCAAATCACAGCAACCTTTCAAATCACAGCAACCTTTCAAATCAGACAACCTTTTAAATCACAGCAACCTTTCAAATTATAGCAACCTTTCAAATCAGGCAACCTTTCAAATCACAGCAACCTTTCAAACCACAACAACCTTTCAAATCAGGCAACCTTTCAAATCAGGCAACCTCTCAAATCAGACCTTTCAAATCAGGCAACCTCTCAAATCAGACCTTTCAAATCAGACCAACCTTTCAAATCAGGCAACCTTTCAAATCAGACCAACCTTTCAAATCAGGCAACCTTTCAAATCAGAGGTGTCTTTCAGTTTAAGCAGTCTTTCAAATCAGAGTGGTCTTTCAAATCAGAGAAACTTCTTAAATAAATGCTACCTTTCAAATCAGAGCAACATTAAAATCAGAGCTACCTTTCAAATCAGAGCAATATTTCAAATCAGAGCTGTATTTAAGATTAAGCAGTCTTTCAAATCAGAGCAACATTTCAAATCAGAGCACTCTTTCAAATCAGAGCAGTTTATTTTAAATCAGAGAAACCTTTAAAATCAGGCAGTCAGTTTTTTAAATCATAGCAGTCATTCAAATCATAGCAGTATTTCAAATCAAGCAGTCTTTTACATCTGAGCAGTTTTTTAAATCATAGCCGTCTTTTAAATCATAGCAGTCATTTAAATCAGAGCAGTATTTCAAATCAAGCAGTCTTTTAAATCAGAGCAGTATTTCAAATCAAGCAGCCTTTTAAATCATAGAAGTTTATTTTAAATCTTTTAAATCAGAGCAGTCTTTTAAATCATAGCAGTCATTTAAAAAAGAGCAGATTTTTAAATTAGAAGTTTTTTAAATCATAGCAGTCTTTTATATCGTAGCAGTCATTTTAAACAGAGCAGTCTTTGAAATCATAACATTTTTTTAAAAAAAAAATCAGAAAATCAGAGCAGTTTTTTAAATTAGAAGTTTTTTTAAATCATAGCAGTCTTTTAAATCATTGCAGTCATTTAAATCAGAGCAGTTTTTCAAATCAAACAGTCTTTTAAATCAGAGCATTTCTTTTTTTAAATCAAAGCAGTCTTTTAAATTATACCAGTCATTTAAATCAGAGCAGTATTTCAAATCAAGCAGTCTTTTAAATCATAGCAGTCATTTAAATCAGAGCAGTTTTTCAAATCAAACAGTCTTTTAAATCAGAGCATTTCTTTTTTTAAATCATAGCAGTCTTTTAAATTATACCAGTCATTTAAATCAGAGCAGTATTTCAAATCAAGCAGTCTTTTAAATCATAGCAGTTTATTTTAAATCATAGCAGTCTTTTAAATCATAGCAGTCATTTAAATCAGAGCAGTATTTCAAATCAAGCAGTCTTTTAAATCATAGCAGTTTATTTTAAATCATAGCAGTCTATTAAATCATAGCAGTCATTTAAATCAGAGCAGTCCTTAAAATCAGAGCCATCTTTTAAAACAGAGCAATTTTTTAAATCAGAGCAGTTTTATAAATCAGAGAAGTTTTTTTTAAATCATAGTCGTCTTTTTAATCAGAGCAGTCATTTAAATCAGAGCAGTCTTTAAAATCAGAGCCATCTTTTAAAACAGAGCACTTTTTAAATCAGAGCAGTTTTATAAATCAGAGAAGTTTTTTTTAAATCATAGACGTCTTTTAAATCATAGCAGTCTTTTAAATCATAGCAGTCATTTTTAAATCATTGTAGTCATTTAAATCAGAACAGTTTTTAAAATCAGAGCAGTTTTTTTTAAATCAGAGAAGTCATTTAAATCATAGCAGTCTTTTAAATCATAGCAGTCTTTTAAATCAGAGCAGTCATTTTTAAATCATTGTAGTCATTTAAATCAGAGCAGTTTTTAAAATCAGAGCAGTTTTTTTTTAAATCAGAGAAGTCATTTAAATCATAGCAGTCTTTTAAATTATAGCAATCAGAGCAGTCTTTTAAATCAGAGCAGTCTTTCAAATCAAGGAGTATTTCAAATCAAGGAATCTTTCAAATCAGACAGTCTTTCAAATCAACAGTCTTCAGATAATATTTCAAGTCATATCAGTTTTTCAAATCAAGTAATTTTCAAACCAAGCAGTCTTTCAAATCAAGCAATTTCAAATCAAGCAGTCTTTCAAATCAAGTAATTTTCAAATCAAGCAATTTCAAACCAAGCAGTCTTTCAAATCAAGCAATTTCAAATCAAGCAGTCTTTCAAATCAAGCAATTTTTCAAATCAAGCAATCTTTTAAATCAAGCAATCTTTCAAATCAAGCAGTCTTTCAAATCAAGCAGTCTGTCAAATCAAGCAGTCTTTCAAATCAAGCAATTTCAAATCAAGTAGTCTTTCAAATCAAGTAGTCTTTCAAATCAAGCAGTCTTTCAAATCAAGCAATTTCAAATCAAGTAGTCTTTCAAATCAAGTAGTCTTTCAAATCAAGCAGTCTTTCAAATCAAGCAATTTCAAATCAAGTAGTCTTTCAAATCAAGTAGTCTTTCAAATCAAGCAGTCTTTCAAATCAAGCAGTCTTTCAAATCAAGCAATTTCAAATCAAGTAGTCTTTCAAATCAAGCAATTTCAAATCAAGGAGTATTTCAAATCAAGCAATTTCAAATAAAGGAGTATTTCAAATCAAGCAATTTTTCAAATCAAGGAGTTTTTCAAGTCTGAGAAATCTATCAATCAGGTAGCCTTTCAAATCAAGCTGTCTTTTGCATCAGAGAAATTTTCAAATTAGGCAGTATCTTTCAAATCAGGCATTTTTTTTAAAATCAGAGCAATCTATCATTCAGGTAGCCTTTCAAATCAAGCAGTCATTTGCATCAGAGAAATTTTCTTTCAAATCAGAGCAATCTATCAAATCTGAACAATCCTTCAAGTCACAGCAACCTTTCAAATCAAGCAACCTTTCAAATTAGACAATATTTCAAGCACAGCAACCTTTCAAATCAAGCAACCTTTCAAATCAGACAATATTTCAAGTCATATCAATCTTTCAAATCAAGCAGTCTTTCAAATCATAGCAATCTTTCAAATCTGAGCAATCTTTCAAATCTGAGCAATCTTTCAAATCAGACAGTCTTTCAAAAAAAGGAGGGAGCAGTCTTTGAAAACAAGCCACTGTTCACTGTGCAGGATTATATCTGTGACAACTTTCTCTGTTTCTGACAGGTTTCACTGTAGAGTTTTACATGCCATGAGGCATAGTTGTGATAAATTTCTCTGTGTCTGTTACGTTTCACTGTAGAGTTTTACAAGCAATGAGGCTGTGATCACCTCTATAGCCATTCCTGGTGGGTGTGTTCCCTACTGGCATTGATGAAAACAAATTGTTCACAGTTCAAAATGGGGGGAGGGGTGTAAATAGAATCTCACTTTAACATCAATTACACATATGATGTACAGATGTGCTGTAATATCGTAATGTCCATTTTTCTTCAATGAGGAAAAAACAAATTGTCAAAGAGGCAAAGTATATTAATTATACATATGCTTCAAACATGACGTGAAATATACATCACATTTTTCTGCATTAAAATCTTCTGTTAGTTATGTTACTCAAGGTCAAATCCCTGACCCACATAGACAGATATTCCAACATCAACAACATTCAGTCAACAATACATATAAAAAATAAGATAGAAAAAAAAACATCTGTAGGTCGTAAATTTCACATATGCAATAGATTCTGCATCGCTCATTTTGATGAATGCACCATTTTATGGAAATATGATGATATACAGTTCTATTAGATAAAAAGAAAATTACAACATTCTGTGAAATTGATCTAAGTAATAACCAGGGGCAGAACAAATGGTAAATTTAGGAAAACATCAAAATTGCTTAGAACATTATGACACACTCATGAATCACTATTTTTTTACAACACTAAGAAAATATTTGTATATATAGATAAAACACTTTCTCTCTCAGTGGTATACCTGATTAGCGGGGAAACTCCTTGCCCAGCTAACTTATTGCGAGTTCATTATTAAGATAAGAAAGTTATATGCAAAGTACACTGTATTGCTCAAATCCACCGACTGCATGATTAAATTTGGAGCGTGGTATGCAACGAGCAGCCAGATAGATGAAATGGTGCAAATCTGCAATCTGTAGTGCACAATCTCTGCAACAATGATACCGTAACTTTCCTTTGAAACTGATTACTGACAGGGGATGTGATATAAAACAGTAAATTGTACATTTCAATTAGTTTTTGTTAGATCTCCTAGCTAGTTATGTCTCAGATCACTGCGGTTAACCCAGCTTCTCTTGGGTGGGTTATAGGTTCAAAATCAAATTTAATGCAGTTTGTTTTGTGATTTACATTTTGAACTGAGTTTAGTTTTTGTGACATTTGACCCCAACTATAGATTTATTACACTTACTAAGATAAGTGTGATAGATAGAATATAACCTTCATGTCTAAGTGGTTATAGTGTCATATGCAAAAGCTGATGTACCTCACACCACTTAGAGAGGGGTTCAAACCAAATTGACTTTTTGGAAACTTTTGTTTATTTACAGGAGGTTGGTAAAAAAAATTTCCCTACGTACATGTACAATACAACCAGGTTTTCTTCTTTACCTAATCTGGTCACCATCATATTAATAAAAATCTGATAAATGTCCATGAAACATTCTTCAGTAAATAAATAAATGGATAAATACTTTATGCCCTATAGGTGAAATGTCACATATTTTGAGCTATGCTGTGACCTCATGCAAATTCACTGCAGGTTGTCTTGGAACCAACACAATGAAATATGACCTCACCCCAGAAAGTCTTATCATAAAAAAAATTTGACATTCACCTCCTTTGCCCAAGGTTATCTAAGAACCAAAACCATGAAATAAGACCTCACCCCAGAAAGTCTTATCATAAAGAAATTTGACGTTCACCTCCTTTACTCCAGGTCTACTTGATCAAAACTTAAATCTGAAAATACTCTTTACTTTGCCTGCTCAGCCAATCAGGTTTCAGGTTTAGCTGAAGTTGAGACAATTTTCATACTTGAGTATAACTCAAATAGGCACAGCTGCAGGTTTTTGCAAAAAAAGTCACTACCTGTGTTAAGACCCACCCATGAAGTCAAGACTTCAGACCTCCACTTAGCAAGCCAAACTATCTTACCAATGATCCACAACAAAGAGGCACAGGTAAAAGCCCTACTGGGACCTGAGCTGATTTTTGTGGGAAAGTTTAAGTTTACTTGTGTAAGGATGGTGGTCTCTTCCCGGGTACATTATAACAGTGTTTTCTCCTCTACGATTACAAACTAGCCGCAACCATATAACTGAAAAATTGCTGAGTGTGGCGTAAAACACTATTCAAAATAAAATATAACAATAAAGGGTTGAAAAATGCCCTGGGAACAAAGAAGAAAATGACTACATACAATGTATATCTGTGCACATACACAGTTTAAATAGACAGAGCCCTTATTGCTAAAGTTATGTACTTTTTTTTAGATTCAAGTAAATTCTTATGTCCTATGGAAACCTGGCTTAGTAGTTGTCCTGTTGCTTGGTTATCAAACATAAGTTACATATTTAATCTCTATAATGGTATTTCAATGAAAATGTATAATTCATGTGGTGAAAAAGTACACAAAAGTCAATGTCTGTTTTAATCATCCTCATAGTGGTTATGTAACAATTAGTTACATCAAATCTATAGATATATACATGAGATCCCTGGGTGATAGTTATATCACCATTTGAACCAGACAGGTTTTTTTTTCAGGAATAGTATGTCAAATTTAGTCAGGAAATGTTAAAAGCCACTTGATGGCCTGGATATTCTGAGAGCTTCAAAACTCATTTTACTCAAGGGAAAAGTTGAATAAAACTCTTCCAGTGGTTCCAAGAAATTTTTAGGTCATTAAAACATTTGAAGGAAATAACTTGAAATGAGACAGAATGAAAACAGAATTAGTGAAATTTTAAATAAAAAGAATAAGAAACAGAACCTTTGCAATCCTGATTTTTATCCTCCCGAAAAAAAAAATTGGGGGATATAGTTGTCACGCAGGATATTTGTCTGTTTCATTTCCCAACCATAACTTCAGATTGCATGATGCTAGGGAGCTGATGTTTGGTGTACAAGTTCCTCTGTTAGGTACTAAGAACCCTATTGATTTTGGGCCCGGTCCATCATAGGTCAAGGTCACAGTTGCGTTAGATAGATTTGCTGCCTCTGGCGACTTTCGTTTTATGTATGTGGGTCAAGACTTAAATTTCCTTTTGAGATTCTTAAGTAATGTAAAAGATATAATATTTAGGACACCATACTTAATTCAATCATCACCTCAAAATAAAACTACTATGTCCCTAAGAGTTAAGTCATTCAAGAAGAATTTTAAGTTCTATATCTCTGGCTAATATTACTAAATGTTGGCCATAATCAAAGTCATACAACTATCAAGATATAAAGAAATGTGGTCTTGTAGTCTATGATATAGACAGATATAAAGAAATATGGTCTTGTAGTTTGTAATACAGATAGATATAAAGAAATATGGTCTTGTAGTTTGTAATACAGACAGACATAAAGAAATATGGTCTTGTAGTACATGTACGTGATATTGAGAGACATTAAGAAATATGGTATTGTACTCTGTAACTGAGACAGCTGAACAAAATATGGTTTTGTAGTCTTCAATACAAACAGATGTAAAAAATATGGTCTTGTAGTCTATGATATAGATAGATATAAAGAAATATGGTCTTGTAGTCTATGATATAGATAGATATAAAGAAATATGGTCTTGTAGTCTATGATATAGAAAATATGGTCTTGTAGTCTATGATATAGATAGATATAAAGAAATATGGTCTTGTAGTCTATGATATAGATAGATATAAAGAAATATGGTCTTGTAGTCTATGATATAGATAGATATAAAGAAATATGGTCTTGTAGTCTATGATATAGATAGATATAAAGAAATATGGTCTTTTAGTGTGTAATAAAGACATGTATAAAGAAATATGGTCTTGTTGTCTGTAATATAAAGGAATTTCAAGATTTATAGTCTTGTAATCTGTAATAAAGACAAATATACAGACATATGGTCTTGTATTCTGTGATATAAATACATGTAGATATAAAGAAGTATGGTCTTGTAGTTTTAAATACATAAAGACATAAAGAAATATGATCTTATAGTATGTATACTGAGAGACATGAAAAAATATGGTCTTGAAATCTATAACTTTTCTTTTTGTTGTATATTTGTTTGACATCCCACACAGATAGATATAAAGAAATATGGTCTTATAGTCTGCAGTACATGTTGATATAAAGAATTATGGTTTTGCAGTCTGTAATACAGATAGATATAAAGAAATATGGTCTTATAGTCTGATATAAAGAATTATGGTTTTGGAGTCTATAATACAGATAGTTATAAAGAAATATGGTCTTATAGTCTGTAACATAGTCTGATATAAAGAATTATGGTTTTGCAGTCTGTAATACAGATAGATATAAAGAAATATGGTCTTATAGTCTGATATAAAGAATTATGGTTTTGCAGTCTGTAATACAGATAGATATAAAGAAATATGGTCTTACAGCCTATAATACAGTCTGATATAAAGAATTATGGTTTTGGAGTCTATAATACAGATAAATATAAAGAAATATGGTCTTATAGTCTGTAGTACATGTTGATATAAAGAATTATGGTTTTGCAGTCTGTGATTGAGACAGCTGTAAATTAATAATATGTATGGTGGTCAGAAACACTGAATACACTACTTGATGCATATCTAATATCAATCTGTAAACTGACTAGACATATATCTAGTATCAGAAATATATCCCTGTCAGCAATCTAAAACAGAACACACAAAAACAGTACACTTTTGATAGATCTCACGGAACCTATGGTCATTTTATTTCCTAAAAATGTGAGAAGAGAGCAGTCTAATTTCCTGCTGCATTTACAAAGACCAAATATTATGATTCACATAAAAAACAAAAGTCATTTTCTTTTCATGAGAATAATGTCATTGCAATGAGACATATTTGTTATCAATTTCAAAACCGTTTTGTCGGTAGAAATCTATTGTATGTATGTAAGCCATGTAGTTATTTAAATGATAGTTGTTCTTCTATCACATTAGCAATAAGAGCAATCAGACAGGAGTGGCATCATTTGAAGAGAAATTTAATTATTTTCTGGCTCCAAATCAATTATCTCTGAAATTTTTACATGTTTTATCCTTTTTTCTGGTAAACAGTTGGTGCCAGTGCTAAGCCATGCACACTAATTTTTCTTTGATTTGTTTCTGCCCAGAAAAAAAATAAATATCACAATCAAACATTCTTAGATACTGTTTCAGAATTGATAAAGAACATATAGATTTTGTAATGCCTCTGTGATAGCCAGGCGAAATTGACTTCTGGATTATCATAGTGAAATTGACGATGTTATGACTCAGGATTTGATTGACGATTGATTCTAAGCAGTGCTTGTATACAAGATTAGGCACAATGCATGGAATCACGCGGAAATCTATCAAATTATACATTGTTTCAAGTGAGAACTAAATTAAAACAAACATAACAGGGTTAAATAGATTCCATTTATGGCAGAGAGCATTTTATGATTGCCAATATATGTGTTTGTCTTAAAATGATTTTCAATCCACTGCTTGTTGTACATTATCTATTATTGTTTTGTTTACGTTAGGCCATTCCAAGTTTTATGTACGTTAAGTATCTATGTGCAATTTGGTTTAGGACACTGTATTTAAAACACACACAGTTTTATGCATTTCATCAGGTTTTGTGGGTTTTTTTTCAAATAGGTAGTTACAGTGGGTTTTTGAAATCAGGGTGGACTCTTTTAAAACATAGAAATAACTTGGAATGGCCTTTTAAAATATAGAAATAACTTAGAATGGCCTTGTACATTTTTTCAGATCAATTCAATAGGCAATAGTTGGAATGGACAGAGATCTCATAAGACATGTTGCTGTCAGATCTTGACATGTTTAAATAGTAAATATAAAACTAGAACTAGGAGTCAAGCAAATGCCAATGTAATGAAATGTACATGTTTTATGATATTTCTGTTTCCATCGTTATGGTATTTTGTTAAATGTTTGGTGGGGCCTCCATTGGCCAGTGGTAAGAGCATTGCACTTCAAACCATGAAGTCTCTCTCCCCTAATCAGTGTGGGTTAGAATCTGGCTAGTACATAAGCTTATTTTCTGAGAAAGTTTACCAGTTTACTTTGCAGAAAACCGATGGTCTCCTCCCTGGAACATTGTAACCACTTTCTCTCCTCCTAACATTAAAAGCTGACCACCACCTTATAACTGAAAAATTATTTAGAGTGACATGAAACACCACTTAAAGAAGAATGTCAGATATCTGATAGATGTATGTCTATAGAGATGAAACTTTTGGGTTTTTGGGGGGTGGGTTGTAGTTGCTTGTTTTCTTGTTGTTTTACAGTGTAACAAGAACGTTTCATTTACATGGACACATCCCAAGCTTAAAATGAAATACCACAACTTTTTACTTCTGACGTGGCCTAGTGACTATATACAGTGATGGATTATTGAAGATGACTGACACGGGACCACAGTTTTAAATCTCATCCAAATCACCTGTGACTTTCACTTCTAATTTTAAGAGTTTGACAAAGGGACCAGTCATTGTCTGATTTGATTATATAGGACTGATAGATTGTTTTATAATGTTTTAATGGTGTTTTTATGCCACATTCAATAATTTTGTGGTTACACTGTGGTACCCAGTTTTTAACGGTGAAGCAGAAAACGTGTTAGTCCACTATATACCCAGAAAATGACCACCTATATTTTATGGTCAGTTTAGGTTTCAATTGGGCTCAAACTCACACTGATTACAGGTGAGACACATCATGGTTTAAAGAACAATGTTTTATCATTGATTAATTAATCATTTAATTAGCAAATCAAATATTCGACCTGAGACATATACAGTATATATATATTTATTACATACTTAGTACTTAATATACAAGCTTTAATCATATTGGCAAAATAATGTGATGTACATTAAAACCAGTGCAAAAATCCATATCATGTATCAAACCAGAGTGACAAAATTCATATCACGCATTTCGGAAGTAAACCTTTCACTGTACCGATACAGAACCAAGGGCTTGAATTTAATTCCTTCTCCTAGGTCAAGTAGGTGTCCCAGGGACAGGGCCAGCAGCATAAAAATTTCTAATGGCCCCATAAAAAATCTACTGGCCCACATTAATGAAAAAACAATTTAAAAAATGTCACTGTTTATAACTTTGATAATCTTTAACAAGCCTCTGTTTTCATCATTTTTATGGTATCAAACATTTTTTTTCAGTTAATTTCATGTGATAGATTATTTTGGTGCATTTACATGTACATAGGCATAATTTAAGCATGCAGATAAGCTCTTTTTTCCTAAATTTTTACTGGAAAACAGGGTCATTTCAGCTGAAAAATTTACTGGCCTAATGGTCAATTCACTGGCCACTGAACAGTGGACCAGCGCTAATTTTGAGACCTGGAACTTCAAGATTTATCAATGTCAGACTTTATATTGAAATGCTGTTTGTTTGTTTATTCATTGTTGTTTAACGTCCCACTCAAGAATATTTCACTCATATGGAGACGTCACCAAATGGCGGTGAAGGGCTTCAAATGTTGGCCTATGCTCAGCACTTACGACCATTGAGCAGTGAGGGTTCTTTAACATGCTGACACCTACTGTGACCCGGGACCTGCAGTTTTTACTGTCTCATCCAAAAGATAGGAAACCAACCTGTCGCCGGCGGGACTCGAACTCACGACCTCACAATCCAGAGTCAAGCACGCTACCGACTGAGCCAGGCCGGCTCTATTGAAATGCAACCAATGAAATGAAGTACAATGATTGGTTATAAAGCAAATCATATACTGTTGCAGTAATTTGTTTAATTGTTATAAGATAAATACATGTAGATAATAACATAATAAAATTGATATCAAATGTTGTGTCAGCACTCGGATAATATCATACTTTGAACTACAGCATTTGGTCTGATACTGAGCCCTTATATGACATGTGGTATGGATTTTACCTTGTAATAATCACCCTCTCTTCCTCGATATCTATATAGAGTGAAACCTTGCCTAAAGACTACCTCACAATTAAGACTATTAATATTCAGTCTCTTGTAAAATTTCTTGATAGAAATTACACAAGTCCAGAACCTTACATAAGAGACCACCTTGCTAATCAGACCAATTTGAGTCAATCAGTTACGTGGTCTTAATAGTGAGGTTCCACTGTACTTCATATTAAACATCATCATCCAATTTCTCACAGCAAACATCAAAACAAAATTGAAGATCAATGAATTTTTGGAGGAACACCATAAATTTTAACAAAGTCCCAAACAAAATTGTATTGATACTGTACAGGATCAATTGACCGCCATTATTACACTATCTATTACTACACGGATATTGTATCTATTCTTATTTCATGGGAATACTTACTACCAACTCACAAGTACATTCTAGACAGTTTTCACTAACATATCTATTCTCCATATAAATTGCTTAAAGTTCAAAGATACATAACTCTTATAGGAAATGAGGGTCTAGTTCAAACTACAAACCATATGCTCATCATTAGATGTAATTAATTCCAATTATACCGAGAATATAAAAAAAAAATCACCATTCAGCTGATATATTATACAAGACTCAGATATAATGTAGGTGATTCTAGTGTTTTGAGATGATATATTAGCAGTATAACATACAGTGGAATCTCACTATTAGGACTACTTAACAGACTGACACAGAGTGATCTGATTAGTGAGGTGTTACAGTGGAACCTTGTTATTAGAACCACTTAACCGACTTACTCAATGTGATCTGATTAGTGAGATGTTACAATGGTACCGCAGTATTAAGACCACTTAACCAACTGACTCATTGTGTTCTGATTAGTAAGGTGTTGCTTTTAGGATCACTTAACCAACTAATTCAAAGTGGTCTGATTAGTGAGATGTTACAATGGTACCTTAGTATTAAGGCCACTTAAGTGACTGACTCAAAGTGGTCTGATTAGTAAGGTGTTACAATGGTACCTAAGTATTAAAACCACTTAACCAACTAACTCAAAGTGGTCTGATTAGTGAGGTTTAAAATGGTACCTCAGTATTAAAACCACTTAACCAACTAACTCAAAGTGGTCTCATTAGTGAGATGTTACAATAATACCTCAGTATTAAAACCACTTAACCAACTAACTCAAAGTGGTCTGATTAGTGAGATGTTACAGTGATACCTCAGTATTAAGTGGTTCAAAGTGGTCTGATTAGTGAGATGTTACAATGGTACCTTAGTATTAAAACCACTTAAACAACTAACTCAAAGTGGTCTGATTAATGAGATGTTACAATGGTACCCAAAGTGGTCTTAGTATTAAAACCACAAAGTAACAATGGTAACCTCGGTAACTAACTCAAAGTGGTCTGATTAGTGAGGATGTTACAGTGATACCTCAGTATTAAGTGGTTCAAAGTGGTCTGATTAGTGAGATGTTACAATGGTACCTCGGTATTAAGACCACTTAAGCGACTAACTCAAAGTGGTCTGATTAGTGAGATGTTACAGTGGTACCTCAGTATTAAAACCGCTTAACCAACTAATTCAAACTGGTCTGATTAGTGAGATGTTACAATGGTACCTTAGTATTAAAACCACTTAACCAACTAACTCAAAGTGGTCTGATTAGTGAGATGTTACAGTGATATCTCAGTATTAAGTGGTTCAAAGTGGTCTGATTAGTGAGATGTTACAATGGTACCTCGGTATTAAGACCACTTAAGCGACTAACTCAAAGTGGTCTGATTAGTGAGATGTTACAGTGGTACCTCAGTATTAAAACCGCTTAACCAACTAATTCAAACTGGTCTGATTAGTGAGATGTTACAATGGTACCTTAGTATTAAAACCACTTAACCAACTAACTCAAAGTGGTACCTTAGTATTAGTGAGATGTTACAGTGATACCTCAGTATTAAGTGGTTCAAAGTGGTCTGATTAGTGAGATGTTACAATGGTACCTCAGTATTAAGACCACTTAAGCGACTAACTCAAAGCAGTCGGAAGAGTGAGGTGTTCTCGTAAGTGAAGTTCTGTACTTATTAAATGTTTATCAACAAACTGAAAATTTATGGTCTGAAATGCGAGGTGGTCTCCTAAGGGAGGTGGTCTTTTTGTGAGGTTCCACTGATTTTCAGATTTTAAAAAGATCAGTTTCACCTTTAAACCTAACATGAGTGATAATCTTTTGACTGTATTACATTTGTTGATTTGTAAATACGTTGCTGTGTGTTTCGTTCATACACAGAATTGTTTTCACCGTTAACACCTGATTGGATACTTATCAACATCTGGTTACATTTCTCATTTTTCTCTGACTTTATGAACAGTATCATATATTACATGTCAACATGTCAACTATGCAATGTTTTACATGTAACGCCATTAAATTTATGGGAAAATTTCTATAAACCCTGTTGCTGACTGGATAAAGCATCATAAATTAGACAAAGACATTTCTCAACTTAATTAAGGTTGGTCTGAGCCTTGTTAGTGCCTATATATATATATATATATATATATATATATATATATATATATATATATATATATATATATATATATATATATATATATATATATATAAACATAAAAAAAATTCCTACAAATAATTCAAAGTCAAATTTACATGTGTATGACAGTTTCCATGGCAATTCTCATAAACACTCAATGTTTTTTTAATTTCATGAAAATTAAGTTACTGTTAGCACTAATTATTGGATATGAGCATATATTTCTTATATGGTTTCAAAGCCGTCAAAAATATCTTATAAAACCTCTGAAATTCAGTATCTATGATTCTCGGTTACCATTCAGGAGTCAAAGTCTCGATGTTTTAGGTGGTCCTTTGGACTTCAACTCATCAAAGTTTAACTGTCCATGTACAAAAAAGACAATACAGTGAAACTTGTATATAAAGACCCTGTAAGGGACAAAAACAAATCCAGTCTTTACAGGGAGGTGGTCTTTATATAGAGGTTGATTTGTACACAGTTGATATAATTGGGGACAGCAAAAACAGTCTTTATGACCAGGTGGTCCTTATACACAGGTTATTTGTCACTAGGGTGTTGGACCTTAAAAACTGACCAAACGTGATCCACTTTATATTGACATTAGAAGGGCATTCTATGACAGTTTTATAAATTCTTGGCAAATCTTTTAAACATGAATTATTGATATATCAATAGTCATCAAAACATCGCCAGGCATTATGAGACACTGATATGAAAATAAAAATCAATTGACTTTTGGCAGACCATTCCATGACCATTTGAATGCTTACCATTTACTTTGCTGACCTTTAAAGAGAACTGTCCAATGTTTATGCAATGTGTACCTTGTGAAGTATGAATCAATTACTGTCTTATTTTCAGCATCATGAGTTTTTGTTAAACAAATTCTAACACTGCAACAGGATGATAAAGTTGTTATTTTTTGTTTGTCAGTTTACATCCTTGCAGTTTTTTTTATATCTAAATGGATACATCATCAGCTTAATGTAAAGTCCTACACATTTTGACCTGTGTCATGGACCTATGAAGTGTAACACATTTTGACCTGTATCATGGACCTATGAAGTGCAATACATTTTGACCTGTATCATGGACCTATGTATTAATGCAAAGTCCTACAAATTTTGACCTGTGCTCTGGACCTATGAATTGCTACACATTTTCACCTGTGCTCTGGATCTATGAAGTGCTACAAATTTTGACCTGTGTAATGGACCTATGAAGTACTACAAATTTTGACTTATGTCATGGACCTATGAAGTACTACAAATTTTGACCTGTGTCATGGACCTATGAAAGGCTACAATTTTTACCTGTGCTCTGGATCTATGAAGTGCTACAAATTTTGACCTGTGTAATGGACCTATGAAGTACTACAAATTTTGACTTATGTCATGGACCTATGAAGTACTACAAATTTTGACCTGTGTCATGGACCTATGAAAGGCTACAATTTTTACCTGTGTCATGGACCTATGAAGTGCTAAAAACTTTGACTTGGCTCAAGTCTGGACGGTTCAAATATAGGATATTTAAAGTATGCTTTTCATAGTATATCTCTGCACATTTGCAACAATTTCACATATAAACAATTATATGTATACCGTACACATATAAATATGGTCTGTCGTATTTGAATGCTTTATGGCCAAATTGCAATGAATTGCATTTGAAAACCACCATGAAATGTAAATATAATTTGAATTTCGCACACACACACGTCTACACACAAATGCACACATATACAAACATGCACATCCACACACAGATATATACATATTTACAGTGGAACCTCACTAATCAGACAACCTAACTAACTGACTTGAAGTGGGCTGATTTGAGAGGTGGTCTCTTGAATATCTTGACTTACAAAATATCTATCAAGAAATTTTAAAGGTACTGCATGAAATATTTACAGTCTTAGAGTACAAATGTATATGTATGTACATGTGTGTGTGTGTGTATATATATATATATATATATATATATATATATATATATATATATATATATATATATATATATATATATATATATATATTTACTCACATACTTACATACATACATACATACAAATGGAACCACACTATTATGACCATCCAATTAGTAAAGTCATGTATTTATTCATATATATATAAACATAATTACTAACACTCTTATATAAAGATGTCAAAATATGCCCAATCAATCACCTACATTTGTATTCTCTGTATTGCAATATTTTATTACATATATCCAATATATCTACACTACAACAAAAAGCCCATCATTAACCGATCAATGATCACAAAGATAGCTACTGATGGTGTGAAGTCAATGAGGTGATCAACTTGTACAAACTGTGTACTTAGCATGCTTAGCAAGCTAAGTAATCACCTATCTTCATGTTAACTTTATAGCAACCATCAGACAAAATGATATGCTTCCCTCAAATTCCTTCTGCAGTGTCAAGACCCCATTTCAACAGTGAAGTCTCATAACAAGTATATTTAAATAATACATTACCTTATCTGCCTATATGTATCTTCTAACATATAGCTGCTCAAGATATCTTCAGTGGTGTAAAATCTCTATCCTCTTCAATTGGATAAAATTTCTTTGTGTCGTCTGCTCTTTGCACATTATGGTGTCTGCTTGCGGTGTTTGTTTTAGATTACTCTGGAGGTCTGCTACGTGGGGGAAATAGAAATACCATTAGATAAAGAGCCTCTGAAGAAGAAAAAATGTCAGTCATAAAAATTTGATACTTTGCGAACAAATAAAACAACTTATTAATCAAGGTGTAAACATACCAAAAGATTTACTCACTGAATGAAAATCTGCAAATATAACATTTACAATACTGTAGTAGCTCTTGTTTTTGATTGGTTAACCTCTTAATTATATTTTGGAAGTATGGAAAATCTTTTCAATTGATAAATGATTGTTATTTTCATCACAGGAGCTATTTACCATAGATCTGTCTGTATCAATGCCAGTGTGATATAAAATGGTAACAGGCTGCAATAAACAACCAACCCCAGACCTGTCGTCTGCTACAGCTTAGAATAAAGGAATAACAAATATATACAGTTTATATTAGTTCAGAAATGAGTGAAGATTTCACTAGGGTCTTTGTCCCAGCAAACAAATATAATTTATAAACTTTTACAGAATGTAGCACTCTCTTCGTGGCTTTATCACCAACTTTGGGCTGTATATACCAGAACACAATTCAATGAATTCTATCTGTTTGTTTTGTCTTGTTTTTTCATCCTGCAAAGAATTTTTCACCTAGACCTACATAGAGGCATTAACAACTAAAGGTGAAGTGCCTCAAAATTTAACCCATGTTATGGACTGGTGTCTTTAACTCATTCAACCATAAAGCCACATTTTCGACTTGCCAAAGTCATTGATTTATAGAAGAGTCTATTGTTTCTCTGGGGATTGATGAATTTAAAATGTATAATGCACACCACAGTTCACAAGTTCCCAGGGTTAAGGCCATCGATTTATGCCTTTGACTTCTGATGTTGAGCCCGCGATATTGGGACATTAAAAAGGACCTACTACTGATAAAAAGTCTAATATTAGATCCAAGTCAATGTTGCACCACTAGACTATTAGACTAAAAAAATCAGGCCCATTGGTCTCCCCTCCCCCTAATAATTTGACAGTGCATGGTAAAATTGTATTGTTATTATATATAAATAGTTTCTTGTCATCTGCAAAAAGTGAATAAAATACCGTCCTTTCATGTAGTCCCCCAATTTGAATATTTTGATGGACCTGAAGCTTGATATCAAAGTGGATTCATGGTTATTTTTTTCCCTGTCATCTCATTTATATGTTGTCAAATGGTTATTCAACCTATCACCATTTGATAGTCACCACAAGTGGCAGTTGAATGAAGTACCACTTACCTAGCCTGATGCTATAGACTATAGTACATGCATCAAGTGTTTTTTAACATGGAAGGTCATCTGAGGATATACTGCATCATTTTAACTCGTTCACCCCTAAAAACACATTGGGACTGGTCTATTTAATTGATTTCTAGAAGAGTTCATTGTTTCTCAAGGGTTGACAAGTTAAGATACTATAGATGAAAGTCAAACAGTTTTTCCCACTCCCTTTGGCTCATTTGGTCAGAGTGACCAAAAGTTCCGCAAGCATTTCTTGATATGGTGTCTTAACTAAAATGTCTTTTAACCTATTTACCATAGGGATCATTGATTTACAGAATAGTCCATTGTTCTTCAGGGGTTGATTTGTTAATATGGTAGTGATATTTCATTACAAAACACATACCACAATGATAATGTTTTGGAGGAGACATCTAACTGATGTCCTGTGTTGCCAAAAGCAAGGCATGTTAAAGAACACATTGCATTGACAAGAGCCTTAGCACAACTACAAAGTTATAGCATATCAACTTAGCTTGTGGTATCTCCAAATAGTCAAATGCCCTTGGAAAAACATGAAACAGCAACAAATAAAAACACTGTTTTCACAACTGCATACATTTTTGCCCCTTGTAACTTTTGCCTTTTTAGGACAGAAAACATATTTACCCCATCTTAAACTCGTCCTATATCACCATAGTAACATGGATGGCATGTATGTTCATGCTTCAATTATTTAGCCTAAAAATTTTATTTTCATTTTTAAATCGCAAAGTCATCTAAAAGAGAATGTGGTGAAAATGAAACAGAAGTAAAAAATTCCAGGTATAGGCTACAGTGTTTTACTGCGTCTCAGTGACTGAACCTTCACTGTAACACAGTTTGGGTTCAAATCGTTGAGGTCAGACTTATAAACATTTTAACTCATTCACACCTAAAACACATCTGGACTGGTCTAAGTCACTGCTTTACAGAACAGTCCATTGTTTTTCAGGGGTTAATGAGTTAACAGATGTACTGATGGCTCTTTCACAAGGTGCTAAGCTTTAGATATAGAAGCACGTTACTGAGGAGATCTAAAATCAAGAAACCACTGAGTGGAGGCTCGATTGGGCAGGATAGGTAATTAGGAGTTCAAAAATGGCCTTGATATAGGTCATTAAAACCATAGGCCTCTTGAATGCTGTAAAAATGTGATGTTATATATCTAAACAGAAGTGGAGCATAAAGTCCTTGTGAAATTCAACTTCACAGACCAATGAAATAATGTAAAAAATTAGAGAGTACATTAGAATTATTTTAAGACATGTTACCAACAGTCCTCTTAGAGAGATACATCCACTTGCCAAAAGTTTACAAACATATAGGATCTGTCACGAGTTTCCATTCATATAAAATTTATGATATGAGTTTTTGAATTTTCCATTTTGCGAGCCTCTGGCGAGCGAAAATAGAAAAATTCATGATGAGTATCATAAATGTGATATGAAATGAAACTCGTGACGGATTCTTTTTATCATGTGACCAAACAAATGCAATATAAACGGCATTTTCTGATGACTGGGGAGGAGAATCTAGATTCTCCTTTCTGTTGAGTTTACCAAATTGTTCCAAATAGGTAAAATACTTGCACAGAAATAAGTGCACAAAACATATTGTAGATATTGCTTCTATCTGAATACATACATTTAGCCTACATTTTAAATTGTTATTTGCATCTAGGTATACTTTATAAGAAGTTGAAATTAGCAAAATTGCCGACTTGAATACAACAAAATTTAAAAATCATCTACACCATGTCATATTCAATTGTCCCCATTAAAGTTCCAGTGACATCATAAACACCAAGTGATATCATCGCCAACCTTCAGATGAATAAAGAGACGTCATTGCCAACCTTCAGATGATTGAAGTCTGCGTACGTAGTGAATAAAAGTAGTTCAGTTTGCTGCACGTTAGCCAATCAAATCGCTGCTAGGCTTTATTATACATGTTACATATAAAATATTTATGTAATCTGTTATGAAGCTGCATAACACACAGATCATATGATAAATTATAATTTTATACCATATATTTCATTAAAGTCACAATTTTTCAAAAAAGTTTGGTATTGAAGAGAGAACATTATTACAATGATACATATATCAGGAAAAGACCAACTGGACGTTTGCGAGTAATTGGCAGACTTTCTCACAAAATTCAGCTTAGGTTCGGCTGGGACTTGAACCTGCACTGACCAGAAGTGAGAGATTTCATGATTTAAAGCGCAATGTTCTAGTAACTTCTTGGCCAAGGAGGCCCAGTCTGCCATTATCTCATGGTTTAAAATTTGGTGACATTCCATTACTTGAATCATAAAAAAAAATGAAACTAGTTTCCTGAGGCCGGAAATTTTAAATGACACAATCACTTTAATGCCATTCACATATTTGACAAAATATGAAGGAAAATAACAGTTCACCTAAGATTTGTAAAATAAAAAAATAGATGTTCGCAAAGGCAGACAATTTAGCACACCTGTTTTATGCTCGTTATAATTTGGATCAAAATTAGGCCACAGCAACCAGCATTCCCCCTGCATTGTTGAGTAACGACCCTAGAAAATGTGCGTGTGAAGTTTCATGGCTATAGCTGCAGTACTTTGCCCACAATTGACTTAAACAAAAAGCTTGACACAGGACTATTCATACAGTAAATGACTAAGTCAAGGTGAGCTAAAAATTTGGGTCAAAATTAGGCCACAGCAACCAGCATCCCCCTGCATTGTTGAGTGATGACCCTAGACAATGTGCATGTGAAGTTTCATAGCTGTAGCTGCAGTACTTTGCCCACAATGGACTTAAACAAAAACCTTAACACAGAAAAAGAACGATGCTGACGCCGAAGCAGTGACAGCAATAGCTCTTCTGTTCTTCAAACAGGTGAGCTAAAAACTGGGGAAAATCACTTGCAGTCTCATAAACTTTCCATTCCTATATAACTATGTCTAAGTTTATACCTGTAAAAATGATTTCCTGCCATAGGTGTGCATTTACAAACAAAACTATTGATGATGGTCCAGATGATGTTATCAGTACAATCTAAACTGTAATGCTGAACAATTCACAGGATAAGTTGGCAAAAAGATTGATTTGAATTCATGAATAACTCTATCACTTTAATAAAATTGGCATATTCAATCAGCGATGCTTTCATACACTCTCTCTGTGCACAAAACACATGTCATACGTCAGAATAACACACAAAAAGCAAAGTACCGAATGCAAACACTCTTGTGCAACAAAACAAACCAATGGAATGAAAAAACATTTCATTAAAACTAGTATCCTATCAATTATACATGAACATGCACCCATATAAAATTTTCATCTGGTTTTGTAGTGATAACTTGTCAGTTCTTTGGCTTAATTAGGAAACAGCAGGCATCGTTTAAATGAAGCACATAATTCCGATGTCGGTTCTCATATTATCATCTTTGTTATGTCATTATAGTACAGTCGTTTTTTTATTCACCACAAAAAAAAAAAAAAAAAAATAGATATATTGCTGGGTCTGAAATAAAGTAAATTATCACCTGAATATTATACAAATAAAATCAGTCATTACAACAAGATTGGTTGTAAAATCATATCCCATATACTACCTGAATTTATATTAAATAAATGTATCTTTATTTTAAAATCAATCCCTTTTATCTCATGTTTTGAATAAATCAGTTAAACACACGCTAATGGGATTTAACTAAAAGAGAATAAACATTTCATCATTATTATCATCTCATTCATAGTCATCATCTCATCATCATCATCATCATCTGCTATAGAATTATCATCTTCAAATATGATTGAATTTTAACTGCTTCTACATTATCATTTTCCGCTGTTTCATTACCATCATCATCATCATCATCTGCTACAGTATTATCATCTGCTATGGTATTATCATCTTCAAATATGATGGAATTTTAACTGCTTCTACATTATCGTTTACCACTGTTTCATTATCATCATTATCATCATCATCATCACCATCATCTACTATAGCATTATTATCATCTTCAAATATGATGGAATTTTAACTGCTTTTACATTGTCATTTTCTTCTGTTTTATCATCATCATCATCATCATCATCTTTGTATTCTATGTAATCAATATCAACAACAAAGTCAGCAAGTCATATCTTGTTTTCACTTGCTTCAAAGATCTCCCGCTCACAGAACATCAAACTCTATCTGTAGCAATGGTATCCTCACGAGTCTCATTGCCCTATGTATTGATTTATATCATAGTCTGTATTTTCCATCAAATTATTTACACAAGTAATTAATCTTGAATCCCAAAAGCATAGCATTTCATTTTCATTATTAGAATTATGCCTTCCTGTCAGCCTTACAGCAGAAACTAGGACATTTCAATTTATGTAACTAAAAGTCAGAGCAAGTGTATTTATGGAGTAAAAATATCTTTTTACAGAACTGGCAACCTCTGTCAGGTGCTAACAACCAAATAACTTAACAAAATCTGTAACATATATGTGGTGCTGGGAACCAGTAGCTCTCCTTAAAGCACCAGTAACCTCTGTGTGGTGCTGGCAACCAATAGCTCACCTAATAGAACCAGTAACTTCTATCAGGTGGTTATAAGCAGTAGCACTTTATAAAGAACCCGTAACCTCTGTTAGGTGCTTATAACCATTAGCACTTCATAAAGAACCCATAACCTCTGTCAGGTGCTTATAACCAATAGCACTTCATAAAGAACCCGTAACCTCTGTCAGGTGCTTATAACCATTAGCACTACTTACAGATCCAGTAACCTCTGTTAGGTGGTTATAAGCAGTAGCACTCCTTAAAGAACTCTTTATAGGCCCAGTAACCTCTGTTAGGTGGTTATAAGCAGTAGCACTTCTTAAAGAACTATTTATAGGCCCAGTAACCTCTGTTAGGTGGTTATAACCAGTAGCACCTCTGTAAAGAAATGGTTAGGCCCAGTAACCTCTGTTAGGTGGTATAAGCAGTAGCACTTCTTAAAGAACTCTTTATAGGCCCAGTAACCTCTGTTAGGTGGTTATAAGCAGTAGCACTCCATAAAGAACTCTTTATAGGCCCAGTAACCTCTGTTAGGTGGTTATAAGCAGTAGCACTTCTTAAAGAAATCTTTATAGGCCCAGTAACCTCTGTTAGGTGGTTATAAGCAGTAGCACTTCTTAAAGAACTCTTTATAGGCCCAGTAACCTCTGTTAGGTGGTTATAAGCAGTAGCACTCCATAAAGAACTCTTTATAGGCCCAGTAACCTCTGTTAGGTGGTTATAAGCAGTAGCACTTCTTAAAGAACTCTTTATAGGCCCAGTAACCTCTGTTAGGTGGTTATAACCAGTAGCACTTCTTAAAGAACTCTTTATAGGCCCAGTAACCTCTGTTAGGTGGTTATAACCAGTAGCACTTCTTAAAGAACTCTTTATAGGCCCAGTAACCTCTGTTAGGTGGTTATAACCAGTAGCACTCCATAAAGAACTCTTTATAGACCCAGTAACCTCTGTTAGGTGGTTATAAGCAGTAGCACTCCATAAAGAACTCTTTATAGGCCCAGTAACCTCTGTTAGGTGGTTATAAGCAGTAGCACTCCATAAAGAACTCTTTATTGGCCCAGTAACCTCTGTTTAGGTGGTTATAACCAGTAGCACTCCATAAAGAACTCTTTATTGGCCCAGTAACCTCTGTTAGGTGGTTATAACCAGTAGCACTCCATAAAGAACTCTTTATTGGCCCAGTAACCTCTGTTAGGTGGTTATAACCAGTAGCACTCCATAAAGAACTCTTTATTGGCCCAGTAACCTCTGTTAGGTGGTTATAACCAGTAGCACTCCATAAAGAACTCTTTATTGGCCCAGTAACCTCTGTTAGGTGGTTATAACCAGTAGCACTCCATAAAGAACTCTTTATAGACCCAGTAACCTCTGTTAGGTGGTTATAAGCAGTAGCACTCCATAAAGAACTCTTTATAGGCCCAGTAACCTCTGTTAGGTGGTTATAAGCAGTAGCACTCCATAAAGAACTCTTTATAGGCCCAGTAACCTCTGTTAGGTGGTTATAAGCAGTAGCACTCCATAAAGAACTCTTTATAGGCCCAGTAACCTCTGTTAGGTGGTTATAAGCAGTAGCACTCCATAAAGAACTCTTTATAGGCCCAGTAACCTCTGTTAGGTGGTTATAAGCAGTAGCACTCCATAAAGAACTCTTTATAGGCCCAGTAACCTCTGTTAGGTGGTTATAAGCAGTAGCACTCCATAAAGAACTCTTTATTGGCCCAGTAACCTCTGTTAGGTGGTTATAACCAGTAGCACTCCATAAAGAACTCTTTATTGGCCCAGTAACCTCTGTTAGGTGGTTATAACCAGTAGCACTCCATAAAGAACTCTTTATAGACCCAGTAACCTCTGTTAGGTGGTTATAAGCAGTAGCACTCCATAAAGAACTATTTATAGGCCCAGTAACCTCTGTTAGGTGGTTATAAGCAGTAGCACTCCATAAGGAACTCTTTATAGGCCCAGTAACCTCTGTTAGGTGGTTATAAGCAGTAGCACTCCATAAGGAACTCTTTATAGGCCCAGTAACCTCTGTTAGGTGGTTATAAGCAGTAGCACTCCATAAAGAACTCTTTATAGGCCCAGTAACCTCTGTTAGGTGGTTATAAGCAGTAGCACTCCATAAAGAACTCTTTATAGGCCCAGTAACCTCTGTTATGTGGTTATAAGCAGTAGCACTCCATAAAGAACTCTTTATTGGCCCAGTAACCTCTGTTAGGTGGTTATAAGCAGTAGCACTTCATAAAGAACCAGTAACCTCTGTCAGGTGCTTATAACCAGTAGCACTCTTTATAGACCCAGTAACCTCTATCAGGTGTTCATAAGCAGTAGCAGTAGCACTCCATAAAGAACTAGTAACCTCTGTTAGGTGCTAATAACCAGTAACACTCCTTATAGAACCAGTAACCTGTGTCAAGTGCTTACATCCAATAAATCTCCTTACAAAATAATTTACCTCTGTCAGGTGCCCATAACCAGTAACACTCCTTAAAGAAACAGTAACATATGTCAGATGCTTACAACCAATAAAGCTCCTTACAGAACCAGTAACCTCTGTCAGGTGCTCATAACCAGTAGCACTCCTTATATCTAGGCTTGTAGATGAATTAGTGTTGATAAAAGCCTATAGATGAATAAGTGTTGATATAGACCTATAGATGAATTAGAGTTTATGTAGGCCTATAGATGAATTAGAGTTTATGTAGGCCTATAGATGAATTAGAGTTTATGTAGGCCTATAGATGAATAAGAGTTTATGTAGGCCTTAAGATTAATTAGTGTTGATGTAGGCCAGATGGTAAGATGTTGATGTAGGCCTATTCATGAATAAGTGCTTATGTAGGCCTACACATGAATTTGTGCTGATGTAAGCCTTTAGATGATTTAGTGATGATGTAGGCCTATAGATGAATTAGTCTTGATGTAGGCCTATACATGAAGAAGTGTTTATGTAGGCCTACAAATTTATTAGTGTTGATGTAGGTCTATTGATGAACTAGAGCTGATGCAGGCCTATATATGTATTAGTGCGGATGTGCTAATGTAGACCTTTAGATAAATTAGTGCTGCTGTGGGAATATAGATGAATTAGTGCTCACATAGACTTAAAGATGAACCAGAGCTGATGTAGGCCTATAGATCAATTAGTGTTGATGTTGGTCTTTAGATGAATAAGTGTTTATGTAGGTCTATAGAAGAATAAGTGTTGATGTAGGCCTGTAGATGAAAAAGTGATGATGTAGGCCTGTAGATGAATAAGTGTTGATGTAGGCCTGTAGATGAATAAGTGTTGATGTAGGCCTGTAGATGAAAAAGTGATAATGTAGGCCTACAGATGAATAAGCATTGATGTAGGCCTGTAGATGAATAAGTGTTGATGTAGGCCTACAGATGAATAAGTGTTGATGTAGGCCTATAGATGAATAAGTGTTGATGTAGGCCTGTAGATGAATAAGTGTTGATGTAGGCCTACAGATGAATAAGTGTTAATGTAGGCCTATAGATGAATAAGTGTTGATGTAGGCCCATAGATGAATAAGTGCTGAAGTAGGCCTGTAGATGAATAAGTGTTGATGTAGGCCTACAGATGAATAAATGTTGATATAGGCCTATAGATGAATAAGTGTTGATGTAGGCATATAGATGAATAAGTGTTGATGTAGGCCTATAGGTAAATTAGTGCTGATGTAGGCTTACAGATCTACAGATGAATAAGTGTTGATGTTGGCCTATAAATGAATTAGTGCTGATGTGATGATGTAGGCCTTTAGATGAATTAGTGCTGATGTAGGCCTATAGATGAATAAGTGTTGAGGTAAGCCTATAGATGAATAAGTGTTGATGTAGGCTTATAGATGAATAAGTGTAGATGTTGGCCTATAAATGAATTAGTGCTGATGTGATGATGTAGGCCTTTAGATGAATTAGTGCTGATGTAGGCCTATAGATGAATAAGTGTTGATGTAGGCTTATAGGTAAATTGGTGCTGATGTAGGCCTACAGATCTACAGATGAATAAGTGTTGATGTTGGCCTATAGATGAATAAGTGTTGGTGTAGGCCTTTAGATGATTTAGTGCTGATGTAGGCTTATAGATGATTAAGTGTTGATGTAGGCCTATAGGTAAATTAGTGTTGATGTAGGCCTGAATATGAATGTGTTGATGTTGGCATATAGATGAATAAGTGTTGATGTGGGCCTATAGGTAAGTTAGTGTTGATGTTGGTCTATGGATGAATTAGTGCTGATGTAGGCCTATAAATGAATAAGTGTTGATGTTGGCCTATAGGTAAATTAGTGCTGATATAGGCCTATAGATAAAAAATGTGATGTAGGCCTATAGGTAAATTAGTGCTGATGCAGACCTGTATATGAATGTGTTGATGTTTGCCCATAGATGAATAAGTGTTGTTGTAGGCCTATAGGTAAATTAGTGCTGATGTAGGCCTACAGATCTACAGATGAATAAGGGTTGATGTAGGCCTATAGATGAATAAGTTTTGATGTAGGCCTATAGATGAATTAGTGTTGAGGTAGGCCTATAGATAAATAAGTGTTGATGTAGGCCTAAAGATGAATAAGTGTTGATATAGGCCTATAGATGAATAAGTGTTGATGTAGGCCTACAGATGAATAAGTGTTGATGTAGGCCTATATATAAATTTGTGCTGATGTAGGCCTTTAGATGAATTAGTGCTGATGTAGGCCTATAGATGAATAAGTGTTGATGTAGGTATATAGATAAATAATTGTTGATGTATGCCTATAGGTAAATAAGTGCTGATGTAGGCCTGTATATGAATGTGTTGATGTTGGCATATAGATGAATAAGTGTTGATGTAGGCCTATAGGTAAATTAGTGCTGATGTAGGCCTACAGATCTACAGATTAATAAGGGTTGATGTAGGCCTAAAGATGAATAAGTGTTGATGTAGGCCTATAAATGAATAAGTGGTGACGTAGGTCTTTAGATGAATTAATGCTGCTGTAGGCCTATAGATACATAAGTGGTGATGTAGGCCTACAGATGAATAAGTGTTAATATAGGCCTATATATGAATTAGTGCTGCTGTAGGCCTATAGATACATAAGTGTTGATGTAGGCCTACAGATGAATAAGCGTTGATATAGGCCTATAGATGAATAAGTGATGATGTAGGCCTATAGATGAATAAGTGTTGTTTATTGTTGTTTAACTTCCCACTCAAGAATCTTTCACTCATATGAAGACATCACCTAATGCCGTTGAAGGGCTTCAAAGTTTGGCCTATGTTCGGCACTTATGGCCATTGAGCCGTTGTTCCTTTAGATGCTGACACCTACTGTGACATGGGACCTCAAGTTTTACTGTCTCATTCGAAGGACAGGAAACCAACCTGCTGCAGGCTGGACTCGAACTCACAACCTCACGATTAAGAGCCGAGCGTGCTACCGACTGATTCAGGCCAGCTCCAAAATGATGAATTAGTGTTGATGGTGGCCTATAGATGAATAAATGTTGAAGTAGGCCTACAGATGAATAAGTGTTGATGTTGGCCTATAGATGCATAAATGTTGAAGTAGGCCTACAGATGAATAAGTGTTGATGTAGGCCTACAGATGAATAAGTGTTGATGTAGGCCTACAGATGAATTACCGCTGATGTTGACCTATAAATGAATAAGTGTTGATATAGGCCTATAGGTAAATTAGTGCTGATGTAGGCCTTTAGATGATTAAGTGTTGATGTAGGCCTATTGGTAAGTTAGTGCTGATGTAGGCCTATAGATGAATAAGTGTTAATATTGGCCTATAGATGAATTAATTCTGATGTAGGCCTAAAGATGAATTAGTGTTGATGTATGTCAATAGATGAGTTAGTGCTGTTCAGGCTTGTAGATAAATTTGTGTTGATGTAGGGCTTTAGAAGTTTTGGTGTATAACAGTACTGCAGTTTGTATGTCCATTAAACAGTAATACAAAAATTAAAAGGTGCTTGATGTCACAAAGGGATACTTTTGAAAAGCCATTTTTTAAAGATTTTAAACCCACATAGCAATGGCATATGTTGCAAAATATTGGCCATAATCACATTCAACAGCAATATTATCGATATAAAACCAGGACTGTCAGAAGTGTGGGCTGGTGGGCTTCGATAAATGACCCATCCACCCAAGATAATTTGACAGTGCATGGCTCAAACTGTATTGTCATTGCACACACACTTTCTTGTTGTCTGCAATAAGTCATTAAGTACTGTCCTTTTCTGTAGCCCCCATATGCATTCCATTCTGATGGGCCTGGAAAACTAAAGCTAGCAAACTTAAGTTATTTGAAAATACCCAAAAGTTAGCCAACAAAATGGAAAAGCAGATGTACCAAAAAGAAAAGTATCCATATCTTATATCTTGGGTACATAAATAGGAGGGAAATGGTAATGTCAAAGCTTTTGATACAGAAAAATAAATTGAAGCGCTGTAGAAACTGAATTCCACATTTTCAAAGATACTTATTCACTGTGTATCAGAGTTTTTGTAATTAATACAAAACCGTGTCAAAAATGCTACAATCTGCACAGAAATTAGAATCTAGGTCAAGGTCTTGCCATGACATAAAAAGAAGGTAGTTCTTTAATTCTTTAATGTACCTCACCTGTCGTGATCACAGCTCAGTCTCATCTGAAAGACCTTAACTCATTCAACCCTATAGACACATTTGGACTGACCTAAATTATTGATTTACAGAAGAGTCCATTGCTTTTCAGGGGTTGATGAGTTAACTATCACTTCTTATGCTGAACGTTTGGCAAAAGAAAAGTCACGAACTTTTTTTTAAAAAAGTCTTAGGTATGACCCTACCTTGAGAAACCACCTTTAATGCCACTGAAATGTGGTCTCTCAAAACACATAGTGTCCTAAAAGAGGTTTCATGTAGAGAATTATATAACTGAATGGTTTTCAAAATGTGGTCTCCAAAGTAAGGTAGGTCTTTCATAAAAGTGGTCTCTTAAAAATGGTTCCAGTGAACTTAGACTGGTGCCTAAGGGGCGGTTCTACCTTCTTTAAATGTTATTTTACCTAAGTAAATAACAGGTACCTGCACAGGTGAGCTAATACATTTCAACAATATCATTTGTCTAACTGGAAAAAAAATGAAATATTATAGCTATTAAAATTGCAGTTCCATTACAATCAATATATTTCCTATCCTTATTACTCTTAAAAAGACACCCAGAAAAGCATTAAACACCTATAAAATAATAACAACAACAACCATCTCTGAAATCTACTATGATCAATCAAAAAACACTGGTCAATTACATTGTTCTCCCCGTTGTTATGGTTGTAACTTTCATTAGCCTAAATATCACATCTGTCCCAAAGAAATTAATTCCCAGAACGCAAATAATAATCAATATTTGTTACAAGCTTCTCCTTGGATTCTCTTCCTATTTAACTATAGAAAATAAGGAAAACAATTAGTTATATTGACAGAGATGACGTCTCTGTACTTGCTGCGGAAAAAAGACTTTGTCATTATGTTAAACATTATATTGATCAGAGGCGATATTGTTGAAGAATCTCTCGTTGCGGTATAAATGTAGTTACACTGATTTGATTGGGAAATATCATCAGCTAAAGAGGCACTAGAATGTCACATATGCCATTTATTGCAGAAATGACATTGATAATAATAACACATGCTTTTATTGAGCTACTAACTTTAAATGTATCGACTTAGCATGAACAAACTTTTTTTGTTGACATAACATGAAATAACAATAAGAAAAACAGATCCTTTAAAAAGTTTATTCCCTCCCCCAATTTAATCCATTTATGCAGAAAATAAATTTATAATGTGATGATTTTGGTATCACATTTTCTTTAGTATTATTTCTTTTTATGTCAGTATACACAATTTTTAAGAGTAGGACAACTCAAAACAGCAAGTTTACGAATCAAATATTTAAATTTGCATTTATTTAAAACTTGATGAATTTAAATCACTTCATAATCCTTTTTTACTGTGCAACAGTGAAAATCTTGACCTTTAAAAATTTCAATTTCAATGTTCAATTGAAATACCAGTCTGTTTGCAATGAAATTTAAACCTACAAAAAATTCCTGCTAAATATACAATGTATTTGATAAAAGATACAAGTAAGTCGTCAGCCTTTTAACTTGACCTGTTGAACATTTTTCGTTACAAATGAATGATTCTGAATTGTTCAACTTTTCTGAAAGACAGCCTTGTCTAGCGTTTCATACCCATTTGTCTGATAAAAATGATTTTAGCTCATTGAAGCCATTCTAGGTGAAAGCAAATGACCTTTGTGTGAAGTGTAGAGCAATAAAATTTCTCCGTCTTCTTTGTGCAAAACAGTCAGCTTAATACACTGACATTTGAGTACATTTGTTATACAAGAAAATGTAAAAAGCAACTCCACCCAGTTTTCTACTGTTGAGAGAATGGGCAAAGGGAGACAACTGCTGGAAAACAAAACATTAGTAGTTTTAATGATACAAAATAAATTTACTATGCATTAAAAAGTAATTGTAACAATTTATAATTTTTTACATGTAGATATTTCAATGAATATGAAAGTCTGAATTAATTGTGGATTTTTTTTTTTTTTTTTTGGTGAAATCTGAACTACAGAAAATAGAAAAATGGAATGGTCATTTGGTAAAGGTTAAGGAACTGTATCATACTTCCATACAGTTCCAGCAAAGTCATGGTCAGTTGTCCAAGTCAGTTTTTTGAAAAAGAATTGTTAAGGTGGCCAAAGGGGGTGGGTCTTGTATAGTTACTCTACTTGATGGAACCTGGTCATATAACTTTTTTAGGAATGCACCAACAATCATATGTATGTGTCAATTTCATCTTTGTGAAAAATTAATATTGGACATTTTACCATATTTTGATTGCCAAAGAAGACTTGAAACAGTACATTTATCATCTGACCCCTAAAGACATACTTGGACTGGCCGTTGTCAGTAATATCTGATAAAGGTAATTTTTATACAGGGGTGGACAAGATTCAACATAGCATTTGTCATGATCATTCCTCCAGTATTAAAAACACATTTTGAATATTTAAGCGTTCATATCAGACACATGGATGAATTTGAAATTGACCTCTCGCTCTTATCCAGGTGTAGTACCTGTAACTTGTGCATCTGTGCAGGTTGCAGTATACTTGTTTATCTAGTAACCAAAACATGCATTCAGGTACACTTAACCTTTTCAACGCGATTCTTACTTCACACTCATGATTCATTTAAATCACGAATAAATTTTGTTTCTGCCACTACCTAAATGCACTGGATATGATTGTTTTTGTGCATTTATTCTACACTGGCTTCCTTCCAATGCTCAGAATGCTTAAACACATTGTTTCCAGTTCTAAGAAAGACAACTCTCACAATTTCATGAATTCTTTATTTCACTCTTGAAAAACTGCAGTAGATCTACCTGAAAATTCTTATATCATTAATCACTAGATTTAAAATGACTTAATAGAAGGTAGTACAAGATAATGAAAGGAACTCTTTATAAGCAAGGCCATGACTAATTTGCCTCTTTTTTTCTGTCTATTCTCGTAACTTTATTATAGGTATGTAGGGACAGTATGCCTGCAAAAAAGTGACTCGGGACCCAAATTTACTCAATACTCAAGCTCAACATTTATTTTATTATTTTGACTATATGGTTGTTTGTAAGACTTCTGTATCAGACTGAATAGGAAATACGTGATTATTTTTCACCATTCACATAAGATTATATATAAAGAACTAGGTCACACTTATGAAGTAACGATTCTTGTTTAAGAAAAAGAATAAATACATTCAGTACAGTGCTAAAATTTTTAGCAGACCTAGGTACTCAAACAATTTTTAATATTTCTAAAATTTTCTTCAAATAAGCAATAATTTTCATCATTATTTACAACTGCATGATATCAATATACATGTATGTTGTGTGTTTTTACCTTGAAATAAAAAAAGTCAGCTGAGCTTGATTACTGAGTACATTGGGTGACTTTAGTCACTCTCCTTTCCCCATGTACACTGCAGTAATGTTCTCTCTTTTATCATTTATAACAGGCCCACACACTAAATACTTCTTGTGTGTGGAATGCAAACACACCCCTCCCCCCCAAAAAATGAAAATAATAATAATAATTAAAACACCCTAAATGTTATCTACATCTTCCATTATTCTTTTTCTTAATTCAATATGTGGGGGTAAAGGGAGTAATAAAAAGAAAGTAAGACAAAGTTTTCATGGTTTATAAAGATAGACTACTGTAAGCAAGATTGCACTAACTTACTTGTAACGGTTTTTAAACAATTTATAAATTTCATAGATTTTCAAGGCTAGAATATTTATTTTCAAAATCTGTCCTCTCCCTCCTCAGAATCAAATGGATGCACCCTAAATAACTTATTCATCACTAGAGATACATTTGGACTAGTCTGATATTACTTTGTAAGTTCTGCCGCCCCTAACATGTACCCCTTGCTGATTTAATTTAAAGCGATATGAGCTGTTGTAGGTGAACAATTTTACATGCCCATTTTATGTGATATTCTATATCACATATATTCCAAAGAGACCATCTGGTGGTTAGAATAACAAATGCATGTGTAAAATTGCAACAATCTTGCCAAACGTAACCTGTAATATTAGTTATTTTTGTCTGCCATACTTTGAGCATTGCAAATTAACTTTTGGTAAATTTTTACGAAGATTAACAAGTGACCTGCAGTTAATATACATTCTATTCTTATTACCCTTTGCGTTTATATTCATACATCATCATTTCATACCTAAATCAGGCAATGTTTATCTTTTTTGTCGTTTCAAAACATTTGTTTCTGAAATTGTCCACGTGCCAGGTATATCAGGTGATCTCGACCCATTTTTAACTCGTCCCATCGCATTCTCGGCTTTATCATTCTTCACACATATGATCATGAACTGCCCAGATCAACCTGACATGGCGGCATGATTGTAAAATATGAGGTATGCATATTTTTCAGTTATATTGTTTTGATTTTCTCAATGTCAGCATAAAGGGTAACATTAAAGATTGGAAAAAATTTCTTTTAGTGACCTGACATATTTATTCATATATTTATTTGATTTTCTCCAGGTATTTAACAAAGCATTGAAAAGCATATATTTTACATAATACATGCACTTTCCAATAAAAATCACGTCCTGTATTTTAAAAATAAATATAAAACACATAAAAATCGGCCGACTTTAACATAGTCTGAGCGATTAAAGGACCGAGATCCCCTGACCGAATTAAGAAGTACATTTGATATGGCTAAAGTGTTTCTCTGAAAGGTCACTGCATACGGAAATACAGCTGGATGTTTTAAGGTACTGGAAAACTTAAATTCTAAGAAAATAAATATCTTTGAAAAGAAGATCTTTTACAATGTTTTACGTGTTTGATAATGTATTTGAACACACATTTTATCATATTTTCAACTATATGTCAGGGGACAACAATAATCATTATGACAGCTTATGTCACTTTAAAGGGGCATTAGCTATGTTTAAGAAAAAAAATTAATTTTTTCCTACTTTTACTACCTGTACTTGATGTACAATAACAAATAAGAGCTATAAATAGGCATAAAAAATCTTATATTCCTATATATTTTGTGAAAATAAGGTCAGGTCCAATGTGGTATTCATATGCAAATAGTAAGGTTAAGTTAATCAAATGCAAGTGAAAAAGTGACGAACCTGGGTTTTTCAAGCAATTTTCACAAAATATATAGGGATTTTAGAATTTTTATGTCTATGTATATCTCATTTTTGCTATTGTATATCAATCTAAATAGTAAAATGGGAAGACATAATTTTGGAAAAAAAACCACGGCTAATGCCCCTTTAACTCCAACAACACTCTTGTACTAGTAATAGAGATCCAAGGCTTCTTGATTGTCTTTAACTGGGGTGATTCAAAGACTATATTCCCAATTACAATACCATATTCTACCTAAAAAATGCCCATGTCCCTATAAGCACCCTCCCCCTATAGTTCAAATTTGCTCACCTTTTTTACCCACAATTTTGAATCTTTTCTAGCTGATAAGAGAGGAGATGTGCACCACAGAAATGTAAGTAATGGTTTATCTCTTGTCCCCCACTAAAAGAATGTTGATAGGTAGTCTTGGTAATAACTACAACAAATTTACACCCTTGCCTTGTCAAAAAATTAACTGTTTTACCTCAAGTCTTAATTGGTCCCAATAACCACCCATCCTTTTCCCCTATTTTTAGTACCCTGGGGCTGTGAGTGTTTATAGGGTTCAACATGGTATTAGCCTTGGGGAATTCTGTATACCACACTCAATTATAATGATCCATTTAAATGTTCAACATTGTCGTGATTTAAACACTTCCTGTATCTTATATTTATTTTAGGATCACCAATATTTGGACACAAAAAGGATCAGTTGATTCTGAGAGACATACTGATGAAACCAATAAATTCATTTTGCTCTCATCCATTTCAAAAATGTTCATTCTTCCTCTGTATTCTTGTATGTTGAGTCCATTTCACTAAATGTCCATTGATGACCAGTATTGCCTTTGTTAGATTCATCCCTCTGCTCTCCGAACATTCTCCTGTAAGAAAAATGTATGCCTATACTTGTACAGTCAAACTTGTCTAAAAAAGATCTTAAAGTTTTACAAATTTGTTAAGTGTACTTTTTAGTAGAATTTGTCATCATCCTAAAGTTTTCATGTGAACAAGACATGACAATTTACACGTAGAATTCATGTGAAATATATACATAAGGATTTGACATAAAATTTGCTGACATAAACATTATATAAGCTTATATGACAAACTTTTATATGTGTACATGGAACATACAGTCAAACTTGTCTATAAAGGCTACTGAAGGAAACAGGTAAAAGTAGCCATTATAGACAGGTGATCTTTATAAAGAGGGTTATTCATTACAAAAAGCTAACAAAGGTTATGTTTGAATGGCCTTTATATGCATGTGGCCTTTATACTGAGGTGGCCTTTAATCCAACTATACATTGTATGTATATAGTACAGTAGTCTACCTACCAAAATTAAGTTTTTTTATGAGAATTCAGACTGAGGTTCTTTTTCATATTAAAGGGGCAGTAGCTGTGTGTGTGTGTGGTTTTTTTTTTTAAAAATTCAAAATTGTCTTTTTCTTTGTTTACTACTTAGATTGATATACAATAACAAAAATGAGATATATAAAGGCATACAAATTCTTAAATTCCTATATGTTTTGTGAAAATTATTTGAGAAACCCAGGTCTGGCTTTTTTTCACCTGCTACTGATTAACTAATTCTTACTATTAATATGTGAATACCACACTGGAACTGACCTGATTTTTACAAAATATATAGGAATATCAGATGTTTTTTATGCCTGTGTATAGCTCTTATTTGTTATTTTACATCACGTTCAAGTCGTAAAAATAGAAAAAATCAAAATATTTTTTTTTTGTAAAACACAGCTAATGCCCATTTAGGAGTGTGTAACAGTGGAACCGGTCTTAATAGACCACACTTTCTGCCACTGAAATGTGGACACTAATAACCAGTGGTTTCCCAAAAGAGGTTTTATGTAGATAATCATTTAAATGAATGGTTTTCAAACCTGGTCTTAAAAGAATGGTGAACTTTCAAGACTGTTGTCTCTCCACTGCATTATAAAACAAGAGGCCCATGGGCCACATCGCTCACCTGAACTGTGTTGGTATCTTAAAAATATGTGAATCTCAAATTTACAAATTATTTTAACACTCTTTAGGAGTGGAGGAGACTATAAAATGAATGAAAATGACAAAGCTGGGAAAGATGTCAAAAACATGTCAAAAATTAGTTTTCCAATTTATTCCAAAAACAGGAAATTGAATCATGCATCTATAAAATTCACTCAGATGTGATTAGTTTTTCAATCAACGCAGCAGTTCTGGAGAAGATTTTTAAAGAGGGATATCCCCAAGGCCTCTTTTGCCTCATTTTGGATCCACCCCTTGGCTGATCTGGCCAAAATTAATAAAATTGGTAGAGGTCCTTGAGTACTTACCTCCTACAAAGTTTCATTAAAATCCCTTTGGCAGTTTTGGAGAAGAAGTCGAAAATGTGGAAAATTACCCCCCTCCCCATTTTTGCAGTCTTAAAAAATTCATAAAAAAAAATTAAATCTCAGCTAAATTCTTCCAGGAAAGCATTTATCTATCAAACCACAGGTAAAACACATAAAATAAATGCATCATAATAGATAATAGGTGAGAAAATCAAAGAAACCATACAAAAATGAATGAAAATTACAGTCTAGAAAAAGACGTCTAAAATGCATGAACAATTTATTTTCCGATTTCAAGGACATTAAGAAACTTGAATCATACATCTATGTAAATCACTCAGACACAATTAGTTTTTCAATTCATGCAGTGGTTCTGGAGGAGAAGATTTTTAAAGAGGGGTACCCCCTGGGGCCTCTTTTGCCCCACCCTGGATCCACCCCTGGGCCAATGAACAAACTTGGTAGAGGACTTTGAGTACTTGCTTTCTATAAAGTTTCATCAAAATCCCTTCAGCGGTTTTAGAGGAGAAGTTGAGAAAATGTGAAAAGTTTACGGACAGACAGACGACAGACAAAAGGCAATCAGAAAAGCTCATTTGAACCTTCAGTTCAGGTGAGCTAAAAAACTCATTGCATTGGCCATGTTGGAATACTCTATGCCCATAGCTTAGGTAAAAAGTTGTTGCATTTCACCTATACAGGTCTTTTCCTTAGTTTCCACAGGGCCGAAATTTGGCCCCATTCCCAATGCAAAATAAATGCGTTTTTTTCCCAATTTGGTGAAAAAATTCCCAATTTGGTGTACAGACAGCGACTGCTAAGAAAAACAAATTATTGAAGGGGGTTTATGCTTTAAAAAAAAGATTCCATTATATTTCTACATGTATTTACATGTGTGCAAACTATTTTTTCCACAAATTCATATTAAACGTTGAAATCCCTGATTTTGTCGTCAATGGCATTTTCCCAAAATCAACAGAAAAAGGTCTGCTATAGCTGGTGAGTTATCCATATATGTAAAAAAAATAAATAACTTAGTGGGTTGTAAATCAATAAAAAAACAATTATCGGTAGTTATTTATAATGTTGGCCAATCACCAAAAATCTCTGATTGTATCGTAAATAATACAAAGGAACAACACTATCAGTTTATTTTGCACAAGGTAATAATTTACATATTTATATCTATTTATCATGCCATTATCTTCGTATAATCAATAACTTTAAAATTTCAAATACTAAATGTCAAATTTAACTCCAATAAAAAGGCTGACTTGAATATACATGTACAATATTTTGTAGCCATGAGTATCATCCCATAGCAAAAGTGCACCATACATTTAAGGAATATTTTTCATTTTTGAAAAAAAAACCTGGAATGTACACGGAATGTACATGCAATGGCGTGTGGAAATTTTTTTTTTTTCATGACAAAACAAATGAATAGCTGTGTGTCCAGCATCAAATATACAACGCATCCAGTCTGTATACTTGCAATGAAGGAAATAATATTCAGTATTTAATTAATAGTATACTTTGTACGGTTATTACTATTGGTACACATCTTACAACACATCCAGTCTGTATACTTGCAATGAAGGAAATAATATTTTAGTATTTAATTAATAGTATACTTTGTACGGTCATCCTAGTCATGTATAACGCATGCAATGAAGGAAATAATATTCAGTATTTAATTAATAGTATACTTTGTACAGTCATCCAGTCTGTATACTTGCAATGAAGGAAATAATATTCAGTATTTAATTAATAGTATACTTTGTACAGTCATCCAGTCTGTATACTTGCAATGAAGGAAATAATATTTAGTATTTAATTAATAGTATACTTTGTACGGTTATTACTACTGGTACATATCTTACAACACATCCAGTCTGTATACTTGCAATGAAGGAAATAATATTTAGTATTTAATTAATAGTATACTTTGTACAGTCATCCAGTCTGTATACTTGCAATGAAGGAAATAATATTCAGTATTTAATTAATAGTATACTTTGTACGGTTATTACTATTGGTACACATCTTACAACACATCCAGTCTGTATACTTGCAATGAAGGAAATAATATTTAGTATTTAATTAATAGTATACTTTGTACAGTCATCCAGTCTGTATACTTGCAATGAAGGAAATAATATTCAGTATTTAATTAATAGTATACTTTGTACAGTCATCCAGTCTGTATACTTCAATGAAGGAAATAATATTTATATTACAATAGTACTTTGTCCAGTCTGTATACTTGCAATGAAGGAAATAATATTCAGTATTTAATTTGTACGGTAGTATACTATTGTACACATCATCCAGTCCAGTCTGTATACTTGCAATGAAGGAAATAATATTCAGTATTTAATTAATAGTATACTTTGTACGGTTATTACTACTGGTACACATCTTACAACACATCCAGTCTGTATACTTGCAATGAAGGAAATAATATTCAGTATTTAATTAATAGTATACTTTGTACGGTTATTACTACTGGTACATATCTTACCGGATATGAACTTTGTCTTACCTGTTTATTAGGTATCTGTTACACCTACATGTACACGTAATAAAGAAAAAAGGTGATTTATTGTCAAAAATGAGTGAACATGTTTAAGGAAGTAAAGACATCTTGATTTACTGATATGGGTAAGAATTAATTCTACTTATAATTCATCTATTACAACGGTTTTATAAACTAACAAAATCTAAAAGAGTGAACTTAACATAAGTAGAATTGACTTTTACATCTAAGATACTTTAAATTTCCTAAATCAGGCTCGCTAGACTTCAAACTCAATACACAACATCTTGAGTACATGTACTTCTTATCAGAATACACAACAATATTCAATCAAATATCATGAATAAGCTAAAAGATTAGATAGTGTAACTCATCAACCCCTGAAAAACAATGGACTCTCCTGTAAATCAATGACTTAGACCAGTCAAATTGTGTCTTTAGGGGTAAATGGGTTAAGACAATTGAGAAAATAAGCTGTCTCCTATAAATGAATACCTCCGTCACAGTTGGTAAAGTAGAAACATTGAAGTTTTCATTTAGTACATGTAATATTGCTTATGGGATAATGCCACACCATTATCACAAGACGTGCCACACATTTTGACCTGTACTGTGGATTCATCTGGCCTTGGGTATGTTCTGGGCCTTAATTCAAACCTCTCACTTGCACGGTGAATGCTGTATTTACAGAGTCAGGGCTCAAGGTCAATTAACTTTTCAGGATTTCATGATGAGTAATACCAAAATGGTAATTTAACGCCAAAAATGAAACTTAAAACCTACACATGACAGAGTTCTTGAAATTCACAGGTCTTTCCAGAAAAACTGGTAAATTTTATAAAAGTCAAAAATGAAATCTATCTGATAACTGGTCCAAATGACCACTTATTTTCCATTTCTTTTCAAATTTGTATATATACAGACCAATAAAAATGTTCTATGACCAGAGATATTCCTTTATTCAGTGGTCCAGTTGACCAGTATTTTTTTTTATTATTATCTAAAATTGTCTGGCATGATTGTTTGTGATAGGGTGCCTACAAAGAGCTATGACAAATGTATTACTAAACAATACTTCTTTTGTAATTCAGGTTAAAAATGGCAAGTGGATCTATCCATTGCACCTATCAAACTGCGCTAAGTTGTGATATATGTCAAGAGTATGATAATGTGGATTCTTACTGTCTTGGATGTGAAGGAAATATATGTGCGATTTGCAAAGCATACCATACACAAATCCGTATGTATAGAAACCATGAAATAGTCCCGATAATCGAAGGACTAAAACAACAATCGGCAACAGAGAAATGTAGTTTGCACCGATCTCACACCTATACCATGCATTGTACCAACTGCAACAAACTTGTATGTACTAAATGTATCATCAGAGACCACAAAGGTCATGTCCTGAGTGACATTGAGACAGCCATGCAAAGAATCCAACAGGAATTGGAAGACTATCACTTTACTTTGAAAACCATATTATTACCAAAGTGTAAGCAGGAAGAGACAAAAATAACCCAAAATCTGGCAAAGTGTAACAAAGCTGCTACTTCTCTCAAATTGGACATCAATGTTCAACGAGCAGCACTCAAAACAGTAATAGACAGTATCTGCGATGATTTACTGTCCACGGTTGAAGAAGAGCAAAAATGTCAGGTTTTGGATATAGGCAAAGTCTATTTCAAATTACAGAATAAAGTCGCTCAGATTGAACAAGAGATGACCAAAACTAAGAATGCAGCTTTTACGAAAAATGCATCAGAAAAGATGAGATTTAATGATGAAAAGACCAGTATAACACAACTAGATATACAACCGTTTCTTCCATTGCAACCGTCCACCTTTACACGCAGTAAAATAAATGAAGTACAAGTGACGGAACAAGTGGGAAGACTTGTTCCCCCGCAGGGTCATGACACATCCTCCAATTCAATCATTGATGTAACTATTTTACACAGACAAAAATTTGATATGGGGATATTAAGCTCGATCAGTGCCATGAACGCAAATCAAGCTTGGATTGGAGGAGACCATTACGAGAAAAAACTGATGTTTGTTAACATGGAGGGCAAGGTTATGATACATATAGACACAATGTTTGACATGGATGATTTCACTGTTACAACAGCAGGCGACATCTATGCGACAGACTACGATGGCAAATGTATCAGGTTCATGACACACAGAGGACAAGTTACAGAGACCATCAGTACTGGAGTCTATAAACCATCTGGTATATGTCTCATCAACAACCAGGAGATAGTTGTTTGTGTCAACACTCAAGACAAACATCCCTACAGTAAGCTGGTGGTGTACAGTAGTGGCGATCAGAAGGAGCCGATACGTACTGTGCACTACACTGACAAACCAATCGCCAGGAAAGCGGAATATTTGACACAAAGAGTTACACGGAATAACAGGGGAGATTACTGCATAGCACACCTTGACCATAACAAAGTCTATCTAGTTGCCTCAGATGGTATACCAAGATACACATATGATGGAAATGGGGAGATTAAGGAGAAAATGTTACCATGGGATGTCTGTAGTGATCTGGACAATAATCTTTTCATTTCAGATACCAATAACCACACAATACACATGCTGGATGACGAGGGCAAGTTCCTTAGATTTGTACTAACCAGACAAGATGGTATGATTCGCCCAAGTGGATTATGTACTGACAAGAATGGAAGGCTCTTAGCTGGACAGGCCAAAGGTGGTCTGATTATTGTTAAATGTATCAAATTAATGTGAGACATTTTAACACTGACAAAGTAATTGCATAGAACATCTTATTATGGTGATTCTATTATCAGAAAATTGAAACACAGAAGTAATAATTTAATTCAACTCAACACAAAATCCAAAACAATGAAATAAGACATATGAAAGTGACAAGCTTGTATCATTACGGTGTACCAGGAAATTTTCATCCCTGGTTTTTTTTGCTCCTTTTACATTAGAAAAAAATATCCACCCCATACTAAATTTGCCCTCACTCACCATAGACTCATGGATTTCATGAATGCATATGCTTCAATCATTTAGCTTGATAGTTTTGCCATAATTCTAAATTAGCCCTCTCATTTCAGAGCAAGGATAGTGGAAATTAAACAGCAGTGAAAAATTCCAGGACCAGCTATTATTGCTTATATTGGTTTATTGTTTTCATGGTTTTTGTGCAAAATCATCATTTTTTTTCAGTCATACATGATACAGTGGTTACCAGATTTTATTGGTTGAGGATAATGTAACCCGGAAAAGGTCACCTGACTTCCACAAGTAAACAGGCAAATTATAAAATTAGTTTGGGTTACAGTGGGGCTTAAACCTTATGAAAAATATGTGTCATTATAATAAAAATATAGTTCTAGAAACCATTCTAATTACAAATAGCATGCCTAATTATATGTCTCAATGTTCTCTGCTTTGATATTAAATGTAGCAAAGTAATCTTGTTACATGCAGTATTAATAAGCTAAGTATTGCAGATATGCATGTTTTTCAAGTTAAAAGTAAAAATAAATATTCCAGGGGGTGGGGCAGGACCCCTATATGCACCAATGAATCCGTCTCCCCATAACAATCAATAATATATATGGTTTAAGAGTGGGCTATGAATATTATTCAAATTATAAGTAAAAATGTAGTTTTCAGGGGGAGGGGCAAAACCCAAGGACCCCTATAAGCACCAATGAATGTGTCTCCCCATAACAATCAAGAATATATATATGGTTGAAGGGCGGGGTCTATACACAGTTTTTAAGTTACATGTATAAGTAAACATATATAATTAAGGGGATGGGCCAGTATCACTACATACACCACTGAATGAGGTTCCCTGTGAATGATTTTTAAGTTATAAGTAGAAATACAAATGTCAGGGGGTAGGAAAGGACCCCATCATACACCAATGAATATGTCTACCCATTACAAACAAGAATATACAATGTATATGGTTTAGGGGTAGGCATGTGAATGGTTTTCAAGAAATACATAAAACATTAATCTAAGGAGGTGGGGCATATACATGTACCACCAAAGACCCCAATGCACATTGATTAGTACTGATGTTTTACCATAATGGAACCTCCATTAAAATTATCAGCAACCTAACACCATCATTTACCGAAAGCCAAGACCCTAATGAAAACTTAACATTGATCTGAACACAGCAAATGTTTACAAAGAACAGTAATTCCAAAAACGTTAAAAATTAAAAAAAAACAAAAAACAAAAAAAAACATTCCCAATCAAACTTCACAACATCAATGCTAGACCCCTTGGAACATCCAGACCAAATATCACCAAGCTAGCACCAATATCAACTGAATAGCAAACATGTAACTAAAACTTAACATTGATCTGATCAGTACAATTTTTGGCAAAAAGCAATAAGTCCAAAAACATTAAAAATTCAACAACAACAAAACATAAAAAAAACAAAAGAAATATCCCAATTAAACTTCTCAACATCAATGGTTGACCCTCACCAAGCCTGTAACAAAAATTTAACATCGGAGCTAAACACAGCAATTTTCTTGCAAAATAAACAGTGTTGAAAAATGTTGAAATTAAAAAAAAAAAATCGAAAAAGATATTTCAAACATTAATGCTAGACCCCCCATAAACATCCAGGCCAAATATCACCAACTTACTACCAAAACGAGAAATTGTCTTGATTTAGCACAGCTAAATCAAATGTCTCCCCTTCTAAGAAATGAAAGAGTACTGCTGTCATTGACAATGTTTAATTCTAGAGAGAGGAAGAGAGGTTGGTGTTAACATTTGTTATGTTTGTGTAAATTATATAATAATATGCTATTGTACTGTGGTGCTATGATATAGGATATTGGAAATGTTTGAACTATGTTAATTTGGTGTAGTCTGTTGATAATTGGGGCTTTGAGGAACTATATCTTAAATGGGACATGTATGCAAAATAATCACATAAAGGGAAATACTGAAAGAGGTTTTTAACAGAAGTTATGCCCTGGACAGTATTTTTTTAGCAAAGGGCAATAACTCTGTAATTAAATGACCGGTCCCTGTAATTTTTGTTCATGACACATCGCCTTGATGTCATTACCATGTATACCAAATATCTTCACCCTATCTCAAATACAAAGAAGGTTATGCCCTGAACAGTATTTTTTAGCAAAGGGCAATAACTCTAGGGAAATATATTTCTTAGCAAAGGGCAATAACTTTATAATTAAATGGCAGGTCCCTGTAATTTTTTTTCATGACACATTGCCTTGATGTCATTAGTATGTATACCAAAAATCATCATCCTATCTGAAACACATAGTTATGCCTTGGACAGTATTTTTTAGCAAAGGGCGGATCCAAGTAACTTTTGTTCATAACACATCGTCTTGATGTCAATACCATGTATACCAAATATCATCATCCTACCTTGAGTAGGAAGAGAGTTATGCTCAAATACATAGACAGTTATGCCTAGGGCAATATTTTTTTTTTAGCAAAGGGCAATAACTCTGTAACTGAATGGCTGGTTCATGTTATTATTGTTCATGACATCCATTAACTTGATGTCATTACCATGTTTACCAAATATCATCATCCTACCTCAGGTTTTTTTAGCAAAGGGCAATAAATAAAGGGCTGATCCCTGTAAAATTTGTTCAGGACACATCGCCATGATGTCATTTCTATGTATACCAAGTATCATCATCCTATCTGAAATACATTGACAGTTATGCCTTGGGGAGCATTTTTCATCAAAGGGCAATAACTCTGTAATTAAATGGCCTGTTCCTGTAATTTTTGTTCATGACACATCACCTTGATATCATTAACATGTATACCTAGTATCATCATTCTATCTCAAATACACAGACGGTTATGCCTAGGGCAATATATTTATAGCAAAGGGCAATAACTCTGTAATTAAAGGGCTCATCCCTGTTTTTATTGTTCATGACACATCGTCTTGATGTCAATACCATGTATACCAAATATCATCATCTTACCTTGAGTAGGAAAAGAGTTATGCTCCGGATTCAAATATTATTGGAAGAAGATCAAGAAGAAAAAGAAGAAGAAGAAACTTGTACAAAAACAATCGCCATCGGAAAAGCTACGCCTATGTCTCGTTTTCGCGACTTTGTCACAGTGAGACAAAAACTGATCTCTCACTAATCCTGCTATTTGGTATGTTGTGTGGGACATCAGAAAATGAGATTAAAGAGAGATAATTTTTTACTACCAGTAAATTGGCTAGAAACAACATATTATTTTTTCTTGAAAATGTAGTAGTTTATATACGGATCATAACAGAAATTTGTAAACAGACAATTTTATATGTAAAGCATAAATCATAACCAACAGTCAACAATTCTTCAATACCAGACATAACCACCAAAATGAAGTACAGTGAAACCTGTCTTGAGAGACCACTCTCTTAATCGAACACTCTTGTAATATACCATCTGTCTTGTGATACCACATTCTGAGAACCACTCAACTAAATATTCCTTTAGTTAAAATATCTTTTGGGAGACTACCTCTCTTGAGCGACCACATTTGAATGGCAGATGAGGTGTTCTCTCAATACAGTTTCACTATACTGCAAATTTTGAAAAATTGTATCATGTGTATATTACTTACAACATACTGCATACATGTACAACATTTGTTCTTGAAAAATGCATAAAAATTTGTAAAATGAAGGTGATCTGATGGATAGATTACATGTATATTTAAATAAAAAGATATTTTTATCAGTGATTTTTCTGCGTACATTGTGACTTTTTTTTGTACCGCTCTTCTTTTTTGTCATTTTATGGGAGTTTTTATAAAGAGTTTTTATGTGAGTACCTAACTGTGAAGGGTGCTATATGCTGATGAATATTTGCTCAAGGGACAAATGAAACATTTAATTATTAACCACTGTAGACATAAAATTTTCTAAAACTTTATTCCCACATATAGTCAAACTTGCATTAAAGGTCACCTTTCTATATGTGCATCTGCCTATAAAGGTCATTTAAACATAAACTTTGTTAATATTTTTACAACCTACTTTATAAAGGCCACATATTTTTAACAGCTTCTTTTGCCTGTGTCCTTGAGTTGCCTTTTTTGGACAAGTTCATTATTTATTTTTTTCACAAATTTAACAATGATTAAAGGCCTAAATGTATAAATCACTAGATAGATTATCATTATAGGCCTACATGTATAAAGCTCTTGTAACATGTCTTAGATGGATTATAGGCATATATGTATAAAGCACCCTTGAATTAAAGAGGATGACAAAGGCAATACTAGGTGTGGGCAACCAGGAGACAATCCACTAAAGACAAAACAGAAGGGATGGCATAGGTAGCACTAGATGTGGGCAACCAGGAGATGATCCACTAAAGACAAAACAGAAGGGGTGGTAAAGGTAGCACTAGATGTGGACAACCAGCAAACAATACATTAGAGACAAAAAGAAGTGGTGGCAATGGTAGTAGTAGATGTGGGCAACCAGAAGACAATCCACTAAAGACAAAACAGAAGGGGGGCAAAGGTAGTTATAGATATGGGCAACCAGGAGACAATCCACTAAAGACAAAACAGAAGGGATGGCAAAGGTAGTACTAGATGTGGGCAACCAGGAAACAATCCACTAGAGACAAAACAGAATCAGTGGCAATGGTAGTACTAGATGTGGGCAACCAGGAGATAATACAATAGAGACAAAACAGAAGGGGTGGCAAAGCTAGTACTAGATGTGGGCAACCAGGAGATAATACAATAGAGACAAAACAGAAGGGGTGGCAAAGGTAGTACTAGATGTGGGCAACCAGGAGACAATCCACTAGAGACAAAACAGAATCGGTGGCAATGGTAGTATTAGATGTGGGCAACCAGGAGATAATACAATAGAGACAAAACAGAAGGGGTGGCAATGGTAGTACTAGATGTGGGCAACCAGGAGACAATCCACTAGAGACAAAACAGAAGGGATGACAAAGGTAGTACTAGATGTGGACAGCCAGAAGACAATCCACTACTGACTAGAGACAAAACAGAAGGGGTAACAAAGGCAGTACAAGGTGTGGACAGCAAGCAGACAATCTATTAAAGACAAAACAGAATGGGTGTTAAAGGTAGTGCTAGTTGTGGGTAGCCAAGAGAAAATTCACTACTGACTAGAAACAAAAAGGAAGGGGTGAGAAAGGCAGTACTAGGTGTGGACAGCCAGGGGATAATCCATAAGAGACAAATAGAAAAGGGTGACAAAAGGGAGTACTAGGTGTAGACAGCCAGGATATAATCCACTAGAGACCAAACAGAAGAGGGTGACAAAAGGCAGGACTAGGTGTGAACAACTAGGAGACAATCCATAAGAGACAAAACAGAAGAGGGTGACAAAGGCAGGACTAGGTGTTGACAGCCATGGGATAATCCACTAGGGACAAAACAGGAAGGGGATGGCAAAGGCAGGACTAGGTGTAGACAGCCAGGAGATAATCCATAAGAGATAAATAGAAGATGCTGACAAAAGGCAGTACTAGGTGTGGATAATCCATAAAAGACAAAACAGAAGGGGATGACAAAAGGAAGGACTAGGTGTTGACAGCCAGGGGATAATCCACTAGAGACAAAACAGGAGGGGATGACAAAGGCAGTACTAGTTGTGGACAGACTGGAGACAATCCACCACTAAAGACAAAACAGGAGGGGATGACAAAGGCAGGACTAGGTGTGAACAGCTAGGGGACAATCCATAAGAGACAAATAGAAGAGGGTGACAAAAGGCAGTACTAGGTGTGGACAGCCAGAGGATAATCCATAAGAAACAAAACAGAAGAGGGTGACAAAAGGCAGTACTAGGTGTGGACAGCCAGGGGATAATCCATAAGAAACAAAACAGAAGAGGGTGACAAAAGGCAGTACTAGGTGTGGACAGCCAGGGGATAATCCACTAGAGACAAAACAGGAGGGGATGACAAAGGCAGTACTAGGTGTGGACAGCCAGGGGATAATGCATAAGAGACAAAAGAGAAGGGTATTACAATGGGGGTACTAACTGATTTCAGGAAATAAAAGAGAGAGACTATATGATATTTACGATACACACCCAGCTGTTGCATTTTGACATGTATACATATCTATTATGCTGAAGTGTTACAGTGTTCATTAGTGGGTCAGATGTTCTTATAAACTTCTAACCTTGTATGTCGTCTGGATTACGGTATTAATTATTCCAAGATCTTTTTAAATACTTGTAGTCTACTGACTTTATCTTCACCAGACTCTTGGCAGAAGAAAAATCACAGGGGTTTGTTGTGAACATGAAAACTGGGATCTATTTCATGAAAAAAATATATACATGTACGTGTACATTGTTCTGATTGCAGGACTCACCCTGTCATTAGCCAATGTAGCCACTGACTAATTTGTTCCCAGATTGGCTAAAACAAAATTACAATTTGCTAATTTTTTGGCTAATATTTTTTGGCATGTTTTGTGTCTGTTTCGTGTGCATATAATTCTGTCATTCAAATAGAAAATATAACAGGACCACAGACAACTACAACTGACAATACACACAGTATGTGTAACCTTTCCTAATGAACATGATCAAGTCAACACCTAGATGTCCAGCAAGTAGACTTGTAAATAGCACAATACCTGTTGATGTATAAAGTAAATAATTGTCACCATGTTCTGTTAAACTAAAGAAATCTAAAATAAATCTAAAATTTCAATTGGCTAAAAAAAATCTTGTTTGGCTGATTTTTTGGCTAATGATTTTCCGAATCCAGAGTGAGCCCTGGATTGGTGCAGTAATTTATAGAACTCAATCACTGTATGATTCCTGTGAGTAAACAATTATTGGAAGAGTATGAGAACATTGACTCATGATTCTAAGAGAGAACTATAGTACCGTAATCGGCCGTGTATAATCCGCATTTACGTATTATCCGCACCCCCCATTTCAGCATCAGATCTCGGAGAAAAAAGGAGTTCGTGCGTATAATCCGCACTGACTTTTTACCACGGCCGTATGGCCGAAAATCGTCGCCGAGATTGATTATTATTGTGTATAAGTAATCTGAGACATTGTTAACTTTAAAGTAAAGTTTTAAAAATGCACAAGTACATATAAGATGATACACGTTTTCAGAATTTGATGAAATAGAGGGTTAAGCACTCACATACGTAGAGTAGGTCTCATTTTGCCTACTACATCTGAGTACCCATACTACTGATAGTAAAAAATTAGCTCACATCGGAAATTTGCACATGGCATAAACAAAATGTCAAAACTACAGCAACTTCAACCTGACGCTTGACCAACAATCAATATCATCAACATATTCAAATCAAACGTTTTGGAGACATATTTTCCATAAGTATTAGTGTTCTAAATATTTGACGTCACAATTAAACTTTGACATCATTTTGCGAGAAGGTGTTATCCTTGTGAAATTGGACAGAATCTTGCTCGGCACTTACGGTCATTGAGCAGTGAGGGTTCTTTAATGTGCTGACACCTACTGTGACACGGGACCTCAGTTTTTACTGTCTCATCCGAAGGACAGGAAACCAACCTGCTGTCGGTTGGACTTGAACTCACAACCTCACTATCAAGAGTCAAGCGCACTACTGACTGAGGGCTCAAGATGAATGCCTTCCAGTTATGGGCGCCGTTTTACTTTTTAATATCAGTTAGTGATTAAGCCAGTAGCGTTTACACATGTACACGTTTACTTTTAGTTTATTGTCAATAAACGTTTACAAATTTCTGAATCGTATACACGACATGCGCAATGTGATTGCCTACAAAACATTTAATTTGTAGGTAAAATCAGTTCCTCCATAAATGCATTTTTGTTGTACTTTATCCAATATTAGACTCTCCAAGTAGTAAAAAGTAAAACATCCATCAATAATTCCAACTCAGGTAAAGTGTCTTCAAAGACACTTGCTTTCAGCATTTCTATATCTCTAAATTTAGTGCCTATGAGGCATGGAAAGGGAATGCTTCAATAATGTTATTACCTTGAATAAAAACAGTAAAATAAAGCTAAAACACATTGCTCGATGTCATATTTCTATTTCGATACACCATTTTACAATGAGTGAAAATTACATAGATTGTTTAATAGATGTACAATAGGTAATTATAATAATCATAAAGATAAATTTCATTGAGCCCTGTAATCCCTGTGTTCGCAGATCAGAGACTGTTACAGAGGTACAGAAAGGAGATACAACATTCATAGTTTAATTTCATGAATAAATACAGTAAAATAAAGAGAATAAATCGAGGATCAAATTCATATTATTTATTTTTAATATACTTTTTCATGATGATCAATAAGCATATACATTGAACAAGCGTACGATAGGTTTCAGTGTGTGCAATATAAACACCCTCAATATTGGGCCTCCCACTTGTTAGTTTCTACTTTGAAACATAATTGGATGCTTTGCCATGCATGCTTTCAATCAGATGCCATGTAACTTTGGACCGAGTTTTTGGTTGATACATCACAATGGCAGCATTGTAAAGTATTACCTATGATATATTTTATCTAAAATTTAAAAATTTCACAGAATTTAGTGTGATATATATCACATGCATAAAATGCAAATCGAAAGTGAAATGAGATTATTTTTAACTTCACCACATTGAAACTTCGCAAACGCATATATCAGAATTCATGAATTTTGGAAACTTATTTACCAAAGGGGCCCATGCAATGTTTTCATTCTGAAAAATAGATCTACGGTAACAAACTAACTTAAAGTCGGGCAGAATTTCAGCCTAGATTTACCATGGTTATAGCCTATGACAGAGGCAGTCTAGTACTGTAGTACTCAGTAGTCCTGTATATGGTTACATGTTAACATTTCAATTACAAAGTATCGTGTAAACGTTCACAGATTTTAGTAAATGGTGCAGCCTTATTATTGGTATCACTCTTTCAAATAGGTGATATCACTTATTTGAATAGGTGATATCACTCATTCGATTAGGTGATATCACTTATATGAATAGGTAATATCATTTTCATAAATTCTTAAGTGATATCACTTATACAAATGAGTGATATTGCCTATTCCAATGAGTGATATCACCTACTTAAATGAACGATATCACCTATTCAAATGAATGAGTGATAACACTTACCCAAATAAGTGATATCACTTATTCGAGTAAGTGATATCACCTATTCATTTTGTAAAGTGATATCATTTAATCACTTATGAATCAATGCCAATTAATGCTCCCTACACAAAAATAAAATATATTCCTGGGTCTAACAAAAAAATGACTTGTATCATCTTGGGCATTATAAATTACTTTTTTTTTTGTTTCCTTACATTTGGTCCAAAGAATTATATAAGGTGTTTTCAACCACTTTTAAAACAATTCTGTGCAGAAATCGGAACCTAGTTCAAAATGGCAGCAGTCAGAGGTATGGTTTCGGTGGCTCTGTCTGCTTTGAATGCTAAACTCCGTTCAAATCCTACAACATACACGGGAGATGATTCCGATTCTGCAGTGTTGCACCTTTATCTCGATACTGTATAGCATCCTCTGCGCTTTGTTCTTCCACAGATATAGGCCTAACGATATTCACTACAGATCTACATTTATTGAAGAAATGGGGAGCATAAGGTTTTTACTGTTTCCAAATTTGAATAAGTGATATTACTTATTCAAATGAGTGATATCACTTATTTGTTTTGTAAAGTGATATCACCTATTCGAATAGGTGATAACACCTATAAAAACATATAATTTGAAAGAGTGATATCACCTATTCGAAAGACTGATATCACTTATACAAATAGGTAATATCACATATTTGTTTTTATAAGTGATATCACTTATTCGTATAAGTAATATCACTCTTTCGATTAAGTGATATCACTCTTTCAAATAGGAGATATCACTTATTCAAATAGGTGATATCACTTATTCAGTATTCCAATGTGTGGTATCACCTATTTGAACGAGTGATATCACTAACTGGTATTAAAAAGTAAAACAGAACCCCATATCCACTAAGAAAGACAAATCATTTAATGTATAGATTTGGATGAAGCTGCAGGCTTTGAGGCACTAATCACCGAGAGGGGGTAGGTGAGGGAGGGGACTGAATTTTTGTGTAGGCTAGCTGGGAAATGTAAAATTCTCTGGTTTTACCCAGCATTTCCACAGAAATTAGTATTATGCCTGCCTATGTCTTATTTTTTTTATAAATAAAAAAGTAATCAACTGATTAAAACAAAATGATGGACAAGTTATCCTATCAAAAATACATTTAATTGACAATCATATATATTTTCAGAATATAAAATGCCGAATAATTTAAAGTGTAGTTTACAAAGATTAGAACGTCTCTAGAGTAGTTCCCCTTTATTTTCTGACTCATTTTGTGCGAGATTGTCTAGAGTTGTCGTTCTTGGCCAGAGGTGACGTTTAGAAACACTTTTAGCGGAGGGAATTATAATAATAAATGCATTTAAACAGTTGTAATTAATGTATGTTTACCTAAAAATTTACAGAAAACACTGTTTCGTCGTAGGACACATGGAAGACGCCCAACTGTGTCTAGTGCAAACTTTTCTGTCAAACGTGAAAACGGAAGCGGAAGTGGAAATACTCACTGATCAGTGTTTTCATACGATACAGAGAAGATGGAACTACAGGACGAACACTACAATGTTGCAGAGTATATCGAGACTGTATGTTAATTTGAATGTTGGGAGAGAGTTTAAGTTTTTACAAATATCAGCTACCTATCCATCAAAGTCGTTCAAATTCCGATATAATGTTTAGTTGATCGCAAATGTTCTAAAATGTGGAATGGGCCTTCCTTTTTTTCATTCACACTGTACTGTAGTCTGTAGGCCTACAATGAATGGTATTGATACATTCACATAGAATGAAGTAATCATGAAGCTAGCCCAGGTACTTTAGTACATTACTGTAATGGGTAAATTTATGTGTCTATGCCATATAAAATGAAATCCTTCAATTCTAAAAATGTGTATTTTCAATAGATCTAGTTAGTCATTGTGATTAATTAGTATTTTATGATTTGTCTGTTATGAATGACAGGGCAGGGGAACCACTTCTGGGTGTGAAAGATCACTCGTCTAAACTAAAGTAGACCTATCGACGATGGCACAAGTGCTGAAGATGGCTCTACTTAGAGTCGAAACATGTCAACTTGATCTTTCATAATATATCTATAATGGTGACATGTCGATAGTCCGACGGTCCGATAGTCCGACGGTCCGATAGTCCGACAGTTAAATCTCATGGCTATCAAGAGGATTAAACAGAACAAAAAGTCACTTAAATATTTGACGCAGTGTCTGCTTTGTCACCACGCCAATTTGTAATAACTTTTTAAAAGCCATCTTATTGGGTTTCAAACCCATCTTTTCTTCATTAAATTGGTCAAATTGTGTCTTAAGACGGTCATCCCAAACATTTTCCCCTATTTTTAAAATAATTCTCTGATTTTGAAATTTTTATTACAAATTGTGTCGTTATTACAAATTGCGTGGTGACACTGCTTCTCCTCTGCAGCGAGTTCATCGAAACTTGACGGGAAGCAACTAGTTTTCTACTTATCAAATATGGCCGCACTGGCTTCTGACTGAACATGCATGGATAGTGCTCAGGTATGCGACCCACATCCACTTGGGTTATTTTTTACTGTTTGCGCTACATGGTTTGTATTTCAACGGTGGACATGTCGTTATTTCGTTTTGTCGCCCGAAAATAATGGTAATCTTCGTTTTTTATTGGCGAAGGAGAAAAGATCACGACGATCATCGTTATGTCGGGACAATAATTAGCGGGGCGAAAAGACGACAGTTAGCGGGGCGAAAAGACGAAGATTATCGTGACGTCGGAGCAACAAAACGAAATTACAAATAGCAAAAATCAGCCACCATATATTTCAGCCAGGAAACCCGCAGTAGCTTTTAATGTCTTAAGAGGAATTAAATTATCTGTAAACATAGATGTGGCTTGGAAATGGTACATGTATGATCTGAGAATCAACTTGCTATAAATTAGAAAGTGAAAATAGGCAAAATTTGCCACATGTAATTTCCAGCTTCGATTGGATTTAGTTGTATAAATGGGTGTCAACTATTTCCGTTTTTAAGATATTTATTTTTCGTAGGACTTTAAAAAGCAGTAGTGTATCGTTGACACAAGTCATGTCAATCCTATGGTGGCATACTTCTGCCATCTACATGCAAGTTGTTTTCCCAATGATTATATGTTGACATGCAAGATAAAAATAAGAAAACAAAAGCAAAAAAGTTTGTTTTATGCCCACATATGACATTTATGTCAATATGCAAGATAAATATGTTAACATGCAAATAATTATGTTAACATGTAACTTATTCATGTCAACATGCAACTTATATCTTGCATGTTGACATAAATAAGTTGCATGTTGACATAATTTTATAAGTTGCATGTTGACATAATCGGTAGAAAAATAACTCGCATGTAGATGGCAGAAGTATACCACCATACAATCTTTTGAAATATTAGCTTTTAATGGAGAAATTACCGTAGTTCTGAAATATCAACTATACGGTGGAAACAGTACTGACCAGTAGCAAAGTCGGAAAAATCGCAACCAGTTGCGTTTCATTTATAACTGAAGAAAAAAAGATGAATCGCAACATGTTGCGAGTTTCCGATGATTTGTTAAATAACCAAGCACAAGAAATGGTATGGATAATGCGTACTTTACTGAATGTTCAGAAGATAGGAATTTTAGCAAGTATTAAATGATCGGCAAAAAGTTCAACACAAAAGACTTCTGTATGGTGGCATATTTCTGCCATCGAGTTACGACTTACGACTTTTATGATGTTGACATAATTTTGTGATTATGTCGACATAATATGATATGTCGACATCATAGAGAAAGATGTCGACTTATTAATTCAACTTGTCGAGATAGTAACGCCCGACTTGCTAGATAATTATCGCGGCATATTGAATTTATAAGTCGACATCTTTTTCTAAGATGTCGACATCTTTTTTCAAGATGTCGACATCTTCTCATATTATGTCGACATATTCACAAAATTATGTCAACATCATAAAAGTCGTAAGTCGTAACTCGATGGCAGATCTGAGCTGAGTGCATGCATTCAGTTTCATGATTTGCATGGCAGAGTATCACATAGTAAACACTTCAGCGATAATGTTTTATGCAATGGCTTATTCCATTCCAATATTCAGATATATTTCTTTGGCCATTGTTGTACTGCAGTTTAATGTTAGATATTTGCCGTTGAAGTCTACGCCACTTTCGCCTCGTGCGTGGTGCATGTTCCCCTCTCATGGCTGCCCTCAGGGTAATTTTTTGCAGACGCTCTGCATCTGTTAGTTTTCTGATAAAGATCCAAATTGATGGATGCTTACACACCCAACGCTGCTGTTCCACTGGGAGTGGAAACCTGAAATGCAACATAAATGCAATAAATATAATTACCTTTTTATTTTTCCATTTGATTACACTGCTTTTTGCGCTTTTTGGGAGATTGGGCCCGTAAACCGGGTTAACCACACCAATTGATTTGCTTTATCATCCAAGTGACCGTCCTGGGTCGGCACTAGTGTGTAATCGAAAATCTTAATCTGACAAGTCAACGTAGGGGCCTAAGTATTTGAGTAGACTTAATGGACTTTATATTTTGTGAATTTCCAGCCAGCTGGGAATTGGGTTTTCAAAATATATGCAACTTATTCTGAATTTGAATACCCAGCTACAACCCAATTCCAAGTTGGCTGGAAATTCACCTGTAGTTGGGTATTCAAATCCAGATCTTGAACACCTAATTCACAGCTGGCTGGGAATTTGCCTGTAGCTGGGAATTTGTAAATAACCAATCCCCATGAATACTCAATATCCAGCTGATTGGGAATTAGGTTGTAGCTGTGAATTCACGAATGTAGTTGGATACCCAATTCCCAACTCACAGCCAACTTCACAGACACATCAAACTGCCTCCGACCTTGGCCCGCACATACGGAAAGCTTACTAGGTCCGCATCAGTATTAAGTTTTTTTTTTATAGTTTGTTATAACAAATTAAAAATTTATTAATTAAAATTATAAAACATACTGATGCAGCCCAAAAAGCCTCCGTACGTGCAATATATCAATCCCTACCCAGAGTTATCGCTCCTCTTCATTCCTCTTATTAAATGCCAAGACTTGCATAAAATGCATATCACTGAAACAGTTTGGGTGCAGTTGAGACAGTTTTTCGCGATTTTAGCAAAGGTATTTATATGTGGATGCTCGTGTTATGAAAAATTAATACGCTTATACAATACGTAACTGCACAGAATTTTATCCATCCACAACTTTTTAAACCTTGTACACTTAGAAAATTGTGATTATTTCTGTAATTTCATGACGACAGTTTAGCAGTTTTTTGTACCATATTTGAAAATTGTGTATGTGTTATGTAGTATATTTAGAAATACTTTGATGTACTTTATTTGTACACAGTTTTTTGTTTTCGGAAAAAATAACGATTTTTATCTGTCTCAAGTGCACTCAAACGGACTATACCTATTATGAGAACTATCGACAACAGTTTCTGTGTATTATATAGGAAATAATACTTCTTCAACCCCCTATTTGTGGTGTATTTTGTAGGAACTATTCCATGCAGTATTAATAGAAATAAACGACTCGTTTGAACGTAAAAATTTCATTACATATATAATATGCATTTATACATATACATGTATATGCCAAAATTGTTTGCCAAGCAAGAACGAGAACTCTCGGTAAAGATTGGCATTATGTTGGTCGTCAACCGCGGGAAATTTTAAACGGCGGACCACCGTGTAAGGCACTTTTTGTTGTACAACAAGGTTTCTGCGTCTATATATCTAGAGAGATTTATTACAAGGGAATTTCTTTTTGCAGTATTAAAATTACTTACCTTTCGACTAGGTTATTTGTCCGTGTGTCCTTGTCTCTATTGAACACATTCCATATCTGTGGGTGGAAAGTTTCCATCTAAATAGGTGTTCTGGAAGTAAGTCAGGGAGATCTGTAATTTCCGGGTATCTGTTCCGCAGTCGCAAGGTGTCAGGACTATTAGCAAGCATGTGGAAGTTCTGTCGAACAGAGTAGAAGAGGGAGGTGTCCAATGGACATCATTTTACGTAGTAGTTTATTTACTCTTCGTCTTCGACGGTATGCCCTTGCTAGTCCAACTTCTTGGATTTTACGCCATATGCTCTGCGTAAAGTGAAAATAACATGCGGAAAGCGTACTTTGCGGAAGTTCAGTTTCAACAGCCAACTTTAAAGCGGTCTCAAAGTCGCACACGACTGTGCGAGGTCGAAATCTTCTACCAGTAGCATGCCTGACTTTGGGATTTTAAGTGTTGGGAAAAACTGTCGGTAATGACCTACGGTCTTACCCGTCATCAAGGACCAAGCAAATGTAAGAAATCTGCCCATGTATTTACCATGGATTGTGACCATCTGTGTATAAGGATGTGGGCTACTTTTAAATGTTCCATCGACATACACCGTAGAACATCCTTGTAAAAGGCGCAAACTCTCTGTTGTAGCAAATATAGCTATCCCCCAGTTGTTATCATGATGACTTAAAAAACGTTTACCAGACCAGGTTTTCTTCCACTCCCCTCTTATTCTTACATCGTCGACATTGCGAGGAATACGGGGTAGAACCGATTCGCGTTGCCTATGCAAAATGGAACGGACTCTCTGGAACTCAGGCAGGTCATCATCTTCGTAATTATCAATGCAACCTTCAATAACTTCATTGTAGACCCTCTTAATTGGCTTCGTTGGGTCGTCTTTGATAGTTTCTTTCATTTGATTGATAGCTTCGGCTTCTCGAAGCGTATTGTCTTCGGGGGTATGATCATGTTCATTTACCGATTTAATTTCAATCTGCGGTTGACCTTCATCAAGATTAAATGCATTGGTTGATAGGGTCGTCCTGCATGTTTTACGCCAACACCTCCAGTGGGAAGACAGTTGCCTTTTTCTTATTGAGTTGGTACCGATATCCATTATTTACCAAGACTTTCCCTTTTTTTTACACCTCTCATCACGTAAGCCATGGTGGTTAACTTTATGATTGGATACGTAGGATACCCCTATTTATATAAGCATCGTCGGCAACATTATAGAAATTATGCCGCTTTTTTCATAATAAACCAATTGAAACGTCTACAATTTTAGACACCGCTATAAGCCATCATCAAAGACAAAGAAATTTACATTGTAACTTCCGTTGTTAATTTCAAACTAGCGCAGCCTTTCAGATATTATTACAAATATAAAATGCCCCCGACGATGCTTTTAGAAATAACAGAACACCCGATGTATGTTCATTTCATATACTTGCTACAATGTAGACTTCAAAAATGCCGACCAATATGGCCAAAAAAAAAATGATAATGTAGAGTCAAAAAGCAACTTTCGGTGAACAGAATAGTCATCAAACAAGATGTGTTTGTGGAACATGAATGCCCCCGGCGGCATCTTTGATAGTAAATGAGAAATATCAAGCAACCCCGTCTTTTCCTAAGATATCTTAAAAACGTGATGAAAATTTGAAAAACCCGGAATATATATAAAAAATATATATATATCACTACAACACCACAAAAAAAGCATTTAAAAAATAAATAGACTTTAAGCATAGCCTTTTTCAGTGGCGTAGGAAGCAAATCAAAAGGGGGGGGCAATTTTTTTTTATTTTTTGCTTGCAAAAATCGTTTCCATGCGCTTTTTGAGTATTAAAATGAATAATGTTATACTAGTATGCAGTAGTCGCACAGTTAGAAAAAATAAAAGAATGTTGGGACAAAGTTTAAACTGAATGCGAAGAAATGTGTGCATCTACACAAAACGGACCGTGGAATAAATGTTTGAGAGAGTGAAAATGAATGAATCGGAGCGAGGCGCGAAATTTTTTTGAAATTTCTTTTTCCATTTTCTGACTTTTTATACCAAAAATTAAGTTTTACACCTCATTAATTCATTCGCCAAGTAGAGCGAGGTGTGAAAATTTTGTGAAATTTCTTTTTCATTTTCCGACTCTTTACACCAGTTTTTCAACTTTAGGGGAACGATATCACTACTCATTACGCAAAATTTAAAAAAAAAACCCTTTGGATATTTTTTTCCGTGTTGCGGAACAGAAGGCAGCGTCAGTTGAATTCCCAAAAGGTTTAGGATTAACTTTGAGGTAACATTTCTTTAGGAGATCGTCTATTATTCATCTAATGATTTTTTTTTTTTATCTGCGTCCAGACAAGAAATTAGGTCTAGTAGGCCTGAAGCATCAGTAAATCGCAACGGTTACCCTTTTCAAAAGAAGTTTGAATCAGCGAAAAAGCTACTCAAATTCGGAGAGAGAATTTCGTTCTAGTCCTCTAGACGTTTAATTTTGACCCTTTTAAAAATATTTATATAGATAAAGTGGGAAGTCAGATGAGGTATTCTTTAGCTTCCAGACACATAACCATTGTTTTCTCCGTAGCTCAGTTGCATCGTAAGATCAACTGATATATTAATCTTTTTTGCAGAGCTTAGCTAGGAGTAAACATTTTGGTAGACTTTAATTTAGAAACTCTGGGAAGCCTTTTTTTCTATAGATAAAATTTGTTTCGAAAAAGTGGGGTGGGCCCCTTCCTCTCTGGTTCACACAAACACCTACACAAACCCACCCACCCCCCACACACATACACACACAGAGGCAGAGTTGATCCAGGAAATTCAATGTTAACGGAGGGAAAAATAATTTGTAGAAATTATTTTGCGGAGCGTAGCGAGGCGCGAAAATTATGGTAGACCCTCATTCAGTAGCTCTGTATTCCAGATGTAATGATATTATTAAAAAAAATTTGGTCAGAAAAAGTGGGGGCCGCCCCCTGCCCCCCCCCCCCCCCCCTCCCTACGCCTATGTATTTTCTCTATAATGAACTGAAAAAAAGGTCAAAGGTCAAGGTCAAAAGGTAAAAAATGTACCAAAAGTATCAAACCATCGGACTATCGGACCGTCGGACTATCGAACCGTCGGACTATCGGACCGTCGGACTATTGAACCGTCGGACTATCGAACCGTCGGACTATCGAACCGTCGGACTATCGGGATGTCCCCATCTATAATACCATACGGATTTTTATTGGAGTTTTTATTGTGTTGGACACAAATCCCTTGGTGGAAATCGTCGATTTATTTTATTTTTTGTGGACTCGGTATACCCTTGGTATCCACAGTAGAAACTCGTACCGTATTTTCAGAGACTCATACCTTCAGGGACGTTGTTACCTCCACCCCCCCCCCTTATCTAAAGTAGACCTAGTAAATAGATAACATTTTTGAAGACCATTTACTGTTATTTTCAGTTTTTGCTTCTTCTTCTGGCTGGATTTGCTTGTTTGTTTATTGTTGTTTAACGTCCCACTCAAGAATATTTCACTCATATGGAGACGTCACCAAATGCCGGTGAACGGCTTCAAATTTTGGCCTATGCTCGGCACTAACGGCCATTGAGCAGTCAGGGTTCTTTAACGTGTTGACCGCTACTCTGACATGGGACCTCCAGTTTTTATTGTCTCATTCGAAAGACAGGAAACCAACCTGCTGCCGGTGGGACTTGAACTCACGATCCAGAGTCAAGCACGCTACCGACTGAGCCAGGCTGGCTCTCATCTGGGTGGACATGCGACAGGATACAGCATATTGGTTGTATTGATGTTATTATTTAAAGGGCCCATGATCATTGAGCAACAATGCTTGATTGAATATAATCATAAGGCTGTCCTTCTTTGGAGAATGCCTCATAAGGGAGCACATACTCCTCATAGCCAACCTTCCTCTATGCACATATATGTGTGTAAATAATGGAGGGTGTGTAATTGATATGTTTTTAGAAGACTAGATTTGCACTAGCAATTTTAATTTGCTTTAGTTTATCACACAAGACATACAAACACATATAACTTAGTGCATGTCTCAGCCAGTCCATCATATAAACTGTATTACATAACTTTATATATTTCTCCATAAATTTACATGTTTAAGAACACAGCATATAAATACATAGGCCTACCCCATATGTGGCATTGGGTCTTGGAGGTGATAATTAACCTCTGAAAAACCACACCAGAAGAATCCCAGGTTTCCCCTGAACATTTGGGGATCTAAACCTGGACCTATAATATGACAAGCCAGCATTTTACCACTGAAGCATCTCAACTTCCATTTACTGAACAGACCACCTGTCTTGTAAGACATTTTATATTCCTTAAAATTTTGAATGTTGTTTTATGCCACACTCAACAATTTTTTCAGTTTATATGGTGGCGACCAGTTTTTAATGGTGGAAGAGAGTATCCATGTACAAAGTACCTGGGAAGAGACCATTGACCTTCCATAACAATTTTCTTGGACAAATAAAGTGACCCTTTATGCCAACTACCACTGTATTCACACTTATTTTGAAAGTGAGATTTGACCAATCACAGGTTTGAACACTTGCAAAAACTCATCTCTTTGTGAAGGCTTTTAGTCAGGTTTGACCTTTGAACCTGCAAATATATGTACATGTTCTGGTATGCTCCAGCAATTAATATTCATGCCTGTGAATAAAAGTTACATGTACCGGTATGTTTAATAATTTCAGGCATCAGGAAACAAAGTTAGTCGACAGTCAGTGTTATGCGGTAGCCAGAATATAGTTATCAATGGCAAGGTAAGTCCCTGTGTTACAACACAAGTGTATGTAATGTAGATAACTGCATCAGATGATGATGTATTGTTGTTTAACGTCTCATTCACAAATCTTTCACTCATATGGATATGTCACCAAATGCAGGTGAAGGGCTTCAAATTTTGGCCTATGCTCGACACTTACAGCAATTGAGCATAAAAGTTCGTTAACATGCCAACACCTACTGTGAGACAGGACCTGGGTTTTAACTGTGACCCTCCAGTAGCGAGTTGAGCAATCTACCATGGAGCTATGACAGCTCTCTTGTCAGATGTTGATCTATCCAATTTTGTTATGTGTGGGAAAATGAATCACTTTTGTTATGTGTGGGGAAAATGAATCACTTTTGTTATGTGTGGGAAAATGAATCACTTTTGTTATGTGTGGGAAAATGAATCACTATACATGACATCTGCATAATTTAGGTGTTTTTTCCCTTCTAAAAAGCCACCAGTAACACAAAGAACCTTGAATCACATGTACATCATTGTACCTGTATGCAGTCAAAGTTTTAAAAAACTCACAGTTAAATAAACAAAAATTCTATTCATAATCAGTGGTATATACATGAAATGTTTAACATTTTGACATGTTTTTGAAAAAAGCACATGATGGAAATTATATTCCCAAGTTTCAAGTTGCCGTAACTTGTATTTTCCGAGTTTATTTTGATTATGTCCCTTGAATCTGAACATAATATACAATCTACCAAATGTACATCTTTGTTTATTTTATGATTACAGACAATTATAATGACAGACTGCATAATTAGAGGAGACCTAGCAAATGTTCGTATTGGTAGACACTGTGTAGTAAGCAGAAGAGCAGTAATTCGACCGCCTTTCAAAAAATTCAGTAAAGGGTAAGACATGTGCTTCTTGATTTACATTAAGGAGAATTAAGAAAATATGATTACTGGACTTGTTACTCTGATTATTAATAGAAGATGAAGTCAGGAAGACCAGAAATCGTTGTATATTATACAGCTGTCCTGTAATTGGACACATCTGGTAAAAAGACACATGCAATAATTATAAACTACATGTGTCCTACATGTATTTCACTTCAGTAAAAATACTAAGACGAACATGTCTATTGTATTATTTCTTATCTAACTGAAATCAAACTTTGTTTTAAAGACAGGTTTGCCCTTACTCATGTTCCTTTAAATCTATGTGTGGAAGTGTATCTTATGTGTGTGTGTGTGTGTGTGTGTGTGTGGGGGGTGTATGGATGTGTGTGTGTGTGTGTGGATGTATGTCAGTGTTTCCCATGCATGCCTGTATCAGGGGGTATTCCATACCTCCAGATTAAAGCAATGCCTCTTGCCTCTAGTCAGTGAAGTATATGTGTATGTGTGTACCCGTGTGTTTGTTCATAGTCATTCAAGAATTGTATTTTAAACCACAATGTCTCTTACCTCTGTTCAATGAAATCTCAAACCATGGTTATTCCTAAGGAGGATAAGTGAGGGGAAAAGTTGCCAATTTACTGCCTGTCATTAACCAGTCTTACAACATGTTCCAAGGTTTTTATAATCGGTAGTTCTCCTCCACAATTAAGAATTGGTGTGCGGGTAGTGCAGTGGTAAGAACACTCACTTCTCACCAATGAGACCCAGGTTCAGTCCTTGGATTGGACAGGGAAGAATGTGAGATGGTATGGCATTTGCCAAGTTAAACTTAATTAAGAATTTGCTCAACCTTATGACATAAAAGTTGTTGACATTACCGGTAGCACAACAGTTAAGACATGACATTATTTTTTTTTTAGAGTTGCCTTTTTTCCACTCCATATTGGTGACCATGTGTTCATTGGTGAAGATTCTATTGTAAATGCAGCTCAGGTCGGAAGTTATGTACACATTGGGAAAAACTGTGTGATAGTAAGTTTGTTAAAATAATTTTCTCATTTCTTCTATACTGTGCAGTTTGCCCTAATTTGACCATAGAATAACTTCTAAATTTCATAGTTTGATAAAGAATTTTGTCTGTATAATATCCCAGTTCCTCATTTGTCAAGTGTGATGGCCAACACAAGCATTTCACTTTTCAACATTATTGTGCTCAGATAAGCAAAAGGTATTGGTTAAAACCCTGGTCTTTCTCCTTTTTTTTCTTTCCTGTTATTATAAGGACCTTACTAAAACTCACAACGTGATTCAGTCCATTGTGGGATGAAATTACAAAAAACAGGATGAGTGTTATGTGAACTTGACAAGCATTCATCAATGGATTGTAAGTCGGTAATTAATATTTTTTGTATGATACACTGTTTAATACATAAATTATCAATTTAGAAACTTTTGTGACATGCTACCCTGTTGTGTAAGGTTCCTCTGCATGGACAGCAGGAAATCTTGGTTGGAATCCCTGCCTGGTCATATCTTTTTCCTCACCTGTTACAGTATGAATAATCAATATTTATACTGGTAAGTTAATATTTTGTATGGATTAGTAGAAAAACCCAGGTGATAGACACATTTAGTGTGTTTCTAATTGTAGGGAAGAAGATGTGTACTTAAAGATTGCTGTGCCATAGCGGACAACACCGTATTGCCACCAGAAACTGTTGTTCCACCTTTTACAGTTTTTTCTGGCTCTCCAGGTAAAACAACAAAACAAAATAATTAACTGATTTCATTTTCAGCTCACCTGTATTACTGAAAAATTACTGCTACATCCTGGTGACTCTCTCAACTTTTTGGGGGGATTGTAATGTAACAACAGTCTACCAAGGGTTTTCTCAAATTTGTATGCCCCTGTAATCGAAGATTCTGGTGCATATAGTCTGTCTGTTTGTCTGCAGAAACATTAACCTTGGCCATAACTTTTGAATGGTAAGTAACAAGGCTTTCAAATATTATATTTGTATTCCTTGTGACAAGACCTTTCTTTTGAGACTCCTTTTGAAATTTTTTACCTAGTGACCTTGACCTAGTTCAAACATTTTCTTTGGATATTGATGCTGAACAGGAGCATTTGTGTTTCACAAACACATCTTGGTTTTACGTTATTTCATGTCCCACTTTTTTTTCAGAGACATCACCAGATATAGATTAAATGCTAAAAATCTTGGTTTGTGCTATGCCAATGCAATGAAGGTTGTCAAACATGCCATACAAAGCATGTCACATGACCTTGGTTTTGTCTCATCAATAGGACTTTCGTTTCCTTTGCTGTAAAGGTTATTAAGTCAAACTAAGCTTTTTTTCAAGTTTCCTCTGAGCACAATGATAAAGCAGTTTGTGCAGTTATAATGGTTGTAATCACCTGTGCTATATTTTTTAACTGTTTACCTGAAAATGTTTGCTTCTGTTTAATTTTTTCGACGTTTTCGCCCTTATATGAGAGGGCATATTTAAAATGAAAGCAAAATTTTCAGACTAAATAACTGAAGCTAGGATGTACATGTCATCTGTAAGACTGTTGTTTTAGGATGGATTTAAGATGAGGTGAATATGTTTTCTGGTGAACAGGGGTGACGATAACCAGAGGTGAAAATTCCAGATATGCATGTATTGTTTTATTTCTATCAATATATTAATGTTGACATATTTGTATGTTTTTGCAGGTAAATTCACAGAAGAATTACCTGAGTGCACTCAAGATCTGTTAATCGATACCACGATGTCTTACTACCAGCATTTCAAGCCAGTAGGAGTAAATAAATCTAAAGATCGACAAAAATAGGTAATGTTCCTCCTCTTGATTCTTAGATTACTCTGAAATTAAAATTTGGCATGTCAAGACTTACATGTTAGAAGTCGCAGGTCTGTTTATTGTCATCTAGTCGTATAAAGAATACCTCTGTATCAGTAGTAGAAACTAAATCCCAAGATTGATGAAAATAAGTATTCCTATGCCTTGTCATCACTTTCTTTTCTCTGGATCTTCAAGACAACATGTTGAGTCAAAAACAGGAAAAAATATGATAAAATGGAACCCATCTTGAGTGACTACCCTTTCTGCGACTGAAATGTGGTATATCAAGACAGATGATCTCTCAAAGATGTTTTATTTTACTCATCAAACCCTGATAAAACAATGGACTCTGTAAATCAATGACTTAGACCAGTCCAAATGTGTCTTTAGGGGTGAATCTGTTAAAGGAATATTCAACAATTTTGAATTTAAGAAATTAAATTTTAGTTCATAGAAACAAATACTACACTAACTAGAGCTATATAATACTTTATGATTTATAAACCTAGTTGGTTCCCTTATCATGCATGAGCATTTTAATTTTTACAAGCTGATTCTACACTTCACAATATGTTATTATTTACAAACGTTCTCAGATTACTAACCATGCATGATCATGATCACTTATTCAACATCCCCACCTCATGCAAAGATCACGACCTATCCTCATGCATGTGCACTTTTATGTAACCTGATTGGTCATTTTGACTGACCCACGCTATCTGTTGGTCATCCTCATCTGTTTTCATCAGCATCTTGTGGCAGCATCATTTATTCATTTTTCTAGACAATATTTGCTTAATTCTAAATCAATCCTAGTTTCTATGCATATTTTCTGTGTATCACTGGATTTGCATTTTAAGTATTTAATATACTTTAACATCGTCATTCATGTTTGGATTTAGCATACTAAAAAGTAGTTGTGTTCAGGACATTATTTAAAACTTTTGACAAATATCTTTGCTAGATCTGTATCTATTACAGCAAGATATTTGGGATTATGGCTATTCTGCACTTAACCTTATGCCTTTTTAGGTCATCTGCATCATAGGCTCAGGGTGACCTATTGCTATTGTCTTTTGTCTTTTGTTGTGTGGTGTCCGTTGTTAACTTTTACACATAAATGAACTATGTCCATAAATGAGCTACTAAAGTGGGGATTCAATATAACATATTGTGGTTCTAAAAGGGGCTAAATCAGGGTATTTTTCCACCCAGGTGACTGTTAAGACCCATTTGACCTCTTGTTAAATCCATCTTAATCATATGATCAATATTCAAAGTACATTTGTACTTATGACATTTATACTTTTTATACTTCTTTCTTGAAAGAGGTCAGAAGTCATGGTTAAACATAGTATACATGTCTTACTATGGACGAGATTAGCAAGGAGAGGTAGGGGAGACTCATGGAATCATCATAATATTTTTATTCAAACATCTTTTGTTTGTTTGTTTGTTGTTGTTTAACGTCCCATTAAGCAAGGAGAGTCATCAAATGTCGGGGAGACCTTCAAATTTTGGAATGCATTACGGCCATTGAGCAGTGAGGGTTTTTATTCAAACACATCTGTGAACGGGATCTTTTTACTGTGGTGGTGTCGCCGGCGGGATTCAAACTTTACCTCACGATCAAGAGTCTAGCGCGCTACCGACTGAGCCAGGCCGGCTCTTATTCAAACATCTAAAAACATCTAGTGGTGGTTGAGGATACTTTATACAAAGCTGGTGTACTCTACCATTAACCCACTTACCATTAAAGACACATTTGGACTAGTCTAAGTCATTGATTTACAGAAGAATCTATTGTTTTTCAGGGGTTGATGGGTTAAATGTGGGGGAGGGTTGTAGGTTTTGTGGGTTTAGGTCTATCTGTCTGGTTAATGTGTTAGTTGAAATATTTGTTTCAAGTTTTGTGATAGCTCACCATTGACTTACTGATGGTTTCACGATTATGGGACATGTAATGATTCATCAGTACTTGCAGAATGCTTTTTAAATTTCTGTTTAATTCAAACATAGCTGACAGGACCAAATTTTTATGTAGATTAGACCAGGACTCTGGACTGTCTGTCATGGTTCAGTGCATGTCTCTTTCCGTAAAGGCGTGTTTACAGTTATCAAACCTAATCAGCTGATTATTGTCTTAGCCAAGTGTTCAGCTTTGTTATCGAGAGTAAATCTAATGTAGTTTGACTATTTTTTTTCTCAAAAGAAGTGACGGATGGCAGTAAGAGAACTTAGGAATCTAACTGATGTATATATAGGAGGAAATCTGGATTTTGAGATTTTAAATCAGTAAACAGGGGTGGCAATAGGTTGGGTTTTTAAACAGAAAATGAAATATGTTTACATAAATTTACAAAACACAAAAAGAAAATCCAATGTCACAGAATTGTCATACATTTTTGTAATACTTCAGTGTGAATAAGAATTTCAATAAAGAAAATCCAGCTATATCAGAAAAGTTGAACATTTTATTGTATATTTCAGTAAAAATACAAATTTCAAATAAAATATCCACCTGCATCAGAAATGTCATACATTTTATTTTATATTTCAGTGGTTATACAAATTGTAAACAGAAAATCCAGCCTGAAATGGGTCCAGATGACAAAGTGCAATATATTTTAAGTTAGCATGTTTATGTTGATCACAGACTTTGGAAAGGGAGACAACTTGTCTGAAACTATAGTTTTGAATATAATGTGAAATACAGTTTTCATTGGCCAAATGCCTAACTGTTAAAGATGGACAGATTCAGGGAGGAGGTCTTCAAAGTGAAACACTGAAAGGTTGATAAATAGAATATTCGTGTCATTTTACATTTCACTTTTTGTTTAACAGTGTCGTTTATGAATTTTTATTTTCCAGTATGCTTGTGCTTTATTATTATTTAAGGTGAACATTTTGTATCATTAAAGTACAGATCATACAGAAAAAATATTTCTTTTTGTTTTTATTATTTCAAACTTGAGCCGGCCTGGCTCAGTCGGTAGCGCGCTCGACTCTGGATCGTGAGGTCGTAAGTTCGAGTCCCGCCGGCGACAGGTTGGTTTCCTGTCTTTCGGATGAGACAGTAAAAGCTGGAGGTCCTGTGTTACAGTAGGTGTCGGCACGTTAAAGAACCCTCACTGCTGAAAGGCCGTAAGTGCCGAGCAAAGGCCAAAATTTGAAGCCCTTCACCGGCATTTGGTGACGTTTCCATATGAGTGAAATATTCTTGAGTGGGACGTTAAACAACAATAAATAAACAAACAAACATTTCAAACTTAATTGTGGGGCAGTGCAACAGCGCTTACTTTATAGAAATTAAAAACCAAATTTTTGTGACTCATAAAAAAAAAAACATCAACAAAATTTGTGTGATTTGAAATATCAACAATGTGTTTCTTCAACTTAGTTACTCTAATTCCCCCATTTTAGGTCACATGTGGTAAAATATGGTTAGCTTTCTTTCTTTGTTCATAGTTGTCTTATCTTTAATCATTAAAATCTTCTTTTAATAGCTTGCAGTTAAATATCTTAGGGGTATCCATAGGGGGAGTGGGGCCTATTGATTGTAAACAAAATGAACCCTAAATATGCGTATGTAAGTCTCATGTGGTCATCAATGCTCTTATGGATAGGTCCTTATCTCGGCAATAACACTTCATTTCATTGGCATTGCCTTACTTTAGACTAGAGCATTGATAGGAATTTTGTTGAATTTTTATAGCTCTTTAATTTTCTACACTTTGTATGCAACTCTGTATTGCCCGATTCACATAAGATTGGGGGGGCGGAGTAACCTTTTGATTATTTTACACATGATTCCACTCACTATTAGGTTAAAACAAGCTGCACGGGAAAACTTTTCATTCCTCATTGGATACTCTTTTATGAATGGTGACAAGTAGGAACAATTACTCTAGTCAGTATAATTTTAATGTTATGCTTATTACCTAAAATATAAACTCGTCCTTGTCAAGATAAGGTTCATATGACTCACCCTGCCAGGTTATTGAGATTTTACTATAATATGAATTCAGAGCTCATTGCAGAATCTTGGAACACTCAGGAGGATTTAAATCTGAAGCCTCCAACTTGTGAATCTGACTCTACAATTTTTGAATGAGACGTCCCACTGGACTAAGTCATGAGACTATGTCACTTAAGACAGTAGATTACATTACCTATGTAGACAGTAGATGACATTACCTATGTAGAGCGTAGATGACATTACCTATGTAGAGTGTAGATGACAATACCTATGTAGAGCGTAGATGACATTACCTAAGTAGACAGTTGATGACATTACCTCAGTAGACAGTAGATGACATTACCTATGTAGAGTGTAGATGACAATACCTATGTAGAGCGTAGATGACATTACCTAAGTAGACAGTTGATGACATTACCTATGTAGACAGTAGATGACATTACCTATGTAGACAGTGGATTACATTACCTATGTAGACAGTTGATGACATTACTTAAGTAGACAGTAGATTACATTACCTATATAGACAGTTGATGACATTACCTAAGTAGACAGTGGATTACATTACCTATATAGACAGTTGATGACATTACCTATGTAGACAGTGGATTACATTACCTATGTAGACAGTTGATGACATTACCTAAGTAGACAGTTGATGACATTACCTAAGTAGACAGTAGATGACATTACCTCAGTAGACAGTAGATGACATTACCTAAGTAGACAGTTGATGACATTACCTAAGTCTACTTTTAATAAGTCACAAAAATAATTGACATGAGTCAACAGACTGTCACTTAAATCAGTAGATGACAATACCTTAGTCTGCCTTTCATGAGTCAACAAAAATCGAGATGAGTCAACAGACTGTGTCACACAAGTCAACAAAACACATCACATGTCAACAAACTACATCATAATGCCAACAGGCTCCATCACATGTAAACAGACTGCATCATAATGCCAACAGATGACCTTCACATGTCAATAGACTGCATCATAATGCCACTAGACTCCATCACATGTCAACAGATTGCATCATAATGCCACTAGACTCCATCAGATGTCAACAGAATGCATCACAATGCCATTAGACTCCATCACATGTCAACGTACTGCATCATAATGCCACTAGACTCCATCACATGTCAACAGACTGCATCATAATACCAACAGACTCCATCACATGTCAATAGACTGCATCATAATGCCACCAGAATCCATCACATATGTCAGCAAACTGCATCACATTACAATGCCACTAGACTCCATCACATGTCAACAGAATGCATCACAATGCCACTAGACTCCATCACTTATGTCAGCAAACTGCATCACATTACATTGCCACTAGACTCCATCACATGTCAACAGACTGCATCATAATGCCACTAGACTCCATCACATGTCAACCTACTGAATCATAATGCCACTAGACTCAATCACATGTCAACAGGCTACTACACCATGATTAATGAAACCAGACTCCAACAGGCTACTGCATCATAATGCCACTAGACTCAATCACATGTCAATAGACTGCATCATAATGCCACCATACTCCACATGTCAATAGACTACATCATAGTGCCACTAGACTCATTCACATGTCAATAGACTGCATTATAATGCTACCAGACTCCCTCACATGTCAACAGACTGCATCATAATGCCACTAGACTCCATCACATGTCAACAGACTGCATCATAATGCCACCAGAATCCATCACATATGTCAGCAAACTGCATCACATTACAATGCCACTAGACTCCATCACATGTCAACATACTGCATCATAATGCCACTAGACTCAATCACATGTCAATAGACTGCATCATAATGCCACCAGACTCCACGTGTCAATAGACTACATGATAGTGCCACTAGACTCCCTCACATGTCAACAGACTGCATCATAATGCCACTAGACTCCATCACATGTCAATAGACTGCATCATAATGCCACCAGAATCCATCACATATGTCAGCAAACTGCATCACATTACAATGCCACTAGACTCCATCACATGTCAACATACTGCATCATAATGCCACTAGACTCCATCACTTGTCAACATACTGCATTATAATGCCACTAGACTCCATCACATGTCAACAGACTGCATCATAATGCCACTAGACTCCATCACATGTCAACAGACTGCATCATAATGCCAACAGACTCCATCACATGTCAACATACTGCATCATAATGCCACTAGACTCATTCACATATCAATAGACTGCATTATAATGTCACCAAACTCCATCACATGTCAACAGACTGCATCATAATACCACTAGACTCCATCACATGTCAACAGACTGCATCATAATGCCAACAGACTCCATCACATGTCAACATACTGCATCATAATGCCACTAGACTCAATCACATGTCAACAGACTGCATCATAATGCCACTAGACTCATTCACATGTCAACAGACTGCATCATAATGCCAACAGACTCCATCACATGTCAACATACTGCATCATAATGCCACTAGACTCATTCACATATCAATAGACTGCATTATAATGTCACCAAACTCCATCACATGTCAACAGACTGCATCATAATACCACTAGACTCCATCACATGTCAATAGACTGCATCATAATACCAACAGAATCCATCACATATGTCAGCAAACTGCATCACATTACAATGCCACTAACCTCCATGACATGTCAACAGACTCCTATATAAATCAACAGACTCCATCACACAATTGCAAGCTGACAAAAAGCAGCACATAATTATGTCAACTAACTGTATCACAAATGTTGACCAGGAGCATCACATATGTAACCAGACTCCATCATATATATCACCAGACTCCATCATGTCAACAGACTATCATATATCACCAGACTCCATCTTGTCAACAGACTATCATATATATCACCAGACTCCATCATGTCAACAGACTATCATATATCACCAGACTCCATCATGTCAACAGACTATCATATTCATCACCAGACTCCATCATGTCAACAGACTATAATATATATCACCAGACTCCATCATGTCAACAGACCATCATATATATCACCATACTCCATCATGTCAACAGACTATCATATATCACCAGACTCCATCATGTCAACAGACCATCATATACATCAACAGACTCCATCATGTCAACAGACTATCATATATATCACCAGACTCCATCATGTCAACAGACTATCATATATATCACCAGACTCCATCATGTCAACGGACTATCATATATCACCAGACTCCATCATGTCAACAGACTATCATATATATCACCAGACTCCATCATGACAACAGACTATCATATATATCACCAAACTCCATCATGTCAACAGACTATCATATACCACCAGACTCCATCATGTCAACAGACTATCATATATATCAACAGACTCCATCATGTCAACAGACTATCATATATATCACCAGACTCCATCATGTCAACGGACTATCATATATATCACCAGACTCCATCATGTGAACAGACTATCATATATATCACCAAACTCCATCATGTCAACAGACTATCATATATATCACCAAACTCCATCATGTCAACAGACTATCATATACCACCAGACTCCATCATGTCAACAGACTATCATATATATCACCAGACTCCATCATGTCAACAGACTATCATATATATCACCAGACTCCATCATGTCAACAGACTATCATATATATCACCAGACTCCATCATGTCAACAGACTATCATATATATCACCAGACTCCATCATGTCAACAGACTATCATATATATCACCAGACTCCATCATGTCAACAGACTATCATATATATCACCAGACTCCATCATGTCAACAGACTATCATATATATCACCAGACTCCATCATGTCAACAGACCATCATATATATCACCAGACTCCATCAACAGACTATCATATATATCACCAGACTCCATCATGTCAACAGACTATCATATATATCACCAGACTCCATCATGTCAACAGACCATCATATATATCACCAGACTCCATCATGTCAACAGACTATCATATATATCACCAGACTCCATCATGTCAACAGACTATCATATATATCACCAGACTCCATCATGTCAACAGACTATCATATATATCACCAGACTCCATCATGTCAACAGACCATCATATATATCACCAGACTCCATCATGTCAACAGACCATCATATATATCACCAGACTCCATCATATCAACAGACTATCATATATATCACCAGACTCCATCATGTCAACAGACTATCATATATATCACCAGACTCCATCATGTCAACAGACCGTCATATATATCACCAGACTCCATCAACAGACTATCATATATATCACCAGACTCCATCATGTAAACAGACTATCATATATATCACCAGACTCCATCATGTCAACAGACCATCATATATATCACCAGACTCCATCATGTCAACAGACTACCATATATATCACCAGACTCCATCACAGGAATCTTTTAGACAAACATGATGACTTTGACCTGCTTATTAACATTTTTCCACAATTTTAAATGTAGTAAGTGGATGATCATTCTGTTATGAGGGAGGAGGGTGCTGGCAGAGTTTAGAAATAAGTATTCTGGCCATGAAAATAAATAATGTTTCTTCAACTAGAAAGAAAATAAATCTGACCTTAACTGATGCTAAAGCAATGGTGAAAATTAATCTAAAAAAATGTCAGCTCACTCTGCAAGCTGTCTTTAATTCTTCAATTTTGTTGGGTCATTTTGCTTGCCATTTTGGATTAGAATATACATGTAAAAACAGTTATTCATAATCAAGACCAATGGGTTTCATCACCAAATTCATACGGCGGCCATCTGAAAACATTCAATCTGCAGTCCCCCTTTTAGAATCAAATGGTAGTATATGTATCCTAATACCCATTTGCCATCTGTATATGGTGTTTGTGTACCACACTTACGACCTGAATTGAGGCCTCATTGGCTGATTGGTCAGAGCACCATGCTTTTAGCCATAAAGTCTCTCACCTCTGACTGATTTAAGTCCCACTGGAACCTAAGCTGACTTTTTGTGAGAAAGTTTGCCAGTTTACTAGTGGAAGCCAGGGTACATTGTAACCGGTTCTCTCCTCCATCAAAAACTGGCTGCCACCATGTAAATGAAAAATTGTCAAGTCTGGCAACATTTAAACAAAAACATAATAATCAGAATTTATAGAGCCTGTTCAACATATGATTATTTCATATACAAGGGTTAATTACTTAGTGATATGGCAACTTTATGTGTCAATATTATGTGTCACAATCTGAAATTACTAGTTCTATAGTGATTGTTTAACCATCTGTACAAAGTGTGACAAAGGGATATAACTCTTGTTTTGGATTGTCATTTGTTTCTGGTTGTCTAAAAGGGCTCACTCAGCCATAGCACCTGTTCCATCACTTTGATTGCACACAGGCCTGTACTTGTTGAATATTCAAAGTTAAGTGGAACCTCATTATCAAGACCACCTGTTGAGTGACTGACTCAATATGGTCTGATTTGCTAGGTGATATCTGAAGTATAAGGGTCGTTCAACCCTAGACACATTTGAACTGGTCCAATTCATTAATTTACAGAATAGTCCATTGTTTTTCAGGGGTTCAAGAGTTAATTTTTACAGTTATAAATGTGTGCTGGTTTGATAAGTGAGATGGTCTTTAGAGCAGGTACCACTGTACATTGCCATAGCTCATATTATGGACTTTCTTACTGTTCACAACTTGGTATCTTTATCTTTATGTAGGCCAGACATTAACAGAATCATCAGTCTTTTTAGAGTTATGTTCCATATGTTAAAGCTTCATGTTTTTAAAATTTCTGCATGAAAACTTTATTAGTGTTTCAATGAATATTGTCAGATTTTGAAGAATAAATGTGGACTACTTTATACATACTGAGGACATGAATCCTGTTGAAACAGGATTCATTATTATTGTTCCTGTTTCAACAGGATTCATTATTATTGTTCATCCAATTTCAGTGTTTAATTTATTTACTTTAGATGTTACATGTTTATCAAACAATTTCTATTTATCCAATTTCGTTTTATCGTATATTTTCAATTTTATGTGTGAATTTATCAGTGAACAGTTATCCAATGTCTGTCAGAATACCAGTCCATTCAGAGCGTGAAGATACGGGTTCGGCATGCGTGTAATTCACGTAAACAGTATTGTGACTCAATTCTTCGATTTCGCCAATCGAAACGACAAACAGCTGGAATGGAGGAAGATTATTAAGTGGTAATGCGAAGCTCTGTAATAGATGGATTTTAGATAGACAGTATATTCAGTTTTATTATTTATAAGTAAGATTGTTTAAAACAAAATGAATCGTGGGAAGCATTCGAAAAGCCCGAGAAATCGACGGGACAAGTCAGAAGTTAGTTGCTGCATCAAATACTTGATGTTTGGATTCAACGTATTGTTTTGGGTAAGATTGTACACATTGCATACTCATGATACCGTTTGTTATGAAATAGGCCTACTCGTGGCTTGTGAAGCGAGATTCGTCCGTTTAATGAAATAATAAGATGAGCATTCAAGAAATGTGTTTTATATAATATTTTGATAAAGTTTTTTTCTACCAAGGCATTGTATATTGGTTATTCAAAACGGTCTGTATTTGACAGGTGCCCGTTATTCAGAGGTGATGTCTATACATGTATATAGGTCTATGTATAGGTCTGTCTTGGTAGAAATAAATTGGCACATGTTTGAAAACACATTGAAGTTAGACCATAAGAAGGTGGCAGCCAATCCCTTTGGACAACATGACAAAATCCCCAAAAGGGTCAAGGGTGACAGCTTACCAGGCTTGACCAGTCAGTTATTAGCCCAAAATATCACTGGTCAGGGACTAGTAGCCAGCTTTGGTGTTATATGGTGTATTCATCTTTAGTATGTACCTACAATATTTTTTTCTTTTGTTCAAGAAAATTATTAAACATCTTGTGAATTATCTAAAAAAATCTCCAAAATGGTGTTCTACATGTAAATAGCTGAAATCATGCAATAGCTGGCTACTCAATTCAGTTCAGTCATAACATTTTTTTCTGTTTCTTGCTGATGAAAACATTGTTGTTTCAGTGATTATCATGATATCTACTGGCAAAATCCTTGATGTGATTATTGTCATTTTATACACAAAGAATCAACTGATGACAAAATATGATATGTACATGTATTAACAATTGATCAGAATACACGTACCGAGTTATCCAAACATAAGTATTGAGACGTTCTGATGTAAAGTTCCAAGTTGACCAAAAGAAAAGTCCTAATTTGACCTGACACTGAATCAGAACAAGGCAAAATACTTTATATTACCTGTACACTCAGCACTAGTACATAGACAGTATTGTTATGCTTTTTGATAGATCCAAGATGTGCCGCTTTACCTTGTTAGACTTTCATATATGGCTTGGATGACTTACACATAGGATGCAGCAGATCCCAGGGACATTTGTTCAACATATATCACAAAATTTTCCATTTGAATATCCAAGAGTATCAGCACTACATACATGAAGTTCATATATATATCTAGAATTTGCATTGATGACCACCCCCTTCTGATCCATCCCATATGAGATCCATTAGTAAAAATAGTCAGAAATATGCAAATTGTTATGTATTTTCATGTATATAGTTAAATCGTCACTTGGAAATTAATTTCAACACTTGAAAATAGTAATTCCAGCACTTAAACATTTTCATATCCACACCCAAGAAGATTTAACTTGACCGTCTTTTCAAAAGTAATTTGAATATTAATGAGTCACTTGGACCCACAAGGTAAAGATTTATGAGACCCAAGAAACATTTGTCAGTTCCATTAAATAACGGGGATTTCATATATCCAAATAATGTAAATAAAATGAGATTCTTTTTCAGTCCCAGATAACTTCAATTATACAGATTTATAGTCTGTCCACATTGTCTCGGTTTTATTCATTTTGTGAGTTCCAAAAATATTTTATGCATCAGAGACACAGAAATCATAGATAAGGGAAAACCCTGATAATGTACATGTACACAACAATATACATTGACATTGTATTTTGGGAAGAAGAAACATTGCATACTGTACAGTAGGCACAATCTGACACTGACTATAGGTGAGCGATCCAACCACTTGGCCATGGAGCCCCACCCCCACCCCCCCAATAACTTCAATTATACAGATTTATAATCTTTATATCATTGTAAACAAAAATTAAATGTACCTATTTATAATTGCTTTTGGATTCATTTGGTCAGTCTCTTGACTTAATATTGAAGAAGTAATCTAATTTTAAACTGATTCAATATTCCTAAGGTGACATTATTTACATTTGACATTGTAACAATGATATAAAAAAAAACATCACATGTACAAAAATGAATGTGTTTCCCGTTCTTTTTTGTATCTACTACTTCCATTTGTGAATATCTTATCTACTGTTAATCAGTATAATATGATTAATATTACATTATTCTTGAGAGAGTGGTACAAGAAATTGCAACCTCTTGAAAATAATTGTTGACCTATAAAGCTACATGTAGGTGATAACATTGGGCAGCTTTGTGAAGGTACATCCAGTAATGTACTTGGTAATACACATACATGTTTTTGTTGAACCATGAGGTTTTAGCATTTTTCATTTAAAGAAACCCTGAGGACCACCACCTCTCATATTTGCTATAAAATGTGTGTCCTTTCACGACAGATTTTCTTCCAAACAACTTTGTTTACAGTAATTTATAGGACAACTTTGTTTACAATAATTTATAGGACAACTTTGTTTACAGTAATTTATAGGACAACTTCGTTTACAGTAATTTATAGGACAACTTTGTTTACAATAACTTATAGGACAACTTTGTTTACAGTAACTTATAGGACAACTTTGTTTACAGAAATTTATAGGACAACTTTGTTTACGGTAACTTATAGGACAACTTTGTTTACAGTAATTTATAGGACAACTTTTTTTATGGTAATTTATAGGATTTCCATCAGAGTGGTCTTTTCAAACAGATTTAGAGGGGATGTGTACATGTACCGGTACAAGTTGGTATAAGTATGAGTTCCTCTGGAACCGAAGCTGATATTGTGAGAAAGTTTGCCAGTTTACTTGTGGTCTCTTCCTGGGCACATTGTAACTGGGTTCTCTCCCCCATGATTAAAAAATGGTTGCCACGGTATACATAATACATTGTAACTGGATAATTATTTTGGTATAAAACATCATTCAAACAAAACAAAACAAGAAAACCAAGCAAAATAAAAAGCTCTGCATATTTTGTATACATGTTTATATTTCAAACACAAATCATATACATGTACATGTATATGTACGTGTTGGTGATTTATTTTAACAGTAGTACTAGGTGTCAATTTTGTTATTTAGAAAAATCATTCATACATGACATGTACATGTTCATAACATTAGGAATAAGATATGACACGCTTTCCGTTGTCTTTTATAAATCCCTTTTTTAGTATCCTACATATGCACATGTTTAGTAATAACAGAATCCCAGATGAGTACATTACTTATCATGTTTATGGGTGGTTCTAACACTGTGTTACAATTAAAGGCTGTATATATGTATGAACATATCAGTATGACCCACGCATAGGCCTAGATTGATAAGAAAGAGACTTTGATATCTCCAGTGCTTTTGTAAGCTACAGAAATTGATTTTTATTAAACCCCTGTTACTTTCATGTACCCATGCAAGTCTGACCTTAGTAGAGAATGATTCAGGTCATTTTATATAGAAAGTTACTATCTTATTCTCTGCTTATCAACAAGTCTTTTATTTTGTGGGCCTTTTTAGTCCTCATCTGGAGGGGAGGACATATGTTTAGTTTGTGTCTGTCTGTCTGTCAGCCTGTCTGGTTCATGATTTTGGTTAGAGATTTGTAATTGCTCACCATTCATTTAGAAACAATTTCATTATTAGTACATGTAACGCTAGGTGTTAGACCAAGATACCCCTCACGTGAGCTTATTCTGAGATTAATTCAAATCTACAGCAAACTTAAGTTACATATAGATGTCATATACAATCTTATCAGATTCCAGTATCATACACTTTGCTGCTTAATTTTAGATTTGATTTCTACCTTTCAAAATCATTTACCTGTATTTATACGATGTACACTGTTTTCATGTACCTGAAAATATATTGCTTCAGCTTATTTTTAGTTTTGCTACAAAAAACATTACCATGTCTTATAGTTGTCCTTAATCACTATAGTGTCATGGATGGATAACTTGCTTTAGTTATTTAGCTTTAAACTATTGCTTTCATTCTAAATTCACTCTCTCATCACAGGACAAAAATGGTGAAAATAAAACAGCAGTGAATGGTGAAAATATCCAGGTATACAGTATTTCAAGTAATTCAAACTTCAGTCATGGTTGTCTAGGAATCAATTTGGCTTGGAGATTGTCAGAGAAGCATTTGTTATCATGGCCTCACATTTCATTTAGGTCTCAATCTGACTAATTTAAATTACCATGACAAATTGTACAATGTATGCATTTACTCTCAGCACATGTAGATTTAATATGACAGATAAACTTTTATCACCAGGTTTGTGTTACTATTTATGGGTAATTAAAAGCAGAATACATGTAGGTACAGCTAATACAAGTAATGGTACCAGAACAAAAATGAATGGTGTTAAAATAAAAGAAATATGGAAAAGTCTATATATATTCGGCAAATACAAGTTACATGATGGTTTGATTTGAAAATCTCCCCTTGACCCCACTTTTTCAATCTGTTTTTGTGTATTCTAACTGTGATATGACGTCACCCTTAAGCTTATACACAGGTGTAGCTAAAGGAAGATTGGATTTTGGTTTATTCACTGTCCTTCTGTAAAATGTAGTTTTATTTACATGTAAACCTACTTGTATAATATATCTTTCTCTTTCACACTTTATCTCTCTAGTAAACTCGTTATTGAAACATTTAAATTGAACATAATGTTAAATGTTTGTAGGTGTGTGATATTGTTATATTTTATTGATTTACATTACAGGTACATATACCTATACACACCTTTTGATGAATTATTTAACAGGAACTTTTTTTAATCAGTGACATTGTATAGATGGACTAATCAGGTACAGTCATGTCAGTTTATTTACGTCAGTTTTTTTTGTTTGTTTTTTTTTTTTTTAATTTAAGCAGGTACAAAAACATACAAACATACATGTATAATCCTCGTTCATCTCTTCAATAACGAACACCATTAAGTATAATTCTCACAGTTATGACATTATGCCATACATTTATGAACAAATGTCATTTTCCCCTTACTTTCTAATAAATCTATCTTTTTGAACTACAATGTACATTTAGTTTCCAGAGATTTCAGTTTAAGGTCACCTGAGCCAAAGACTCGAGGTGACCTATTGTCTGTCGATGACCATTGTGCCCCATTAATTATTACACATTTTCAACTTCTTCTCAAGAACTAGTTGGCCAATTATAACCAAACTTGGCAGGAAATATCCCCATGTGAAGCTGCATTAAGTTTGCAAATGAAAAGGGGCTAGAACCATAGGGGCGGCCCCCAAAAAGGACAAAAACTTGGTGCATATTTAAAAATATTTTTCATGAAATGATAATCAGATGACTTTCAAATTTTTTATGCATGATTGTTAAGTCATTGTATACAAATTAAAGTTTGCAAATGAAATAAAATCTGTCTATAAATGAGCCAGTAAGGGACGCTTCAGTAACATTTGCATATAAGGGTATATAGGGATACAAGGGCTCCTTAATGACTAAAACTGAACTATTTTTTGTATGCAGAGATATGTGAGAGAGTTGTAAGGAATTATCTAGTGATCATGTTTACAAAATTTCAAGGTTAAGATCATAGGCACCTACCCTGTGTGAGTAAACAGAGAATAACAAATTTTTGTCAAATTTTACTCATTTCTGATTACTATTGAGGTGTGCTCAAGTATTACAATTGGGTCAATTTTAACCAAATTTGGCAGAAAGTATCCCTGTGTGACGTCGCATAAAGTTTGCATATAAGGAGGTAATAGGGACCAAAGGGCTCCAAAATAGACCAAATATGGGTATTATTTCACTCAGGTGACCATTATATTTAAATTTATTTGAACTTGATTGTTTTACATTAGAAAGTGACATACAGTCATTCTTGCTTCATGAATTTTGCAACATGAATTGTTTATACAGTGTTACAATTGACGCATGCTTATACAGTACCGTATTACTATTGAGGTGTGCTTATACAGTATTACTATTGAGGTGTGCTTATACAGTATTACTATTGAGGTGTGCTTATACAGTATTACTATTGAGGTGTGCTTATACAGTATTACTATTGAGGTGTGCTTATACAGTATTACTATTGAGGTGTGCTTTGCAGTATTACTATTGAGGACATGCTTATACAGTATTACTTTTGAAGTGTGCTTATACAGTATTACTAATACTATTGAGGTGTGCTTATACAATATTACTATTGAGGCATGCTTATACAGTATTACTATTGAGGCATGTTTATACAGTATTACTATTGAGTTATGTTTGTGCTTATACAGTAAGGCATGCTTATTGATTACTATTGAGGCTGTATATACAGTATTACTATTGAGGTGTGTTTATACAGTATTACTATTGAGGTGTGCTTATACAGTATTACTTTTGAGGTGTGCTTATACAGTATTACTATTGAGGCATGTTTATACAGTATTACTATTGAGGCATGTTTATACAGTATTACTTTTGAGGTGTGCTTATACAGTATTACTATTGAGGCATGTTTATACAGTATTACTATTGAGATGTGCTTATACAGTATTACTATTGAGGCATGCTTATACAGTATTACTATTGAGGCATGTTTATACATTTATTACTTTTGAGGTGTGCTTATACAGTATTACTATTGAGGCATGCTTATACAGTATTACTATTGAGGCATGCTAATACAGTATTACTATTGAGGTGTGCTTATACAGTATTACTATTGAGGCATGCATATAAGGTGTTACTATTGAGGCATGCTTATCTTACTATTGCAATACTGTTGAGAAAGTTTTTGCATAGTTATAAGATGTAATGTAATGAAAAGCTGCAGTGACAGAATTACATATACATTGTGACTATTGATTTATCTAGATTTTTAATGGTTTAAATTGTTTTTGTTCTTTGAGTAAAATGTTACAATATTATAATATTTAATAATATTATATATATATATATATATATATATATATATATATATATATATTTATATATATATATATATATATATACAGTAGAACTTCGATGAGTCAAACTTTTCAATATTTTGAATAAATTTTTGGGCCTATTTCTATAAAAACAACTAAAAGTCCAAATTTACATGTGTATGAAACCGTGATAATTCTTGTCCTTCTAATAAACACTCAGTGTTTCAATTTCTCGAATATTAGGTTAAATGTAGCACTAATTATTAATTATAATGACTGTAAATGTGTCTTAAATGGTTTACAAGCAGTCATATGCACATGATAGCGCCTCTAAAACTAAAAATCATATGATTCTCGGTTACCATCCATGAGTTGAAGTCCCGTTGTTTGGAACTTTTCTTGGTGGTCCCTTGAACTTCGACTCATCAAAGATTTACTGTATATACACTTGTATATAAATAAGAATTCTGTATTTTAGTTTCATGTTAAATGTAGTTATAGTACAGTATACATGTATGCTGTATGTACAAAGTTCAGGCTGTTTGCACTGTATTGTAGGCCAAAAGAAAAAGTTTGTTGAAGCCCCCACCCCAGAGGAATATACATTGCACAAATACAGGATTTAGATAACAGATATTGATGGTCATTGACGTGTTCAGTCAGATGTTTATTGTACTTGCTACATTTTATATATTGCATATGCATATTTTAGATACAGTGTATTGCACCCAGGTGAACTGACATGTGACCAGTTGCATTCTATTTTGTAAGAAAATTTGCTATGAATGCAAATTTTTTCTCAGAGAAGGAAAATTAAGAGTCATTAGGTAAGCTAGGGTTGCTGTTTGTTGATGAATTGGGAGAAACTGTAAAAAGTGAAATTATCAACACACAAAATTGTGAAATTAATTTTTATGGGACTTATATGTAGTTCAGTTGACCCTTACAAGAAATGTTACCCCATTGGGGAAGGCACACTAGGTTTTGTGCTGTCTAACTGCCAGTCTGTTTGGTTAGGATAATGATTAATGTTTTGTAATTGCTCATCATTAGCTAAAGGTTTCACAGGTAGAGGACAAGTATTGATTTACATGTATCAGTACTCTCAGATACCTTGTTGTGTAAGTGGTTTTTTTCCCCGAGTTTTATAGTGAAATCTGTACTGAGGCATCATGTATAGGATAGAAGAAAATTTAACAATAATGGCAAAAATGGCCGACAAGCTCTAAGAAAAAAGACACGAATGCATCAACATTGCAAAACACTTGTTCATATTCTCAGTATGTTAAAAAGAAGGGGGCAAAGTTTTGTCATGTGAGCATTTCAGGGTATTGGGAACCTCTTGTTTGCATTCACAACTGTCGTTCTGGAACATTTTGTAACATTTTAACAAACTTTTCAGCAAGCACTTATACTGTTGCTATCAGTGGTCGTCCAGTGCAGTAGGTAGTAATATATATTTAATGTGATATCTTTGTGTTATATATAAAATCTGAAAGGTCAATTTGAAAGAGGTGTCTGAAAGTTGATTCCCGTAATGATGTAAGTATCGTAATTGGTAACAATGTGCATTGTACATTTTAGCACTTGTAATTGAGGTTTAAGAACACTCACTTAAAAGCCTTTCTGAAAAAACAATGATAATGAACACAATTATAAGTACTGTTATGCATAAGACAAAAACAAGTAGAAGTCTTCATACATTGTATTAGATACACAGCCTAGCACGACCAGAATTGCTTCTGATGAAATACAAATGTACTACAGTATAAACTTGTGACCTTGACCTCTAGTGGCTTGCCTCTTCATCATCATCTAACCAGACATATCCTTAAGGCATCTATCTGAATGTACATAACATTGTTGCATACTTCTTGGTCATTGCCAAATATATTGCACCAGTAAATCATTAAAAGTGGGGTTTTTTTTTCCTGTGTTTTTAATTCATCTGGTGAAGCCATATTTGCTTTTTATGTCATGATAAAGCATACATGCATCCATAATGATAAAATGGCACTGATTCATGTACCATGTGATAACCGATAACGTTTGTGTGGTACTAGTATCTCTAATGCTGATGGAACGTAGCTCTAGGCAATCTTCCCGCTGAAATGATGTTCCTTTTTTCTCTTTCTTATCTTTTTTTATCCCCCTTTTTACTTTACTTCTTTTCTTCTTCTTTTTCCTCCTCTGAAAATGATGAGCGCAGGATAGAGTCTTCTAGAGTCATTCCATCACTAACAGACACAATAGTCCTGCACAAATTTTATTGGGTATCACATGGTACATGAATTAGTTCCATTTAGTCTCCTCAGAAATTATTGAGCCGATTTTGCACCAAACTTCATGTACATGTACATGTACTATGTATCTGGCATTTCCACCCCAATCCCAGATTACCACCATTACTATAAATACACACTTAGCAAAAAGAAATAAATAACTGGTTTGACTTTATCAATTAATGGGCAGATTTTGTTTAAATTAAGTACACAGAAATTGAAATACATAACACTTTATGTGAAAGAGCATCTTTAAGTCTTTCCCTATGTTTGGTAGAAAATTGTGCATTCTGTATTGTGTATTTCTGTGATGATGTGTGTAATGTGTAGTGTGTAATCTTTCTGATGATGTGTGTTGTGTATCGTCAATTACATGTATCTCTGTGATGACATGTATGTTATGTATTGTCAAGTATCTCTGTGGTGACATGTATGTTATATATAGTCAAGTATCTCTGTGGTGACATGTGTGTTATATATAGTCAAGTATCTCTGTGGTGACATGTGTTATATATAGTCAAGTATCTCTGTGGTGACATGTGTGTTATATATAGTCAAGTATCTCTGTGGTGACATGTGTGTTATATATAGTCAAGTATCTCTGTGGTGACATGTGTGTTATATATAGTCAAGTATCTCTGTGGTGACATGTATGTTATATATAGTCAAGTATCTCTGTGGTGACATGTGTGTTATATATAGTCAAGTATCTCTGTGGTGATGTGTGTTATATATAGTCAAGTATCTCTGTGGTGACATGTATGTTATATATAGTCAAGTATCTCTGGTGACATGTTTTTTGTGTATTGTCAATTATCTCTGTGGGTGACATTCTTTTTATGTATTGTCAATTATCTCTGTGATTATCATCATAACATGTGTTGTGTTTTGTCATATATCTCTGGTGACATGTGTATTGACTTTATGTATTGTCAAGAATCTCCGTGGTGACATGTGTGTTGTGTATTGTCAAGTTCATGTGTCTCTGTGGTGATTTGTGTGTTTTGTATGGTTAAGTATCTCTGTGGTGACGTGTGTTGTGTGTTGTCAAGTTCATGTATCTCTGGTGACATGTGTGTTGTGTATTGTCAACTTCATGTATCTTTGGTGACATGTGTGTTGTGTATTGTCAAGTTCATATATCTCTGTGGTGATGTCTGTTGTATATTGTCAGGTATTTCTATGGTGACATGTGTGTTGTGTATTCTCAAGTATCTCTGTGATGACGTGTTATGTATTGTCGAGTTCATGTATCTCTTGTGATGCATATGTTATGTATTGTCAAGTACAAGTATCTCTGTGATGACATGTGTTATGTATTGTCAAGTTTATGTATCCCCTATGATGCATGTGTTGTGTTTTGTCAAGTAAAAGTATCTCTGTGATGACATGTGTTATGTATTGTCGAGTTCATGTATCTCTTGTGATGCATATGTTATGTATTGTCAAGTACAAGTATCTTTGTGATCACATGTGTTGTGTATTGACACATTCATATATCTCCTATGATGCATGTGCTATGTTTTGTCAAGTACAAGTATCTCTATGATGACATGTGTTATGTATTTTCAAGTTCATGTATCTGCTATGATGGGTGTGTTGTGTATTGTCAAGTACAAGTATCTCTGTGATGACGTGTGTTGTGTATTGTCAAGTACAAGTATCTCTGTGATGACGTGTGTTGTGTACTGTCAAGTACAAGTATCTCTGTGATGACGTTTGTTGTGTACTGTCAAGTACAAGTATATTTGTGATCACATGTGTTGTGTATTGACACATTCATATATCTCGTATGATGCATGTGCTATGTTTTGTCAAGTACAAGTATCTCTGTGATGACGTGTGTTGTGTATTGTCAAGTACAAGTATCTCTGTAATGACTTGCGTTGTGTACTGTCAAATATGAGTATATTTGTGATCACATGTGTTGTGTATTGACACACTCATATATCTCGTATGATGCATGTGCTATGTTTTGTCAAGTACAAGTATCTCTGTGGTGACGTGTGTTGTGTACTGTCAAGTACAAGTATATTTGTGATCACATGTGTTGTGTATTGACACATTCATATATCTCGTATGATGCATGTGCTATGTTTTGTCAAGTACAAGTATCTCTGTAATGACGTGTGTTGTGTATTGTCAAGTACAAGTATCTCTGTAATGACGTGCGTTGTGTACTGTCAAGTACGAGTATATTTGTGATCACATGTGTTGTGTATTGACACACTCATATATCTCGTATGATGCATGTGCTATGTTTTGTCAAGTACAAGTATCTCTGTGATGACGTGTGTTGTGTACTGTCAAGTACAAGTATATTTGTGATCACATGTGTTGTGTATTGACACATTCATATATCTCGTATGATGCATGTGCTATGTTTTGTCAAGTACAAGTATCTCTGTGATGACGTGTGTTGTGTACTGTCAAGTACAAGTATATTTGTGATCACATGTGTTGTGTATTGACACATTCATATATCTCGTATGATGCATGTGCTATGTTTTGTCAAGTACAAGTATCTCTGATGATGTGTGTTAAATATTGTTGTAGAAATTGCTGTATTGTGTATTTTCAAATATCTTCAGTTATTTATTGATTTTTCCTTCTTATCAAAAACAAAAGTACAAGTCTCTCTCATTTTGTGGAATCCTTGTCCTTTTGACGCAATTTAAGTACAGGTACACACACACACCAACATACATGCACACACACACACACACACATACACACACACACACACACACTTACGTACATTATACATGTACAATGTATATATAAACACAAATATGATATATTCTTTATACATGATGTTTATTTCTACCCACATTTTAAATTAAATGATTTGCCATGATAAAACATTCATAATCATCCAAATGATGTACTTCACATAGTAATAAAACATTCATATCCTAGCAATATCTAGATAGGGTTACCTGTTGTCAATGTAAACAGATTAGACCCAGAAATGAAATGTTCCATAAATCAATTTCATTTGCCTATGCATATACATACGTTTGAAGTAATCTGAAAATCTTGCTACACTGAATTAAAATAAATAGATTGATCTCATGTAAAATGAAATATAGATTGTACATATATGGAATTTAAATAAGTAGAAGAGATCCGTGAAGTTACACATGTACTATCACAGGTAGACAGTGTATATAGGAGATTTTCCGGTTGCTATAGACGTCCAGCTGTCAATCAACACTGGATACACTGAATAATAATCAAGTACAAAGTTTCCCCATATTAGGGAACTATATACATGTAAAATAAATTATCCTGTATCAATACAAGTATGTCAGCTGTATTTGGTCAGTGACAGAATGAATGGAATGACGTCACATGTCCTATAGCATCTTTGTTTTATATTCTTGGGCAAAGTGACAGCATCCATATTGTTTTCAGTACATTGACTTTGCTAATAATTTAATTCAGTAGCAATATTAGGTTTCAGGAATACTGTAAACGCTTTCTGCGTGGGGATTATTATACTGACCATTTACATGTATATGATGTAAATTTGTATTTACATTCGGTCTGCTGACAGAATTAGCATTCATGTTTGTATAACCATAACAGAGTGGCCTGATCATAAAGTGTATTGATACACTACAAGCACTGCTATTTATTAGGAATGGTTCATGACCTACCCAAAACTATAATACATCACAATCAAATGAAATTGGTTGATTATTAATACAATGTACTACATTGTATGTATTATTTCTACTACATTGAAATGATGAAAATAGAACCATTATTTTAGTTGTGTTACTATCATACAGTTGCTTTTTTTGTTACACCCTCCACACACAAAATAAAAAATTGTTTTTATTGATCCATGGAAAACTCAAGTAAAAAAGATATTGAGAATGTTGTCTTTTTATGTCCCAGGGCATGTAGTGTTTGGATCGTCTGTCTGTCTGTCTGTCTGTTTGCATGTCTGTCTGTCCATAATTCTGTCCCGCTTACATATAAAGTACAATATTTCAAGTTTGGATTGTGATACAGTAACCAAACGTAGATTGTGAGTTCATCTAAGACTTGCTTACACTTCACTGACATCACATGCCCTGGGGGTAGGATGTTGATCAAAATGTAGGACATTGTAATATTTAATAAAGTTTGAATTGTGATACAGTAACCAAACTTGGACTGTAACTTCATCTAAGGGTTGCTTACACTTCACTGACATCACATGCCCCTGGGTCGGGGTGGGTTCATTTTATTTGCCAACATAAATTTGTTGGGATCAAGGGCATTTGTGTTTCACAAACACATCTTGGTTTTTTTTTTTTTAATATTCATGGGGCCAAAACAACATTTGGGTTTGGGAAGTTACCTTCAAATGTAGTTGATAAAATACAAAGCAAGATTTATAAATTTGTATAGATTAACCACTATAATATCAGAGAAATTATCTTCAAATATATTTCTAATGCTGTTTGATTTTTTCCAAGTTTGTTGAAAATGTTTCCCAACTGGAAAGATATAGGCCCCTGTTTCTAAAGGGCAGAAAAAAACTTGAAAAGGCACATTATTTGAATGTTTCTGAATTATTTCATATTTTGAGTTTCTATTTGTTGTGTCTTTTTAGCTGATTGGTGCTGGCATCTGTGCAGTAGGACTGTGGGCATGGACGGAGAAGGATATGTTTAACAATATCAGCAAACTAACAAATATCACATTGGATCCAGCTTTGTTTTTCATAATCGTAGGTGGAGTGATGTTCATCATAGGTTTTTGTGGTTGTATTGGTGCGCTCAGGGAAAACACTGTGTTGCTAATATTGGTAAGTTTGTTTATCTCAGAATGGCTAAAGATTAATTTTAGACAAAACCTACTTTCTTTTATGTGTGCTGAGATGCTTACATTGTGGGTACATGTACTGTAAAAATACGAATAAAAATACCATTCTGGGGTTCAAACTGATCATCTGTATGTATACATGTATCTTGCTTTTAATCCATTTAGATGTTACAGTGGATCTATTCATCTTTCTTGTAGAATCTGTTAACGATCACTTTATCCCCCATTTGGATTTGTAACATGTACTTTTGACATCTGTGTTTTTGTTACCAGGATGAGCATGCACGAAAAGCTTTCTGACGAAGTTCAAACTGGAGGTCATATGAATAGACCTTGGTCAAATTGAATTTTTCTCATCCTGCACAAAAATTCAGCGAAACCTTATTTCATATGTTTAAATCTTGAAATACAGTGAAATGTTGATATTTATGAAAAAATAAATTAAATATTATCATATATTTTCAATTTCACTGCATTTAAAACCAAACCAATATTTTGAAACAATGAGCGATGATATGCATTTAAAAATCAAAATGAGAGTTTCTGCATCTTGTTCCTATAATAACAGGTCTTTTCAATGTTTGGATCTGTCACATTTGGAAATGTAGAATTATCAGCTATACAGTTACTTGCCAAAAGTTGACATTTTCATTTTTTTACTAAATATTTCATATAAAACCTCATTTTTCAATACAATATTGAAAAGTCAATTCATATCGCATCATTATGAATAGAATTTTTACCGTTGAACAGAGAATGTTTCCAAGTTTCATTGCTTATTTGGATGAAATTTTTTTATTTTTGATTTAAAAAATATAACAATTTAAACAAAAAATAAAAATTAAATATCTCAATTTAACGTATACAAATAGGGAATTTTCATCACAAAAATTTAATTTTCTATTTAAATATGATTAAAATCAAAATATATACTTAACTTTATTCAATTCTTTGTTTAACATTGAAAATTATATTGAAATGCGATAAGAAATGACTTCACAATATTCTTTTAAAAAATTGTGGTTTCATAGGAAAAATATATTGAAAAATGAAAATGTCTATAAACTTTTGGTTAGTGGTTGTATATAGTCACAACAGTGGTGAAAGTGCTGAGGAGATACTAAGAGTACAGTAGAACCTCAATATCTAGAACACCTAGGGGCCTCCATGACCAAGTGGTTAGAGCATTGCGCTTTGAACCATGAAGTCTCTCACTTCCTGTCAGTGCAGGTTTGAGACCCCACTGGAACTTATGCTGATTTTTGTGAGAAAATTTGCCAGTTTACTTGCAGAAGGCTGGTGATCTCTTTCAGAGCACATTGTAACTTGGTCCTCTCCTCAGCCATAAAAAAATTGCTGCCACCATATACAGGCCACAAAATAACAGAAATCTTTTTAACCCATTTAGAGGTTATGCTAAAAGGAATGACCATAACCTGCAGGTTATGATAGCAATAATGAAGACTTAAAAATGAAATTCATTGAGAACAAAAAGGAGGTTATTAGATTTGTATTTGTTGTAACCTCCACGTAACCTGAATGATTGCTCCCGTGTTATTTTGTGGTTTGAGGGTGTCCGGGTAGCGCTGTGGTTAGCGCACTCGCTTTTCACCAGTGCGACCCGGGTTCGATCCTCGGATTGGGCAGGGAAGTATGTGAAATGGTTACCAACCCGGATACGCTCCTGTCCTTCGGACTGAGACAGTAAAAACCGAGGTCCCGTGTCACAGTGAGTGTCTGCACGTTAAAGAACCCTCACTGCTCAATGGCCATAGGTGTCGAGCATAGGCCAAAATTTGAAGCCCTTCACCGGCATTGGTGACGTCTCCATATGAGTGAAAGATTCTTGAGTGGGACGTTAAACAACAATAAACAAACAAACAATTTTGTGGTTTGCATATACATTGTAACTGAAATATTGTTGAGTGTGGCATAAAACATTATTCAAAATTTTAGACCAAAAAATGGCTTACAAAATGTGTATGTACCAGTACATAACTGAATTTTAAATGGTGTTTAAATCCAGTAGTAAACAATTGCAAGTTGTTGTAAACTTGTAACAGTATTTGAACCTCTCTCTTATGTATGCTTCTGAGACTTCCTACTTCCTTGCAATGATGTGCATGTAAGTTATTGTTTCTTTGCAGTTTTGTGTTGCTGTTGGAGGAATATTTTGTATGGAGCTATTGATAGGTGTACTTGGTTTTGTTTACAAAGACTGGGTAAGTATGACTTGTTATGGTTATTTTATTGATATCAACAGATTACAGTATATCTTATTGATATCTATGGAATACTGTGTATCTTATTGATATCTATGGAATACTGTGTATCTTATTGATATCTATGGATTACTGTATATCTTATTGATATCTATGGAATACTGTGTATCTTATTGATATCTATGGATTACTGTATATCTTATTGATATCTATGGAATACTGTATATCTTATTGATATCTATGGATTACTGTATATCTTATTGATATCTATGGAATACTGTATATCTTATTGATATCTATGGAATACTGTATATCTTATTGATATCTATGGAATACTGTATATCTTATTGATATCTATGGAATACTGTATATCTTATTGATATCTATGGAATACTGTATATCTTATTGATATCTATGGAATACTGTATATCTTATTGATATCTAAGGAATACTGTATATCTTATTGATATCTATGGAATACTGTATATCTTATTGATATCTATGGAATACTGTGTATTTTATTGATATCTATGGAATACTGTATATCTTATTGATATCTATGGAATACTGTATATCTTATTGATATCTATGGAATACTGTATATCTTATTGATATCTATGGAATACTGTATATCTTATTGATATCTATGGATTACCATATATCTTATTGATATCTACATATTTTTTTGTATCTAATTTAAAATATCTAAATGAAAATACTATTTGACATTTGATTTACGACTTAATAGTGTAGAGAAATTTTATACATAGTATACCTACCAATATTTTGAGTTTGAGTCTGTCGATTTCACACAGTGTAATCTGACTTTTCAGATCACAAAACTGTCATTTCTTGAATCTTTCGGAAACTGATGATGTACACTTCACACAAAATTTATTTCTTGTGCAGACACATTACGTTTCCCATAGAAACGTATGTTTTTGTCCACATATATATATTTGATTCAAAATAATTCCTTGTCTGTTTTTAGCTAATAATGGACGGGTGTAATATTGTAAAGTTGTTATTACATGTATAACAGTAACTTGATCCAAAGAGTTAGATCATGTCTTGTTGATGGGTCAACGTCAGATCAAACATGATGCAAAGTGTCTCGTTTGATCTGATGATCGTGCACCTGTCAACTAAACGTGATCCTGCTCTTCGGATCAAGTTTCTGTTATGATGATAAATATATATCATAATATGATTGTTAGTATTTTCTGTTTACCTCATTCCTCCCCTTAACTAAAGCAAATCCTTAATTTCTGTATAAAGTAAAACTTCTTTATAATGTCACCCCCACCCCCCAATTTCATTTTACACCTCACTTAATGCCACAATTTTTGTACTGTTATGACCAATTACCCTATAATTTCATTTAAGGTTTGTCTCAACCTATTGCCAAACCCCTTTATAATGCCAAATTCTGGTTAAACAAATGATAATGATATAACAAGGTTTTACTGTAATTTGCTATGCATTTCTCAAAATAACTACAAGAAGAAATATTTTCCAACAGGAAAAGGCTTACTGGTATTAACATGAAAGTTACATGTTTGATTTTACAGGTAAAAGATCAAATCGAAACACAGGTAAAGAACATGATTGTAAATTACAGAGAAGACGTAGATCTACAGAATATGATAGACTGGGTCCAAGGAGATTGGGTAAATATTGTAAATCTGATTCCGTGGTATGATTGTGTGCAAATTATGTATATTTATCTTTAAGATAAGTGTATATATATATTAAATATCCCATCCAGTCAGGTGTAACTTAAAGCTGAACTACAAAGATAAAAAGCTTTTGAACTTTTAATAAAAAAATATGTGTTGAAAAAAAATGTTTTGAAACATTCCCACTTCATATCCCCATACAGATGACATATTTTTAATTCTATCTCCAGAAAATCAAGTCCCACAGTAGGTATAAAAGGCATATTGAGCCATGTTGTTCTTCCGGTAAACAGCAAGGTGTTCCGAAACAACTAACATGACTCAATGGTCAAAGACAGTAGGAAACAGATCGCTTTGTTTATGTTTTGGAAGGGGCTTTATCTTTGGAAAAATGGAATAACTTTCGAATTTATTATGGATCAACTATCCATTTCTCTGTTTGTTGCTGTTTGTACGTTGCTGAAAACTTCACTGGATGCACAGATGTATATTTCTGTTGAAACGTCTGTAGACATGGTATACACAAAAGTACAGGTAAGATTTGATGAGTTTTGTTCAGCCTCTGGGACTTTGCACGTTTCACATTGTGAGTACAGATATATAATGACTGCCAATATGACTAATTCGCCTTTTATATCTGCTGTGGGACTTGATTTTCCAGAGAAATAATTACAAATATGTCTGCTGTATGGGGATATGAAGTGGGAATGTTTCAATACACCTTTTTCAACACACATTTTTTTTTATTAAATGTTCAAAAGCTTGTTATCTTTGTAGTTCATCTTTAATTAATTTGCAGCTCATCTTAGCCAAAATGTAACACTAATCCCAGATTGGCTAAAACTTTAGAAATCTTCTTAAAATTCACCCATGATATGTCATTGGTATACATGAACTATATTTTATGAGTGCATTCAGTTTTGTTACTGTCATGTTGATAGGTCGAGAAATGAGTGCTTCTAAGGGGGGACTTAATTTAACATTGAACCATATGGGATACATGCAAAACTCTGTTATTCAAGAACCACTCAATATTCATGCCAGATAAAACATGTTGCATATTATGTGCCCACATTATTTTGTTTCTTTCGTGCCCAGTGGTAACAAAAATGAGGCTCCCATTGATGGCACTTACTTCAACAATTATCTTATGGGAGAAAAATACAGAAATCATTCTCTCAAGAACAAGGGAATTAATTGGCACAAATTAATTTAGAAATATTGATTGTTACGTACTCGCATAGTGTTGTTATTTTCATGCCCATCGGTTGATGAATGAAGCCCCTATGGGGGACTTCACTTAGTATTGGACCCTAAGGGAAATAAATACATGTACAAAACTTTTACAAATTTTGATGACAAATAATGTAGACATATTGCATATTTTGTGCTCATATTTGGTTGTTACTTTCATATGTAAATATTGCAGATATGTTAATTGGTGTGCACTGGCTAAATGTTGTTACTTTCACATCCATTGGTTGATAAATGAGGCCTTATAGGGTACTCATGTTAACATTCCACCATGTGGAAAATGTATACAAAAATCTATAGTTCAAGAACAACTCAACAAATCTGATGCCAGATTTTGAGGTGTTGTTGCATGATATGTACTCACATAATGTTTGTTAATTTTATGCCCATTGGTTTAAAAGTGAGGTCCATTAAGGTGTACTTGGTTTTACATTGGACCCTATGCCAGGCAATGGGAAATGCATATACATGTAAATATCTTCTTTTTGAAAACCACCCAACAAATTAATGCCATAAATTGACATGTAATTCATTATACTGTTATAAATTACAGCTGGATTGCTGTGGTGTTACAACTTACAAGGACTGGGAATTGAACAGATATTTTAACTGTTCTTCACCTGGGATAGAAGCTTGTGGTGTGCCATTTTCTTGCTGTCAACCAACGACGGTAGGTTGATAAAATGTGTACACATTTAAGTTCTTCATCAAATTAATTTAAAGTTCTCACCTTTTTTAGCAATATTTGTAAATATATGAATTCACGATTTGAACAGTACAATTAAATAATGAAGTCTCTCATTTCCTGTCAGGGCAGGTTTGAGTCCTGCTGGAACCTAACCTGATTTTTGTGAGAAAGTTTGCCAGTTTACTTGTGGAAGGCCAGTGGTCTCTTCCCGGACAAACAGATTCTCTCCGCCATTTAAAACTGGCCACAACCATATAACTGAAAAATCGTTGAGTGTGGCATAAAACACTATTCAAAATTCAAATTGAACAGTACAAAAGACTCTAGTTATAATAGGTAATATTGAACATGTGTAAGTCCATTGCACAATTTGACACTTTTGACCCTTCCATCTAAAAATTGACTTCCATATAAGTGAAGAAAAACAATAATTACAGAACTTTTATAACTTTGAAACAATCTGGAACAATAATTTTACAGAGTCATCTTTTAATAGAACTTTTGTTCATCATTATTTATTGCTTATCCTATTTTTTTCTTAATTCATTACTATCAAAATAATGAGATCTTACTGCAAATATTGAAATCTAATCTATAATCAGCTAGTCATATCAAGGCTTGGATACTGATTTACACTGGAATCTCACCTAAAGACCACCTCACATAGGAGACCACCTCATATTTCAGACCACAAGTGTTCAATCTTTTGATAGATATATAATAATTAAATAATATAATGATGAATGATGTGGTCTCTTCTTTGAGGTTCTGTATGAACCTCACGGAAGAGACCACCTCACTAATCAGACCACTTTGAGTCAGTAAGTCAGGTGGTCTTAGTAGCGAGGTTACACTGTATTTACAAATTTGAGAATTTTGGTTAGAAATATCATGTTACTTGTGTTCAGTCATTGTTTTTGTTTCTTTCAGGATGTGATACAAAACCGACATTGTGGATATGAAATGATGAAACCATCTCATGTAATGTGCTTTTTCATTTGCATTTATTTATTTATTTGTATTTCATTTGCTTGTTTATACAGTCTTGCAGAATATTTCAGAATTAAGCCATATCACAAACTCTCTTTCAGAAGTTATTGTACAAAATTTTACATATTTGTGAAGAAAAGTGCAATTTTTACATTTATATTGGAATATGAAAAAAAGAAGTGTCTTAGACTCTTACCTACTAATAGGATCACTGTTGGAAACTTGAGTCAGGGCACATGTAAAACCAAGACTTTTAAAAAGTCACTGAGTCAGATGTCCTTAAAGTTATCTTACTTGGGTGTAAAGAGTGGATTGGGAAAACTCATCCCGAGTGATTAGAGTCTGGTTGTTGGATCTGTGAGTACTCCGAGGATTGTACATCCAAGACTTTTACCAAAATAGTTGAGATTTCCCAGTCCACTCAACACCCATATTTAGCTCGCCAGGATGAAAGTGCGGAGAGCTAATGTCATACCCCCAGCATCGTTGTAGTCAGCATCTATAGACAAAGCAATAACCTTGGCTATATCTTTACAACAATGATGGATAGGGCTTTGATATTTCACCTATAGATTCATCATGACCAGAGCTTAAAACCTGACAGCTGTGATACTCAAAAACCTATTTTGAATATTCACACCAATTTTCAGCGAACTTTGTTGTCTTTTGAAAACTCAATTATTTTTCTCCCACACTTCAGAGGACAGCTTAATGGAAAGCAGGGTGACGTTTTCTTTACACTCTAAAAATGTTGGCCTTACATTCTTAAAATTGCATGAAAGTGCGCCCATGACATCATAGTGTATGTGAGCTGACTTTTTATCTAGAAAGACAGAGTTATCTTTTCACGGATAAACCCTTGCCTTTCATGGACAAGTGTGTGAGAATATTAGAATCTTACATGGTGTGTGTTGTGTGGATAAGGAATCTGGTTGTCCAAATTGAGGGTTTCTTACCACCAGGGTTGAAATTTTCCTTTCCACTCTACAGACCCATGTTTGATTATTTTTCTCCAATGCTTCAAATACACGATTTTGCACATAAATAAAATCTGAGTTCAATTTTAATGCACTGCCTTCCCATTACAAAGATGCCTATGTCACAAAATGATATTGTGACAACATAGTGCATGTAGCTTGTCTTCATCCTATGGTGTAGAAAGAGAAATTCTAACTTCTGGCAAATGGTATTTATGCCTATCCAAGGTGGACGAAATTGCAATCCATTGCTGTTTACCATCTTTTAGTGGGTTTGTGTAATACAGAAACTGTGAGGCCAATTCTTTTCAACTATTGTGTGTAGAATCTCTAACGATTGTCTTACATTGATATATTTTTGTTTACAGAATGCAGATAGACACACAAAAATTTACACCGATGGCTGTATACCATCTGGTGAAGCTTGGTTGGAATCCAACTTGATACCAGTTGCCTCGGTACTTGTAGGAATTGCTGTACTACAGGTATATAGGGAGAAGTAGACTGAATTTTCACTCTTGGCAGATTTTCAATATTTTATTAATTGTTCAATGTTTCAAGTCAATTTTAGATATTTAGTTGAATTTTCAATATTTGATTTGAAATAAAATTTTCAATATTTAATTGAAGTTCCAGTGTTATGTTCAGTTATAGATATTTAATTGAATTTTCAGTATTTAATTTGATTTCTATTGATATTATAATGATGATAAGAACTAAATGGTAGTTGGGGGGGGGGGGATAAAAATAATTCATACTTGCATTTCATTTATTTTTCAATTATTACAGAATATCTGTAAAAGAATTTTTATTATTATTTCAGATCATGGGAATATGTTTTGCTCACAACTTGAAGGGTGATATAAATGCTCAGCGAGCAAAATGGAACTACTAACAGAGGGAATATACAAAACAAACACTATTGACAAATATAAATAAACAATGTCAGCAGGCTGACCTGTATAATTTTTATAAAATCTTGGAACTTTTTCCTCAGGCTTTGTACCAAACATGAACTGAAGTCTTGTGATTTAATTTTATGACCTAAAGGCTCCATTGAGTCAAAATTGTTCAACTTTATTGGTGTTCACAAATTACATTCTCAATGACATTTTTTTATATTCAAAACAGGAAAAAATTATTATCATTACAACCACAATGATATAGGTCTTGGGTTTGTTTGAGCCTTTAATAGGGTCAAACATTGGCCACTTTCTCTGACAAATTGTTGTTCAAAATGGATTTTTTTTAACACTTCTTTTTAAAAAGCACATATATTGGGTTAAAAGCAAAAGTTTCAGTAATCTCCTACTTTTTAGGGTAAATTTTTTTATCGTAATAAAGAATCGGAAGCATTTTATTTTTTATTCCAGCGGGTTTATTTGTATGTATGTATTTTATCTTGATACAGAAAGTTATTGTAACACACTAAGAAATTTATTGTAGAGGTCACAATTACAGAAAAAATACACAGGAGTTTCCTATATTTTGTTACTGTGTGCCATCTTTATAAAAATGTTGTTTTTTGCTATAAATACTTTATTTCAAACCCACTGGTATACCTTTATCAAATCTTGTCATAGTTGGACAATTTACTTTTACGTTTTGTGATCTCATAATTTGTAGTTTCTCTGATGGTTCTTTCTTGTCAACATTTAGTTTTATCTTGTGAAATAAATTTATTTTCAAATTGTTATCCTGTACAAGTTCTTATTTTAGAATATTTAAGCAGGATTGCCTTTTATTTAATATTTTTTGCAATCATGAATTAGCATGGTCAATTTCTTTTTTTCGGGGTGGATGGGGGGGGTCATATATCAGTGCAGTTTTAGTAGAGGCCACATGTGGTTAATATGAATATTAGTAAAGACGAAACACTTAAGATATGAATACTGCTATTATAAGCACATGAACAATAGATAGATATTTCTGGATTGAGGGGGATCAAATTATAGATTCATTGTTCAATCAAAATGTAGAACATGGAACTCATAGTTAAAGAAAATAAGAGTCTTGCTAAAACCTACATTTACATATATTATTTTGTAAATGAGATCAATGCTTCAAATATGATTACAGAAATATTTATTGAAAAAAAAAAATAGTTCACAACCATTTTTTTTATCTTAAATGATTTATTGCTATTCTGAGTCTTGTAACCTTAGTAGTACATGTCTTTAAGTGTAGTTATTATTAGCTCCCCTTCCAAGTCCATGATTTGTAGAGAAATTCTATGAAAAGATAATTTTTTTTCTGATCTTTGGTTGTACATGTATATTGTATACTTTTTGAAAATTTTTTTAGGTGATTTAATTTTTTTTTTTGTTGCCATTTTATTATACCAAATTATTTCTCTATTATACAGGGGTAAATTTGATTAAGATCAACAATTTTATAATGATCAAAGTGATAGAGTTACTGAAAAAAAAATTGTAAAATGGATCATAGGATTTCTTCTGATTGAAAATATATTTCAAGTGCCAATCTTTTTCTTAACATGTACCTGTGAGTTAAGGATTCTGGACCCAATGTCAAGGCCATACATCCAAGGCTCACAGAGATATCAATGATTTGATCATATTTGTATAAAGTATATGAATACTATCTTGTCCATCAACAAAGGGTGTCATGATCTAGAAGAGCAAAAATAACTTTACAAAGTGAAAGTGAAAGAGCTATAATCAGTAACAACATTCCTATTATATCGATACTTTTGACTATGTATTCTTCATTTGCATTTTGTTCATGACCTAAGGATGTCATAACATTTAGTGACATAATCAAATCCAAGGTCAAGGTCACTGAGAGTTAAAATTAGCCACCTGCTTTATGATCCCATTAACAATACATTGCTTTTTTAGCTCACCTGAACCAAAGGTTCCTGTCTATCGTTTTTGTAACAATAGGCTTGAATATATAGCAATGGTTTGGGTTAACAATCATCAATCAGTTTTCTTGCTTTTTTTTCTCTTCTATAGTGCTCAGGGCTAATTTATATTTTGAAGGAATACAAATGCATTTAACATATATTACTTTCTAGTAAAGAAACATAGCATCCTATTAAAACTTATTTGTGATAAATACTGTTAATGACTTTAAAAATATCTCTTAAATTTTTTTGTATTTTAATTTTTTGTTTTTTGTTTTTTTTTGTTTTTTTGTACATATTCATGTACCGATACCCACAATTCATCATATCAGATGGAAGTGAAATACATTAAACACTTTAGAAACAAATCAGAGCAAAATGATTCAGGGTGAATATATTTTATGTCAACTTGAAATTCAAATGTAATATCGTGTAGTAAAATATCTCGGGACTAAAAGAAACACATCTTGATGTGACAAATGCAAGATTTATAAACTGTAAAACATGTTTAAAATTTGTTTGGGGTAATAACTTCTCATTATATGTTTACATGTATTTACATTTAGTATGTGTATTAAATGTTTATGTGGATCTGCAAATTCACTGTCAATCATTGATATATACATTTTTTTACAACTTTTTGACATTTAAAATGAAACCTTAGAAATATATTGTATCTATGTAGTTTTAGCAACAATTTGAACTTGTGTAAATATTTCTCTTTTTGTAACGTTATAAAATCCCTGTGGTTCATAATATTGTGATAATGCAAGCAAATAATTCATTGATATTTTGTGTTCGATTGTGATCGTCATACTTGTTACTTGTCAGAAGAAACATCCGGCCCTCTTCTGTCTTTATTCTAGTCTTTTTAATCACTCATCTCTCAATAGTCGGAATATTCCATTTGTATCCCTTATTCTTAAAATCTCAACCACAGAAAATGAATTCCACTACAACTTTAGTGAGAGTTTATTTAAATTCACCCAACATATGCTTTTTGATTCATTCAAGCCCATCCAATGTTTGTGCATCAGTGAGACATCGTTACTTTACAGTTTTGTTTTGTTTATTTGTTTGTTTGAGTTTTTGTCATCAGTAAATCTACATGGCCAATTTTGACATTAATTGTGTTAAAGTGGGAAGATTCCATTCTTAGAAAAAGAAAATTTCTATAAATAAAACGGTTGTCAAATTTTAACCAGTTAAAGAGATGAATGGTTTTACATGTACATTGTTAGTATTGGAGCAATGAAAATGTTATTTTTCATAGTGAAGATCAAGGTGGAGTGTATTGGTGCATACTGTAGATTACTTTTATTTTGCATGAAATTTAATTTTGCGTTAATCCGAGAGACACCTCGAATGCGAAGTCAATTCATCGCATAATTTTATTCACAATTATTGCCAAATTTTCTCGAGTAAGATGTATACAGGCATGTATGTTGCTTCTACAGTGTACATGTTTTAATCATCCATTAGTCGTCCCCCATTCTTCTATCCATTCATGCCTTTGTTTTAGTTCCTTCCGATTTCACAGAATATATTTTTTGATTAAATGATATTTCGTCGGTATCACTGTCAATGAGGATGATGATTGACTTTGTTTCTTTTCTGCAGAGTCCATGCCGGACTGTTGATCTTATCGTAAGGCCATTTTGCAGTGATAGTCAATGCACATACCCTGGATATTTTTGATTGACTCCTATTGCATAACGGCTTTACAACTAGATCTTACATCCCGTGGACTTTTTAGAAAAGAAACAAAGTTTCAGGGACAATGACATTAGAAATTACTTATCTATATATACATAGCCTAGGTATATCGCAAAATATTCAATAAAGAATAAAACAATGCAAACATCAAAGGGATATAAAACAATTGCAAACATCGAAGGGACATAACTCTTACTAAAAAACTCACAATTGCGCTCGTATTATGATCGACTCATTACATTCTTAGAGGTCGCAAATTCAAATGTTTTTCTAGTTTATAAACATGAATTCAGGTATTTGTGAAAAGACAAAGGGGATGATCTCACAAAATGTGGTATATGCAAAATAAAAGTAATCTACAGTAATTACGTTTTTTTACTCTATATAAGTTATAATTATAAGAAATGAGCTTTAAATTACAGTGGTACCTATCTTTAAAGACCACTGTCACGAAAAACCACCTGTATTCCGAGACCGCATTCTGTAAACCACTTGGTCCTTTCAATAAGACCTCTTTTGAGAGATGATCAGTCTTGAGAGACAACATTTCAGTGGCAGATGGGATGGTCTCTCAAGGCAGGTTCTACAGTACAACCAAACAACAAACATTCACTTGCATAATTCAAAGGTGGCTTTAAACACAACTGAAATGTATAAACTGTCTGTGTACTTATACTTTGTATTTTGTATACTTGTATTTTATTTCAAGAAAATATTTTATCAGTAGAATTTACTGTTTTGAAATATGATATGAGCTCAACATTGGAGGTTGTTTTTATGTATGAAAAAAATTAAGATAAATCTTTTATCAACTCCCCTTACCCCCCGATTTTTTCTAAACAAGCACTATAACTGGAAGTAGAACTTAGGTTAACTAGATTTTGACTTGGACTATAGATATTTTATGCTTTAATAAGTAACAGCTTAAATTTCAAATAATCTAAACTGTGTATACATCTAGAAGATTTTGTTGTCTTAGAATTTACCCATTTCTTTATTATACCCACTAGAAAATAATTCCATGCCATTATGATAAATTTTGTGCTTTTGACATTTTCCCTGTTATCTTTCTTTATACATTATTATTTTTGTGCTCCCCACATTCTTTGTATTCTTTTTTATGTATCACCAAGATGAAAGTATTATTTACGTAATAAACATGTACATGTATTTATACTATTTCATTCCGGTTCTCGGCCCATTCAACCCTAAAGATTAAATTAGACTCACCTATGCTACAGATGTTAAGAAGAGTCCATTGTCTTTTCAGGAGTGGATTTGTTATTAAACTTGATGTTTTACATCTTAAAAAATGTCAGACTTGGCCAAAATGTATTACAGCTTTCAACAGTTTATTTTACTGCTTAATTTAATGGGCATGAATACGATTTTTGTATTATATATTTTATTTTATTCTGTGCTTTTTTGTTAAAGTTAAATTTTTTGATAATTATTTAATAGCAAGTTTGATTTGCAATATCCTGTATTTGTAATGGTTGTGTTTCCATTCTTGCTGGTATGCCAGCCAGCTGGGTAATTTTTAATAATTTTCTTCTAATTACTATAGTACATTTGTGTTATGTGTCCTAATTATTTATTGACTACTGATAGCTTTAATGAACACCAAATTTTGTTTTAATTTATTGTCCCTAAGTTTGAACAGCCTTTAGAATTAATTGTTAAACTTGAATTAGTGATACTGGTATGGTACCTATTGTTGGACACCCTTTCGCTGCTCGTAAATGAACAAAATTTTTTGACACTTTATAATGTCTGCTTTTAAACAATAAATAAAACATGTTACAAAAATTACGACTGATAATTCCAGTACCCCCCATTTAATCACTAATCCTTCTATCGTACTATCCAACATTTTCTTTCACAAGCTGGGAGGGGAAATAATGTCATTCAATCAGCATAAAAACATACACTGTCTGATAATAGGTCCTCCTGCAGTCATTTTTAAAATGGGCTGAATTCACTGTTTGTTTCATATTTTCCACCAAATCTATCAAGTTTACTTGAACTGAAGATATTTGGTAAAAACCACCATTTCTGTCCAAAATTAGGTATCATACCAGTACTGTTTTCAATTGGCATATGACTTAAATGGATTTTTTTTTCAAAGTTAAGTGAAATATGAAATATATATGTTTTTTTTTTTTTAAAATTTGAAAATTGAGCAATGATAGAGAATCATAGAGTAGTGATATTTACTCACACAGCATGGTAGCTTTGACTTTACATAAGTAATGAAGGCAAACATAAATATTTAAGTATGACAGAATTACATTTTTACATGCGAAAAACCATGCACATACAGAATTCAACATATTTTTAAAGGCATACATGCTGTGATTTTGATTATATATATATATATATATATATATTAGACCAAAACTTTTATTTAAAAAGTTAAAAAGATATATTGCTTTAGAAAGTTTTAAGGTATGCATATAATCACCAAGAATAAATGTAATACTCCAATGACTAATATTCCAGTCATTCATGTAAGAATACAAATGTTTACTTTATCATTATTTACATTCAATTTCTTTTCACAAATACAACATTATAGAAAAAGATTTTCAACCTGATATATTTTAAAAACATTTTATTTGTATAAACTGTTGAATATTTGAAAACTTTCAATACAAAAATAAAAATCCATATTGACATGCTTGTATGCCTTTAAGTAGGACATTTTTACATGCAATAAAATCAGACACATACAGAATTCAACATATTCTTAATTATGATTTCCTTTATCAAGTATTTTGTCTTTCTTTGAAAATCAAAATAATGAAATGATCATCTATTGTGGATTTTCCCCCAATACAAGATCTAGATTCTTCTTTGGCAGCATTGACAAAATCACAGACAAAATTTATCATGCATAAAACTTGCACCAGTAAAATACTAGAAGGCCATAATCAATACTTTTATTTTTTGATGTAATCAGATGAAGTTTTAGTACATTATTTAAACTCTTGCTTTAGATAGTTTTGATGTGTATAAGAAAATATATTTTACACCATTCTTTTCTGCATTGGAAATTTTTTTTTGATAAATCACAAAATTAAAGTATAAAATAATTTTGTCATAATTTCAACTTTATTTTAATTTTTCAAATAAATGAAAAGAAAATCATTTTTCTTTGATGAAATGATATAGATTTTTATGTAGTGAAGAAAAAATAAATTTTATAATTCATATTGTGTGCTTATAACACTACAGTACTATTGCAATATATTTACATTTGGAATATCTGATGAGTCTTGTCATCATACGACTGCACTTGATTTTAGAAAGGATTTTGCAAATTGAATTTTAATTTTTATAAATGTACGTGTTACTATTTTTGGCAACAGAATACATGTAGTACCTACATAAGATTTACTTATATTGACCTTCTTTTTATAAATTGTTGTTTATCTAGGTATACAGGTCAATTTCAACATGTATTTGTTTACATTATTTGTACTACAGTCAGTCGTAAAAGTGTAATAAAATGACTTGCCTTTTTGACATAACATGTTTGTTGTATTTTTTTAATAGTCTGCTTGTTAAATTGTTGTTTTACATCCTATAAAGAATTTGTCACTTATTCCAAGATGACACAAGTTTTAGGTGAAGTGGTACAAATTTTAGACCTATGCTATGGACTCCGACTAACACCAAGCAGTGAGGGTCGTTTTACGTGCTACACCTCGGTTTTCAGTCTCATCCAATAGACTTGTGACTTTCACCTGCAGAGCACAATATTACTCTAATTATCACTATCCAGATGGGTGTAAGGGTTGTGCACATACTTCTTACCAATGTGACCTGGGTATGATCCTCAGCTTTGACAATGAAGTATGTGGATGGCATGGCGGTGACTAGCTAGAACATTTTAGATTGGGTTTCCTCTGATTAGTCTGGTTTCCATCCACAGTAAGCACCACTCACACCAAAATTGGAGCCAACAAGGGAAATTTATACAAGTTTCGTAAATTTGTTAATTGTTGTAAAAAATCAAGATTATACTTGACCATTGTTTCATAACAATGACAACATATTTGAATTTATATATCATTTAACACTTATCAAACTTGGCTGAAATATGCCAAATGATTTTTGGAAAAATTCAAAAATGCGAAAATGGTCAATGTGTAGAAGATAAAGAGTGATGAATATAAATTACAGTAAGCCTTCCATTCCGTGGCTGAAATGTGATTCATTTTTATGAAAAATTTACAACACTAAACACAACATGAACTCCAAACATTGTTTATTTCCAATTCACTCTAAGAAAAATTTACAGATATCATTGACACATAAAAAGTTTAAATACTACATTTTTCTCAATTCATTGTCACATGTATAAAAAGACATTGAACTTACACATGTTACATGTGTATATCTGTCAGTGAGTGCACTGAATTATTTGTGATTTGCGTACCAACTTGTGTTTGATATATCGATGGGTTCATTCATTTTTTCTAACCAGATTAACTATGATAAAATGTAGGTGTATATATTGCTTTAAACATTTGTTTAATGTGTATAGATATTTTTATTACAGATGAAACCAGGGTGGGGGCCCTGAGTTGAACATACTATTGTCTGCTTCTGTCCAACGGTACCGGTAGTCCTACTTAGGATTTTGGTTAAAGTTTCATAACTGCTCATCATTCATTCAAAATGGTTTCACAGGTAGGGAAAATGTAGGCCCTATTGATTTATCTCTGCATACTTAGAATATTGATATATATAATTAGTTATTGCAGGAAATACTTAATGATCTAAAAAAGTTTTAAATAATCAAATTTATGAAAATGTGTACAGATACAATAAATCCACAGATAACCTGCATGCATACACACATACACACTTACACACATGCACACATACATTCTGTATGTGACACTTGAATAATTTTAGATGTTTATTTATACCAATATAGTGAGCCAAGGTGAAGAAATGACCTAGGCTCAGACAAATAGAATAAAAAGGTGAATAACCTTAGAAATAGGTATCATAAGAATTTGCAATTTTATAAATGTGATTTTCTATCTAGGACATATATCTGCACCAAATACAGTGAGCCTAGGTGACAAAAACAACTTACAAATGTACATAAAGCACATACAACTAAAATCAACTAAGGGAAATAAACCTAACAATAAGGTGATAGGGGTGCAATTTTTGTATGTGATACTATTTCTACTTAAGATGTATACCTACATCAAATATGGGAGGCCTAGTTGGGATAATCAGAAAGATATGACTAAGATAAAGAAAAAGTATGGAAGGACCCATAGAGACACTAATAAAAATTTGTTGATTTCATTCAATATTGATCCACACATTTTAGATATTTTATCACTTTGATTCTAGCACAATTTCTCAACTAATTTAATGTTTATATAATCTCAACAAATACTACTCTTATAACAAAAAAAACCCAACAAAATACAAAAAACTCAAGAACACAGAAATCTATTCACATAATTATTGTCCAATTCACATAAGATGGCAGGGCGGTGGAACCTTTTCTGTATCATAAGGATGATTCTACTCACTTTTCAGTTGATACAAGCTTCATGAGAATTGCATTTCATTCTGCAATAGGTATACAGAGGTATGATGGCAACTAAGAACAATTACTCTTGACAATGTCATTTCAATGTTGTTGTGTTGCATTACCTAAAATCTAAATTCGTCCAGGTAAAGAAAGGATTCACGAGACTCCACCCCGCTACGTTATAAGAATTTGACTATAGTTTTGGTAAAATCACACGGAAACAAGAACAAAGTACAGAGCTAACAGAAAATGTCTTTCACGGTGATAGTGTTGTTGTTGTTGTTGACGATGAATCTGATTTGTGTTTGAACACTCCAGCACCATATAAAATCAAAACGACGATGATTACTAGTATAAAGAATACAACTAAACCTAAGATTATCTTCATCTTCGTATTCTTCCACCAGTACTTCTTTCTGATTCGTTTGGCCGTCTTTTGGAAAGTTGCAGACTGTTAAACATACAAAGAAAAAAAAAATTTATAATGATGATAAAAAAACATGCTCCCTCTCTTAAAAAAAACCATAAAAACATTCCCATATTTATCACAGATTTATCAAATGTGACTGAATTTTCTTATATCATGTAACCCTTCCAACCTTTCCATTTATGCACGAATAATTTTTAAATTTAATGATGTCATGATACTCAACTTGTTGGTCTTACCTCAGACAGACATTGAAAATGCATTATGCTGTCAAGAAATTTGACTAACTTTCGTGAAAATGTGATGTATCAATTGATTAGCAGGTTTCTAATAATTGTCAGCATAGAAAAATAACCGAGTGACAAGTTTTGATGGTATTTGTAATTAAATTGTTTGTGATATTATTGGTGCTTTATGTCACACTCCAGAATTGTTCAGTTATACCAAGGTAGCCAGCTTTTAATTTTACATTTATTATGTATCCAAGAGGAGATCACTGCCCTTCCACATATAAACTGATAAACTGTAATATAATTTATGAAACAAAGCATCACAAGTGATACTAATCCCCTCACAATGGAAATATTGTTTAATAACTGTAGAGCACTGACAATAATATTTCAATGAAATGATCAAAGGGCAATAACTCTGTAAAAAGGGAGCACAGGTTACGAAATGCGAACTCGTCTGAGATATTACAATAGTTAACCCTTGTATCAAGTTTCATGAAATTCCGTTGAGAAATAAACTTGTTAGAGCACTGACAATAATATTTCAATGAAATAAACAAAGGGCAATAACTCTGTAAAAAGGGAGTGCAGGTTATGAAATGCCAACTCGTCTTAGATATTACCATAGTAAACCCTTGTATCAAGTTTCATGAAATTCCCTTGAGAAATAAACTTGTTAGAGCACTGACAGTAATATTTCAATGAAATACACAAAGGGCTATAACTCTGTAAATAAGGGAGCGCGGGTTACTTAACGCAAATTTGTCCGAGATATTACCATGGTAAACCCTTGAATCAAGTTTTGTGAAATTCCGTTAAGAAACAAAATTATTAGAGTGCTGACATACATATGTATGTACCTACATATGAGCGTAATCCTATATTCACACTGAACTTTGTTTGGGAGGGGATAATAATAAATTAAGCTAATTAATTATCAAAATTAATAGACAGAATTTACAGCAGGGTAAATAATCATTAAAATCTCGCTAATGAGTAATTACTAAATCTACAAATGTACATACACTGGCTTCCAGTTCCTCCGTCTTGTCAATCAGATTATCAAGTCGTTCGCCTCTCTCTAATACACGTTCAATATTCTGAGTCATGACGTCTTTGACTTCGTCAACCTGAGATCTTAAAGCTGCCATGTGATCACCTGCCCCTGGTTTAGAAAATTTTTCCTGGAATATAAAATATTCTCTCGAATTCAACTTAAAACTGAAGTTATGTGTCACTGTAGACATGATATGTTAAAGAACCCACACCCAGGGGTTGGGCCCTATACATGTATTCCCTTTATTGTACAGGGTCCTGTGTTCTTTCAGTTGGGAATTACAAACCTCAATGGGCCAAATTGGGGGAAAAGTTTCCACTAATACTACAATAATGACACAAAAATTTATTCATCCAACTTGTTTTATTTAACTGACATGGTTTTCATTTGAAAACATGGAAGCTTTGACTGAGTGGTAAATAAAGTTATATTTCGGAAACAGAGGTTTGATATAACAATGTGTAAGCCTTTATTTCAGCTGTATATCTTCACCTCTGTTTTCTCGTATAATCTTAATTTCATTACAGGTGCTATGCACCTTTATACAATTCTTAATTGTGAAATTCTCCCTTGTTAGCACACCAAATGTGAGCTGTACAGTAAACATACTGTTACCAACTGAGCTATCTGGCCAATACCCTCCGCAACACTACAATATTAATCCCTGACATCAGATTAGCATCACTATAGGTGAAAATTTGTGGTTCTTCACCTACAGTCAGTCATGTCTCCATAAAAAATTCTTGTCAAGATGCAGTTTAAACAAAAATAAAACAAAACAAAATCACCTTCACCTACAGCCAGTCATGTCTCCATAAAAAATTCTTGTCAAGATGCAGTTTAAACAAAAATAAAACAAAACAAAATCTTTGAAAATTTGGCATAGGACAACTAGAAATTGTTGTTTACATGTACAATGTATTACTTTAAAAAGTTGCATTTTACCATATTTTGTGCCATCACAAAACTAAATTCACTATCCAGGTCATGTGACCCACAGCTTACGGCTCTCATAGCCAATGTGCCACTCTGAAATTTCCTTTTGATCTGAAAAATAATACATGTATTGGTATAAAACAAATGTAGTAGTAAAATTATAGTTTGAACCAGTGTTACCTATAGAAACATGACTATAATGTACATGCCGACTAAAACACTCATCTAACAGTGACCCCCATTTTAAAAATCAATATTTCAAGAAAATTTGGTCGCAATTATATACCGAAGCTGAAATTAAAATTTCATAACTAAAGACTCAATGTTTTTTTAAGATGGTTATGACCCCTAAAGTTTAAAGGAGATCTGACTATGGAATTTCAGACAATTATATAAGCTGTGTGCATTTTTTATTACAAGCATACTTAATTATGTTAATTTACAATGGGATCTAATATATTCATTATCAGTATCAAAATGATGTAAGCACTCAAACAGCCAAATTATAATTGCACCAGCATATCGTTACATATAATTAAAAGCATTTTAAATAACAGATCCTCTAAACAAAACTACACAGACAGAAAATTGAACACTTCCTGCAACAATACATATTTGTAATTTTCTAAACAATAATATAACTCAAGGTTCTACTTTTAACATTTTATGTTGATTTCTGAATTATTTGCTCTTCAATGTTACTAGTACAATTAGTTGAACTACATGTATACAAAGTGTGGTTTGCTTTAACATGGTCATGTGGACGGCATTAATTTGAAATTTTCACCTTCATTTTAAATTCACCTTCTTGTTTTAATTTGTTGTAAAAATTGCAACTTATTATTGGGCGACATTTTCAAAGTACCAGTTCAAGTAATCATTAACCTTAACAGCTGACATAATATGTAATGGTTGGATCAACAAAAACATTGTCCTAGCTGCAGGATCTTAATAATCAAGCATAAATTCTTTAGTATGATGTTACAGTGGAATCTGTCTTGAAGGATCACTCTCATGAAAGACCAGCTGTCTTCTGAGACCACATTCTGAAAACCACTTGGTTAAATAATCTGTTAGACAACACCTCTTTTGAGATACCACCTGTCTTGAGAGACCACATTTCAGTGGCAGATTGGGTGGTGTCTCAAGACAGGTTCCACTGTATACCGGTAAGTAAATGAAAATCACCCAAAAAATAAACTACCTCTGCCAGATAAGCATATGGTTGATTTTTGCCAAAGTCAGGGTTAGCGGCACACATGTAAATCATTCCGTTCTCTATAATACAGTGGAACAAAAAACTGAAAATGACATGCAAAAAAATTGTAAAAACATTGTTAATGAACACAAATAAACAAAGAAGGAAAACGTCAAAATTATTTCAAAATGCAAATGTTAATGAAAATGAGAATGAAAAATTAAAAAAGTTTTGTTATTTAAATTTAAAATGTGTTAGGAAATTGTGTTAACAGTATTCTTTCACAGATTTCAGGTCAAAATTTCATTTTCATGTACAGTTGTGTTTTTGGTAATTACTTAGTGAGTAAAATATAAACACATCAACCTAAAACAAAGTTGATTACTTACAAATGTAACCCCTGTGGTCACATTTAGACTCACCCAAATCAATAAATAGTATGGTACACTGTCATAACTCTGGGGTGAACAAGTTATTATTAATGGCAAAAATATTGTAAAAATAAGATTCTAACTCATACACTCCTGAATTATGACAGTAGACTTAACCATTCTTTGAAACTGAAGATTTCAAATTTGCCTACAGCTGATAAGTCAACAATTCAGCATTTTTTCTTTGCATGGATTATTTTATATAGAGAAGTTGCAAAGCATCTTAGAAGCAACATCAGCTCTTCACAATCACATCCCATTTTGAAATTGGGAAAGCAATTTTTAAAACATTGCTGTAATATTCATGAAAGAATATTTTTTAAACTGATGAAAACATATTATGATAAAAGAAACAAACATAACTAAATCTTTACAAATTTCTGTGAAAGGTACCTTTAAGTTGACAAAAACATGTGTCTAACTGAAAGTGTCATATTTTGTACCCTAGGTCATACTTTGTACTAAGGTTATATTGTGTACCAAAGTCATATTTTGTACCCTAGGTCATACTTTGTACTGAGGTTATATTGTGTACCAAAGTCATATTTTGTACCCTAGGTCATACTTTGTACTGAGGTTATATTGTGTACCAGTGTCATATTTTGTACCCTAGGTCATACTTTGTACTGAGGTTATATTGTGTACCAAAGTCATATTTTGTACCCTAGGTCATACTTTGTACTGAGGTTATATTGTGTACCAGTGTCATATTTTGTACCCTAGGTCATACTTTGTACTGAGGTTATATTGTGTACCAAAGTCATATTTTGCACCCTAAGTCATATTTCATATTCAATCAATTCATACTTTGTACTGAGGTCATTTTTGTACATGTACTTAAGTCATACTTTGTTCCGAAGTCATATTTTGTATCCAGGTCATAAATTGTACTTAAATTATACTTTGTACTTAGGTCACACTATACACAGTACACTCAGGTCATATTTAGTACTTAGGGTACACTATACACTCAGGTTATACTATGTACCCAGATCATACTTTGTACTCAGGTACCCAGGTCATAGTTTGTACCCATGTAATACTTTGTACTCAGGTAATACTATGTACCTAGGTCATACTTTGTACTGAGGTCATACTTTGTACTGAGGTCATACTTTGTACTCAGGTAAAACTAGCTATGTGTGTAGGTCATACTTTGTACTGGGGTAGTACTATGTACCTAGGTCATAATTTGTACCCATGTAATACTTTGTACTCAAATCATACATTTTACTCAGGTCATACTTTGTACTCAGGGCATACAATGTACAGGGGTTCAAAATTCCCAAAGTCCTAAGTCTGGGACTTGGTTAATTTGGGTTTGGACTTGGCATTTAGAAATACTTGAAGTATGAGGGACTTGCCTCAATTGCATTCATTTAATTTTACTATATTACTTTTTAACAAAATTCAGCATGGACTCAATTGGACTTGCCAGAAATTTACTCTCCAAGTCCCAGACTTGAGTGTCTAAAAATGAATTTTGAATACCTGTATGTACCTAGGCCATACTTTGTACTATTGTAAAAACTTTGTACTCAGGTCATAATTTGTACCTAGGACTAAGGTCATACTTTGCACTCTTGTAATATTTTGTACTCAGGTTAGTCATATTTTGTACATTTTGTCTTTGTTTTTATTCAGATTAATAAAGACAGTAAAGAAAGTTCTAGGAGAAAATCACATGCAAGTATAGTAAAATCGACCTGGCGGGGGGAGTCTTGTGAAGTCTTGTGAAGCCTTTTCTTACGTCGACAAGTATAAATTTTACATACATGTAATAAAGCTTAACAATTAAAATTACACTGGCTAGAGTAATTGTTCCTACTTGTCACCATACATAAAATACAATGTAACATCCAGTGAGGAATAGAACATTTTCCTCGTGCAGCTTGTCATAACTAAAAAGTCAGTAGAATCATCCATATGATAATCAAGAGGTTACTCCGCCCCGCCATCTTATGTGAATTTGAAAATATACATTAATGCTAACAAAGGTCAAACTAATTAATGTGCACAACACAAAACAAAACAGCAAAATTCACTAGAGGTCAAAGGTTATCAATATGTAATACATACTTCTGAGATTTGTATGTAGTTTTCCCATCATTCCGCATAGGAATATTTGGGAGCATGGATTCTGCAACATTTTCAAATGTTCCGGCCCCAATCTGGTGACTGCATAAAATAGTGGAACCTCTTGAAATACAGCTGTAAGTTATCGTCATCTGAAATGTACATCCAAAGAAAATAACAACTCTGAATACAAATGTACACTGTTGTGGGGCATGGACAGATCACACATACACACAGACATATAAACACATGCACACAAAATGACATACACAAATAAACACATACATATGTAAACACAGACACACATGAACACATACACACAATGACACACATGTAAATGCATACACACATAAACACACACACAATGACATGTAAACATGTAAACACATGTACACAAAAATATACACATGTAAACACACACATACACACAATATGGCACACACACACACACACAACCATTAACATACATGTAAATGTATAAACATGTAGTTCTACATGTTAATGTACATGTACATGTTTACAAACACACACTGTACTTTATATGTACACACACACACATGTACACATACCAATGCATACATACCGATAAACCATATGTAAAGTTGAGATACATGTATTAAGCCATCAACAGGTACCTCATGCATGATGCTTAATACAGCACAATTATAGATAAATTTACATATGTCATTCATTTACCACAATAGAGGAATATTTTTTGTTCTACGCCATATGTTGACAGGTAATTAATATATATGTTACATTCAGTGTGCAGTGGTGAATCATTAAGATTATGACATAAACTTGTAGATTAAATATTGCAAACTTCATTCGTATTTGTGGACAACAAAGTCTGTAATTTCTGAATGTAGCCTCTGTGCCCAGTAATTAATTCTTGTAATTAACCTATATATACTGGTATATATGCCCATAGGGTATTAATCATTGACATGGATATATTGATGTGGGAAATGTTGCTGGGAAACAGATTAAAAGTCTAGGAAGGGGAGAAAAATGTGTGGGAATCAGAACAGATATTTCTGCCTAAATATGACTGAGAAGGTTTTGTACATCAAAGAAATAAACAAGTTTTTGTCAGTAAAATTGACCAGAAAAAATAAAAAAGAAAGATCAACAAGAGGACAAAAAGGTGGAAGAAAAGAAGTTTACCCTACTTCATTTTACAATGAATTTGTTTGATCTTATCCAAGTGATATGAGGGCTAAACAATAACAAGAGGCCAAAGTGGGCCTAATTTGCTCACCTGAGAACCAAATGTGGGGGGGGGGGAAGACCAAGAAGAATATGTTACAGGCTCAGGCTGGCCAAAATATATATAAATATGGTAGAGGATTATGAGTACTTGTTTTGTCCAAATCACTTCAGCGGTTTCCATGAATGAAGCTGACCATGTGAAAAAATTAACCCCTCCCCCACCTTTTTTTCAGTCTTATGAAATTAATAAAATCTAAAAATTCTTGCACAAAGACATTTCTTCACTTGACTACAGGTAAAGCACATAAAATGAAGGCATTGTAGTGAATACAAAGGGAGATAATAAAAGAAATCATACAAAAATGAAAGAATTCCTGTAAAGATTTGTCAAAATCCGTTCAGTGGTTTCAGAGAAGAAGTTTAAAAAATGAAAAGTTTACGTATGGATGATGGACGGGGAGTGATCATATTAGCTTACTTGAGCTTTTGGCACAGGTGAGCTGAAATGAGTTTTGAGGAAAATTTTAGATCTTGACTTAAGTTTGAATACTGTATGTAGAGTCATCAAATTTCATTGGGGGTTTAACTAAATTGTTTTCATGTATCAAGGAAATTAAATTCACAATGAAATTAATTTTCATATACTAGACTAAGTAATCAATAGCAATAGTTTCCTTTACAAACAAATAATAGTTTTTTTTACTTTTTGCTGTAACATGTTATAAATGTCCCCCATTTTATTATATATGCATGGAAAAGAAAGCATGCCTTTATTTAATAATTAAGGAGATTTAAAGTCTGTCAGAGTCAAAGAGTATATGTACAAATTCAATTAAAAGTAAAACAAGTCTGCTACTCAAGATTCAAAGTATTTTCAATTCAATGAAATTTAGTGCCAATAAATTTGTTTTATTCTTAAAACATCAAAATGATATCCCACAAAAATGTCCGAGTCTACAATATATGAATTACTGTAGATTATATTATGGAAACAAAATGGAGGATTTGATGTTCAAATGAAATACAGACACTCACTTCTTACCAGTCTTACTGGGTTTGAACCTCGTATTGGACTGGGGAATATGTGAAATGCAATAACAATCGCCAGCTCTGACAGGTGGCTTTTCTTAGGCTATTCTGGATTCCTCCCTCAGTATAAGAAACCCTCACATCAACATCAGAGCCAACGAGCGACCTTTTATAAATGTTTTGTTAATCGTTGTAAAATAGATAAAGTTTATGGCAATTTTGCCAAAGAAGTTGTAGGTATGAGCTCGAGTATAACCTGGTTATGGGAACGAACCACAAATTTACACTCTCGAGGTATACATACAAATGTACTCAAACCAACTAAGCATGACCCATCAATGTTTCAATAGAAATTTACATTCTACTTTATCAGTTATAGGGTTGCGACCAGTTTTCAATGTGGAGGAGAGAACCTGGTTATAATGTACCTGGAAAGAGACCATCTTCTTTCCACGAGGAAAATTTCTCACAATATCAGCCTGGGCTCTAACTTAGTAACTACTTGTTGACTCAATGATATTGTAATAAAGCACGATGCTTTAACCACTCCATCATGGAGGCACAATAATAGGTGAATTCCAGTATAGTTTACCTCTTCAACGGAAAACTTACTCATTTACTGTGTAAAATTGATAAAAAAAAACTTAGGATATGATTTAAGGTAACTTAGAAATCGACTCTTTATCTGTTAAAAGTTATTGATGTAAAGAAAACATTATCAAAAATATGATTCAAACATCTCTTATGTGGTTGTTTTCGGGCTAAAATTTAAAGCATACAAATTTTAAAACATATGTCTGATTATCTATAAGTATCTAACAGTAATACAGCATTTTTAAAAATTACATATGTACAATAATATAACTAAATATATAGATCTATTAATGATTACAACATTCCACCCACTGTTATATATTCACACCTTCTTTAAAATATTCATTGTTAAATTCAAATATAAAAAAAACCATTTAACTTTATTTCAACTTTCACTTTTTAAAATAACTTACAACAGTTTTGTTTGTCTTTGTAGTTTGTATAACAGATCCCAAAAGTGGTACAAAAAATGCATACACACTCAAACGTCACATTGTGTTTAGAAAGGGACGTGTTATACAGCGATTGTCACAAGTTTGATCTATTTACCGATAGTACTGTAGGCCTACTGCAGTATCCATGATAAAGCGGCTCGTAAGTAACAATACGGAAGTTCTACAACATCTTTAATGAAATTTTCGTTTTACTTTTTACCACTCAGATAATCTAAAGATGTTCATTTAACACCGAGGAACGAAAATGACATTGTGTACTCTTCTGACAAAATGTAATATACGTTGTAAATTTCTTACCTTGTCAACAAACTTCAGCTTGACATGTGTAGAGGAGGATGGGGGCGTTTCGTCTAGCAGACTATACATCCGGAAGTAGGTTGACCAATCAGATAAGTAGTTACTGCTTTTGACATTTTGGCGGGAATTCAAACTCTCAAAAACTTGTCATTGCTTGTAAAGTTCATACGTATTTTGTTCCATATCAAAATAACATTAATTTTACCAGACAAAGCAGTAAATTGTCGTGTGAAATTGTAAACACAGAGATTAGATATAAAACTGTTTCCATTACAGATAAAGTTACTCTGTTTGACATTTACATACACAAATTACGTTTCAGCTATGGTGGATCTAGAGGGGTGATTTATGGGGATTGCAACCCCTTTCGGCCTTTGATTTTGGCTTTTATTCAAAAATAAAGAAGTGAAGATTAAACACTGTTGAGGTTTCTTTTAACATCAAATTAAATCCGAGTAATGAACTTACGAAATGATGGGTTTACAGTGTTTGGAATCCAGAAAATGGCTTCCCAAAGCTTTTAAAAATTAAAAATAACAAATTTTCTGGACGTCCTCACGCATTCTCTTTCTAAGAATTGTGTATGGTGAAACTCATTTAATTCTGGAGGGTAAGCCTCAATTTAATGTAACAAATAGGATAAAAACGAGACTTTGGGCAGCGATATATCGCTGCTTTGGGCTTTTAAAACTTTTATGAACATTTCTGGGAAGTATATCCGGACCACGAAGAAAACGATGTTTTGTGTCTGTAAGATAGAAAACACCCCATCGAGCTTCCGAATTGGATTATTTCCAAGGGTGTGTTCCCCGAACGCCTACTGGACTAGGCCTAAAACAACATCCAGTAAGTACGTACGGGAGCAAATGAAAGGCCAACTAAAGGAACTTCTGTATTTTGCCTGTAGTATTTCAAAGATATTTTGAATTCTTATGTACAACTAGTAAAGATATAAATGTAAAAGAAAAAATATCATAGAATTTAAAATTGTCTACTGGTATCCGAGGAACCAAGTCCATGTATACCATAATTTTACATATCGTTTTTAACTTTACAAATCAAGTGTTATCTTCATTATTCACTTTCGTTACTTCTGTGTCAAGTAAATGTATATTGCATCTGCAATGGTCAATTTGTTTTTAATTTGAAATACAACAAAAAGCATTGAATTTTGTTTGTGTATGTCCCTAACCCCTAGTCGTAGCTGAGTTCCACTTTGAATTTGTTCTATCAATCAGAAATATTAATGAAGAGATCATAATTCAGTGTCTGGAGGCTATTAGGCCGAAATTCTGCCCTGATTTCAAGTAAAATACTTTTTATGCTGAATCAGCGATATAACTTTATATATCGTTGGCTGAATCAATCTTCTCTTGAGAACTGAGATAATCAGCGATATATAAGTTTGCTTTATATATCGCTGCGATAGTCAATGAGATTTACTGGCGGATAGTTGGGCGTATATTCGCGTCTGGGCGCAGAAAATACACATACGGGCTTCCAAATTTCAATATTTTCTGAAATGAAATCATGCATTGCCTCCACTACTTAGAGTTATGTGCAGTGGCTAGGAAAGGATTCAGGCTGAAACGCGGTGAGAGTCCGTCCCCTGAAGTTGACAAAACAGGTGTAAATCTTTAATTATTATTTCTTTTAAAATGTCAGAAAATTTAAAAACAACAAATTACTCTCCGCTCGGCGAATATATTCTAGGCTTGCTACTTTAAATACTCGTCTGCCTCTGGTAAGCTATTCATTTTATAACAGTTAAAACGTATAATACTATGCCATCAGTTTAAGCCCCCTCCCCTTGAAAAATTTCCAGATCCGCCCCTTCATTTCAGTGGTCTGGCGGATTAAAAGAGTTGTTATTAAACAAGGGGCGGTTCCAGGTAAATCAACATGGGACACTGTTTCTGCAACGCATACATCACCAATAGCAGATTGAGGACTTAAAGTTGGAAGTGGTACAAATTTGAAAATTGTCTTTAACTTTTCAAATTTTTAAGAGAAAAATTAAAGGGCACGCTCTGAGTCTCCTTCATCACTGCACGCATTTCTAAGTGTTGGGCTAATTGTGAGGCAATATTTCATTAGGGATCGGGTTTTACACATTTTCCAGATAATCTTTTTTTACTTTGGAATCCCTTTTTTTCTGTATCCAGACGTGAAAATATGCATAGCAATCCGTTTTGAACCATAAAGTCTTCCACTTCTGGTCAGTGCAGGTTTGAGCCTTTCCAGAGCCTAAGCTGATTTTTATGAGAAAGTTTGCCAGTTTACTTGCGGAAGGCCAGTGGTTCCTTCCCTGTTACATAATAATGTGTTCTCTCCTCCACCTTTAAAAACTGGCCAACATATAACTGAAAAATTGTTGAGTGTGGCAAGAAATACCATTAAAAAAAAAAAAAAAAAAATCAATTACTACCAGTTTCGTGAGTAGGAGACTAAAGATTCCTCAAAAAGGCTGCAACTTCGAAATAAAGACCACTTAACCTACTGATTCAAAGTGGTCTGAATAATGAGGTAGTCTATTTAGACTGGTACTGTAATTATGAAATATTTATCAAGAGACTGGAAATTTATGGTCTGAAATGTAAGATGGTCTTCTAAGTGAGGTGGTCTTTAAGCATAGTTCCACTGTATAGCCTTAGTTTCACTTTCAATATATTTTTATGCCATGTCCCTGTACTTTGAACTTTGAATAAATCTGGACTGATTTTTTGCAGTGTCATGTGGTCTGCTTTCAACCTTTATGCAATTAGCATTTTATTCTGGCTCCAAAGTTCCTTTTTAAAGAGACATTAGCTGTTTTTATCCAAAAAAAAAAAAAAAAAAAAAAAAAAAAAAAGATTTTGAATCTTTTAATATATATTCAAATATATTTTGTGAAAATAAAGTCAGGTCCAGAGTGGTATGCACATACAAATGCTCAGGTTGAATTAATCAGTTGCAAGTGAATTATTGTCAAACTGGGTTTCTGAAGCAATTTTCACAAAATATATAAGAATTTAAGAATTCTTATGCCTGTCTATATCTCTGTTCTGTTACTGTATACCAATCTAAGTAGTGAAAAAGGAAAGAATTAAAAAAAACACACAGCTAATGACCCTTTAGACTGGGTAACTTCTTAATAACAAGTACAGAATATGAAATGTAGAAAAAGATAAAAAGTACAAAATAATTATAATAAATATGTTTTATTGTTACATTTGTGTATGTAAATGTTAAGTTTGTACATTAATTTATCACAATATATTATTTCCCTTGCAAGTTGTTGTTAATATTTATATATATATAAATGCTTACACATATCATTACAATCTTATTAGAATATGCACCTGCAGTCTACATAAGTCTCACTTTTATGTCATTCTTCTATCAATGATGAAAAATAAAATAAAATACATGAATTGAAAATATTTGTCAACTTTCAAGTCAAAGAGGTATGATTTTGCCATAGTGTTGCCATTTTTCATACATACAAGTAACCTAGGTAAATTTACGTTGTATCTTTCACACTATTAACAGTTGACTTATTCTCCCCTAAAACACAATTGGACAGACCCAAGTCATTTATTTACAAAGTAGTCCATTGTTTTTCAGAGGTTGATGAATTAAAATTAAAAATGAAACATCACTGCAAAAAAGCAGTGCCATTAAACTTATGTATAGGGCAGTCAGATAAATAAATTGAGGATACAGGTTTAGCTCATTCACCCCTAAAGACACATTTGGATTGGTCTAAGTCATTGACTTTTTTAATCCATCATTTTTCAAGGGCTGACGAGTTAAGGGACATGGCTGCGTGGACAAACATTTTAATCCGGCAATCCTTCATACATGTACCTTGATCTACATATGGTGTATATTGACATAAAAATGCCACAAGTTACCATGGCAATAAAAGAGAAAGTGTATCCATGTAAGACTGCTAAAATAATAGTATTGCAACATTACCGATTAAATGGTTTCTTTGTCAAAATGATTATCAATGCAATTGTTAAACAACCAAACAGTTCATTCATAAGTAGCATTTAAAATACAAGTTTAGATTAATGAGTAAAAAATAAGGTTAAACAATTTAAAATCACAATAATATATGTATATACCAGTTAATCACATATATTTGTAAAAGATAAAAGGTGTACAGATTACAGCGCAGCTGCATCAATAAAAGGCATAGAACAAAGTCTAATCCTAAAAAAAACCAATATAATATAGTACACAACCATTCAGTATAGATCATTAAAAAGTGTCTATAAAAAAACAAGACAAGTTGATTCGCAGATGTCAGAAGCAAGGCTACAACTTTTAAGAATTTCACAGAAATTTATGCAACCGATGAACATGGTGAAGATAATAAACCTGAATTTTGATAGACTGTATTATACTCTCACAACCAAACCGAGAAATAAAATGTAGAATACAACTGTAATACATATCAAGTATGTATGCAATTAAGTATTAATTCACCCCTAAAAACATAGCATCCCACTGACCTTAAGCAGAGTTCATCACTTTTGAGGGGTGGATGGTTTAAACAATATAGGCAAGAAGCCCGAATCATTAAATGAATTTAAATATACCTTCACAAAAATGTTGAATCCATTTTTTTTAATTGTTGAAATCAACCATTATTCTTAACTTAAGTACCTTGAATTCTATACCCTAGAATAACTTGTATCTATCTATGTACAAATATTGATATGTTTTCCAGTTATATGATGAAATGTGATTCTTGATATGCTCCATTTTTATCTTGCATATCAGAATCATGGCCTTATCACTGTAAAAACTATGTCAGTGTGTTAAAACGACTTAACAGTCAGGTCACCCAAATCAAAATCCAAGCTTTTAACTGCATGTAAAAATGTCATGATGGAAAAGAAAAAGTCTATGATTGTACTATATATAAATTTTGCCAGGTTCCATTTAATGGACTTTACCTGATTCAGTACATTTTACTATAACAACCCAGTGTTAGGAGTTTCCCATAACAACCAAATTTGATACCAAATTTGAATTTAAGTAAACCTAAAAACTAAAAACTTTCTTTAGAAAATACATAAAAATGTGAAGTGCTGCTCACTTGATAATGCACTACATAAACTGCAATAGAATCTATATAAAATCCACAAAAATATTGAGAAAACAAAACTTTGAATTGCACATCTAAAGACTGATGTGAATCTACATTTGGAAACTGTTAAAGCAGACTTGACATATTAAAGTCACAGCAAAACCAAAGTATTGCCCTTTGTTAGCTCACTAAGGGATTCAACAATATCATAGGCAGACATAACACACATCTTTATGAAAAGTATAAAAACAAAGAAGAAAAAAATAACATAGTTAAATAAGGCAAAAAAAATTCCTGAAGTACATGCGTAGGCAAGAATAACAGACATCACAGAGTTAAAGGTCATAACATCGCTTCTCTTCTTTTTAAAGGATAACACAAGCACATTCATTCTGTGTTGGGAACATCCTCATACAAATTGGAAATGTTTCCGTTTTTATGGTAGAAACATCCTCATACAAACTGGAAATGTTTCCGGCTTTATATAAGGAATGTCCTTCTATTTTTTTTTCCATTTTTATGGTAGAAACATCCTCATACAAACTAGAAATATTTCCATTTTTAAGGTAGAAACATCCTCATACAAACTGGAAATGTTTCCGGCTTTATATTAGGAATGTCCTTCTACAAACTGGAAATGTTTTTATGGTAGGAATCATTTCCTACAAACTGGAAATGTATCTGTTTTTAGGGTAGGAATCATTTCCTACAGACTGCAAATGCTCCATGTATTCATGACTTGGACTCTTTTGGATACTTTCATTAAATTTCAAAATGGTACAGATTTTTGTCAAGTGTTTAAGATTGTAACAGCAAATATTTTTTAATGTTTTATGAGTAGAATGGTGAACTTCTGAAACTCTGTCTGTTTAATTTCCAGATGCTTTAGACTTGGATGATTTTCCATACTTATTTCCCATCGATTCCCTATGCTTAGAAGACTGGCCAGCCGATGCTTGTAATCGAGTGTCAAAAATGAATGGTAGAGATGGACTGCTTTTGGATCTCTTTAAATCTGAAATACAGTAAAACATTTGCCAATGAATGAGGGTGACAACTTAATTTAATTTGCAATATAGACTATAATTATTAACTTTTCAGGACAATTAAACTCTCCTGATACAACTTATTCTGTTTAACATAAACAAGGAAGGATAAAAAGAAATATGAGTATTTATCTAAATAGTTAATTGTAACTTAAACAATCACTTTCACAGTATTCTTGAGGCCCACTGGAAAAAAAATATTAAACAGTGGAACCTGCCTTGAGAAACTGCTGTCATGAAAGGCCACCTGGCTTGTGAGACCACTGTTACAAAATACAACCTGTCTTGTGAGGCCACCGTCATAGAAGATAACCTATTTTGTGAGGCCATAGTCATAGAAGACCACCAGTTTCATGAGGCCACTGTCATAGAAGACCACCTGTCTTTTGAGACCACTGTCATAAAAGACCACCTCTTGTGATGCCACTGTTACAGAAGACCACCTGTTATGTGAGGCCACTGTCACAGGATACCTCCTGTTTTGTGAGGTCACTGTCGTAAAAGACCACCTCTTGTGAGGCCACTGTTACAGAAGACCATCTGTTTTGTGAGGTCACTGTCATAGAGGACCACCTCTTGTGAGGCAACTGTAATAGAAGACCACCTGTTTTGTGAGGTCACTGTCATAGAAGACCACCTGTTTTGTGAGGTCACTGTTACAGAAGCCCACCTGTTTTGTAAGGCCACTGTCATAAGAGACCACCTTTTGAGAGGCAACTGTTACAGAAGACCGCCTGTTTTGTGAGGCCACTGTCATAGAGGACCACATTTTGTGAGGCCACTGTTACAGAGGACCACCTGTTTTGTGAGGTCACTGTTACAGAAGCCCACCTGTTTTGTAAGGCCACTGTCATAAGAGACCACCTTTTGAGAGGCAACTGTTACAGAAGACCGCCTGTTTTGTGAGGCCACTGTCATAGAGGACCACATTTTGTGAGGCCACTGTTACAGAGGACTGCCTGTTTTGTGAGGCCACTGTCATAGAGGACCACATTTTGTGAGGTCACTGTTACAGAAGACCGCCTGTTTTGTGAGGTCACTGTCATAGAGGACCACATTTTGTGAGGCCACTGTTACAGAGGACCGCCTGTTTTGTGAGGTCACTGTCATAGAGGACCACATTTTGTGAGGCCACTGTTACAGAGGACCACCTGTTTTGTGAGGTCACTGTCATAGAGGACCACCTCTTGTAAGACTATTCTGAAAACCACAAAATCATCCATAACTGGTAGATGAATAAACTTTCGAGAGACAAACTCTTTTGTAAGCCAGCATTTCAGAGGTGGCCTTTAAAGTCACATTCCACTGTATAATATGAGCATCATGACAAAAATCACCTTTTGCATCTAGATGCCTTCGTTTGTGAGAGTCTCGGCTGTGATGTTCATCTTTTTTACTTGGAGATGTCTGGGGGCTGGGACTACGAGCTCTGTGATGGAAAGATGGTGCTGAAAAGAAAGAACCAATAAGAATTAGGTATACCATCACAGAATACATATAACATACATATCTTCAGATAAACATTATATATTAACACAAAAGAGAAAGAAAATTTAAAGATAAGCAAAACTTACAGACTGCCTCAAGGGATCATTTTGTTTACTTGACTACAAAAAAGGATTTCAAATCAACTGACTTATCATCAACAAGGGGATTGAACTCTCAACAGCAGCAAAGAACAATGAAAAAGTTGCAGTGATAATGTTATCAATTTCATGGGAAACTGTATAATTTTGCTGTCAAATTTAGAATTGTTGTTTTTTCATGTCACATGCAACATTTTTCAGTCATATGGTGCGGCCAGTTTTTAGTGGTGGAGGTGAGAACCAAGGAAGAGATAACCGCATCATAACTGGATTACTTTTGCATCTTAACTGGATTAAAATCAGCTTAGGTTTTAGTGGGACGAACCCGCACTGACTAGAAGTGACAGACTCAAAAGAATTAAAGCGTAATGCTCTAACTACTGGGCCAAGAAGGCCCCTTTAATTTTGCTGTCCAAAGTACCGAGGTAATTGGAACAGTGTACTTTACTCACTTCTGCGTAATGATCTACTGGCACTCCGATCTGTTGACTCCTCCTTATCCTTTTCCTGTGCTTCCTGCTTGACTTTATTCTGTAGCTCAGAGAAATTTTTGTACATCTGTAGATATCTGGTCATACTTTGTCTTTGTTCCTGTGCAGAAAGAAAATCAAGCTCATTATCTTTGGTGTGATTAACTTTTAAATCAATTTATTCTTATTGACCTATGTGTGGCCTGGAAATATTTGTTGAAAATTGGTTAAATACACCATGTGTTTTATGGAAGAAAGTTTATAATAAAGGATTCCTCCAGCTAAGAAACTAAAATGACAAATGAACAAGAATTCTGAAAATACAGATGACATACTCATACAAATTTCCTTACCTGTGAAACCATTATTACATGAATTGTGAGTAATAAAGAAATGTTAACCAAAACTATAACCAGAGACACTACCATGGTCAACCCTGGTAGGGATTTAAATATAGAAACCCCAACTGAAAATTCAAATATTACTCCATCACACACATGAAACAGTAGAGAGTTTGATGCCAAATTCAGGGAAATACAACATCTTGAACATGCTCTATACTTTAATTTGTTGCAATAGGAAGGGGTACAAATTGTGATTTAAACATTTTGTACATTTTTATAATTCCACCTAAATGTTTTGATACAGGTGTGCTATAAATCCATATCACATACTGTAAATGTTAACATTTCACTTGAGACTCATTTTGTGATATTACAATGCAAAACCAATCATGAGTGGTAACTTAAGGTGAAAATAATTTTAAAAAAGATATAATACATCTTAGTATTTGCATCTAAAACATATTAATAAATAGTTTGCATGGTGATTCAATTTGAGAATGTTCTCTCATCACTAAATACGCAATCATTACACCCATTTTCATTTTTACTGTAAACATTTAAATTTCCAGTTATCTATATAAAATTTGTCATTAGTTGGGATGTAAAGGTGTACCTCTGTAGATCTTTCCAAATTGTTCTCTAAATTTTTTACTTGTCCTCGGAGTTTCTGTAACTCGGCATCTTTGACTCTAACCATTATCTGAAGTAAAATATGAAACACAGTAAAACCTGCTCTAGCGACCATCTGTGTATAAAGACCACCAGGTCATAAGGACTGTTTTGCTGTCCGCAATAGTACCATTTGTGTACAAATCAACCTCTATATAAAGACCACCTCCCTATAAAGACCAGTTTTCTTGTGTCCCTAAGGAGGTCATCATATACAGGTTTCACTGTACTGTAAATTTTATGGATGAAAAAGTTCTCTCTCAAAACACTTGCTAAAAGTTACAATAAAGTTACTACAAAAACAACAATTTGATGGGCCAAGAATTTCAACTTGATAAATTACAAATACACAAAAATGTCCTTAGTCTTAAGTTATTAATCTATCAAACATCTGATATTTGGTTTTTGCAACATTAAACAAATCTTTAGACAAATTTTTTATATCTAGCTTTTCCTAATGAAGAGAAAACATTTTTTTAATTCACTTTTTTCAGTTTTACTTATCAAATATGGAACAGTAGGTAGATCTTTTATGAAATGCAAATAAAAAAGAAGAAAAGAAAATGAAGTAAAAAAAAGTAAAATATGGATTAAGAATATGACTAAAATCAGGAGACACTGACTTGTGCATCATACAGTTCCTCTTCCATTGTTGAGCTGCCAGGAATGCGTGCCATAGTCTTGTTCTGTATGCATTCTTGCAACTTTCCAATTTCTTCATTGACCAAATTGTTGAGTTGCTCATTGCTAAAATAAATTAAACATGATATTTGAAAATGAAAGTACAAGTGCTATCATCTGTAAACTAAAGTTACAACCCAAGTCCTTCTATGCATAAGTCAAAATATGTAAGTCATAGTTACAACCTAAGTCCTACCATACATAAGTCAAAATATGTAAGTCATAGTTACAACCTAAGTCATTCCATACATAAGTCAAAATATGTAAGTCATAGTTACAACCCAAGTCCTACCATACATAAGTCAAAATATATAAGTCATAGTTACAACCCAAGTCCTACCATACATAAGTCAAAATATGTAAGTCATAGTTACAACCCAAGTCCTATCATACATAAGTCAAAATATACAAGTCATAGTCACAACCCAAGTCCTACCATACATAAGTCAAAATATATAAGTCATAGTCACAACCCAAGTCCTACCATACATAAGTCAAAATATGTAAGTCATAGTCACAACCCAAGTCCTACCATACATAAGTCAAAATATGTAAGTCATAGTTACAACCCAAGTCTACCATACATAAGTCAAAATATACAAGTCATAGTCACAACCCAAGTCCTACCATACATAAGTCAAAATATATACGGTAAGTCATAGTCACAACCCAAGTCCTACCATACATAAGTCAAAATATGTAAGTCATAGTCACAACCCAAGTCCTACCTCAAGTAATCCAAAAGATATGTCATAGTTACAACCCAAGTCCTACCTCAAGTCATCCAAAAGATACCGATAATAATCAAAACACAATCTACTAACAGCCATGTGCTGGTCGATTTACAATACTGGCAATATACACTTACCTCTTTATAAGCTGGTTGATATGTACTTCGTAATCCTTTTTGATGGTAGATACTTTGTCCTCCAGTAACTTATAGTCCTCACATTTACCGCTGTAGTGCATGTTCACTTGCTTCAGTTCCTCTGTTAGTTTCCCTGCTTCCTCCCTATCATAAAACAATTGAAAAAACTTGTAAAATGACTAGTTTTGATGCCATACATACAGATTATTCAAGATTTTGTCTAGGAATATGAAGGTGATCTTGGAATTTACGAGGCCTTCCATAGGTTATTGCCCAAAATCCCTTGTGGACCCCATCCTCTATGAAAATCAAATTTAAAAAAGAATATTTTTTTCCATCACTGTTCATCTTGATATAAGAATTATATTTCCATCTAGTATTTTATCTCCACAAATGACAAAAGATATTTTCCTACTTTTGAAAGACCCCATATAAGAAAGATGTTGGCAAAACACCATTTATAATCTCTCCCAGTCACTGTTTAGTCTGTTTTTATTATTGTATGTTACCCCCCCCCCCCCCACTAAGAACTGATGTGACAGTGTTAATTCATTCATTCCTAAAGACACATTTAGACTGGCCTAAATCATTGATTTACAGATGAATCCAATGTCTTTCGGGGGTTGATAAGTTAAGCATGCCTCACCGACCATTACCTAGGCACTGTTTTACTCACTCATGTAATAGATCTTAGACTTAAATTTTTACTTCCGAAATCAAATAAGTCAAGTTTGACCACCTCCAGATTTTAATCAAGAACCTTTAGCTTGCAAGATGGATACTCTCCTACTGAGAGTGATCTAGGTAAACATGATAGTTTTACAGCTAAAATTTATACACCATCAATAAGAAAGCATACATCTGTAGAGGAATAGTATGTACAAAGTTATACACATAAAGCTTACTCATGTCTCCTTCTGATTTCTTCCACAAAGTCATCTGTTACCATGGTTTTCAATGCCTCTCTGTACTTATCCTTCTCTTCCTCTAAGTCTTCTTCATATGCTTTTCTCATTGCATCGAGTGCTACATTATGAAGAAACAGGACAATAAGAACCACACAAACGTAAAGAAAACGATGATCATTAAAACATAGTCATTCTTGAATTATCACCACTCGATTCATCGCAATTCTTGTAATCTCAATATACCTCTATAGATGATAATGGTCAATGAAGTGGCTAATTGGTCACTAGATATCAGGGTTGTAAAGCTGAGCAGCAGTAGTAAGAACAGGTACTTGAAGAATTATTGTTTTTTGTTCAAAAAAGACATATCTATGATACCAAATAATGGTAACTCTATTTTCCCCCCAAGATGTCGGTATTCAAATCATTGCCAAACTTGATATTTAGCTATAATTTCTAAATAACAAAAGACTACAGTTTATCGAGAATTGACTGTATAAATACATTTGTATCTAGAAATACTAATATGAAATACTTAACAAAAAATACCAAGAGAGCCTCATTAATCATTAGAGTTCCTGATCTTTCTACAGAAGTATAGTCCTAATTCTTTGTAAGTTGTATGTGTAATGTCATCCTAAGACAACATTTAATACGTTTTTCATAATAAGGTCCCCTGCTCTATCTATAAAACTCCTGAAACAGAGGTCACAAAATTAGTAATTCTTGTTTTTATTAATCACTATACACTACACACCAAATGTGAAGAGAAGAGAATTGGCCCACTAATGCATGAGAAAATATCTTATTGTTGCTCAATATACAAGAAAGACAAAGAACTTTACCTGCTTTTGTTACTTTCACTTCTTCAGCTAAGGCTTCCTCTTTTTCTCGTTTTAGCAGCTGTAGTTCAAAGTCATGCTGGGATCTGTCGAGATGTCCATTGCTTTTGTTCTCTTCAGAGGCCTGTTTATGAAAATGAAATTTGGTATTAAAACAGAGAAAATTCTGTAAGTAAAACATCAGTCATTGTGAATAGTCAAAGCTATCTAAAATAGGCTAAAACAATACATGCATCATTAACACCATCAAAATCTGACAAACTCAAAAGTTTTCAAGTGTCCTAAGTGGGGAAAAGTGAAGACAGTTACAATACTTTAGTAAGTTTTGTCAATTTCAAACTCAATTTATGTTTGGTAGTTCAAATCAAATTTGTAAATTTCAAAACATTTGATTAAAGCTCACTAAGTAAACTCATATGAGAGATGGATGACTTTCTTTTCTTTTGTATATGACTTTCTAAAGGAGGGCTCACTCTATGCTTTTAAGTGTGGGAATTAAACCCTGAACCTTCAAATTGTGTGATGTAGGCTCCAAGCCAAAGAGAGCTATTTTATAAGTATTTAATACTTATATCACTCATATATACTGTATAAGGGAAATAACCTTAGTTAATATCTGCTATATTCATGATGTTGATATATCCACTAATATAAGAAACAGTGAATAACTTTTTAATAAGGTTTGTTTGTTTATTGTTGTTAATGTCTCACTCACGAATCTTTCACTCATATGGGGACGTCACCAAATGCTGGTGAAGGGCTTCAAATTTTGACCTATGCTAGGCACTTATGACCATTGAGCAGTGAGGTTTCTTTAATGTGCGGACACCTACTGTGACAAGGGACCTTGGTTTTAACAGTCTCATCCGAAGGACAGGAAACCAACTTGCCGCCAGCTGGACTCGAACTCACGACCTCACGATCAAGAATCGAGCTTGCTTCTGACTGAACCAGGCCGGCTCTTTTAATAAGATAATATATAAGTAAGTAATATATACAGGCTGCTTTCAGGACCTATGTTATTTTCATGTACTCTTAATCCAAACAGTCTTGTGATATTAGATCCCTATGCAGTATGCAGATATGTCAAAATGCTGTAGAATCAGAAAATTTCATTGTGGTTTTGATTTTATTTACTTCAATGTTTTTATTTCTCAACAAAATTAAAACCAAGACAAAATTTTACATAAAGTACACATAATAAAAGTAATGTTTCTTTACAAACATGTAGTTTTAATTTCAATGAAATATAATGTCAACAAATTTGTTTCATTTTAAAACAACAAAATGTTATCCCACAAAATTTTCTGATTCTGCGAGTATTTCTGAAATCCTATCTTTCTCACAAAAATTCTAAAGACATTTTAACATTAAAAAAACATTACCTCATCAGCTGTATTTTCTTTGATGGATGTGTTGGCAGAAACATCTTCCTGGGGTGTAGGGGAGGCAACTGGTGGTATTGGTGATAAAGGCTGTATAGTTTCTGGCTGAACTGTGCCAGCCTCTTTGAGTTGCTCAATTTGCTCTTCCATTCTAGACATCAATGAAGCATTACCGTCACGTGAAAGAGAATTTTGAAACTCTTCTAATAATGCCTGGAATTTAAATGGAACTCAATGACAGCTTTTAACCTTTTTCGCTCAGTGATGAAGTTAAAAGTTTACCAGTATTTATTTTCACTGTGTTCATTATTTAGACGCATCTGGAAATAATCATTGAGAGCCAGCTCAAACGGCCTCATAGATAACACGTGTACATAACATAGAAAAGTGACAGGACTGTGTCAGAAGCTGTACACTGTAGAGCCAAAAGAAATTATCCTGCCAAGATGGCTGACAATGGACCATGTCAACCTGATGCTTCACCAGCTTCTCTATTAAAATCAAACATTTTTGAGACTTTTTATGGTCATAATTTTGTGGAAGTGCTTATGTTCTAAATATTTGACATCACAATTAAACTGTGTTGTCATCTTCCCAGACAGGTGTTGCACTTGTGAGAGTGAATAGACTCCCAATTAATGCTTTTTCCCACATTTGTAAAACAAGGAGCTGTGCTCGCTTTCAAGGCATTGCCTTAATTCATATTAGATAACTTGTGTCTCCTTACATTGGTACAAAGTATTAATCATGGTTTATTAAATGACAGCCAAGTCATAGATCACAAGTGTACTATGTTTATCAAATGACTGACCCTTGTCTTGATGTTTGGAAACAGGGAGTAGGGTAGTGGTGTTTGTTTGTTTTCATTGGTGTAAACTGGGGTCCTTGAGTAGAATTTAATGAAGCCATGGAATATGAAATAGTTTATATATTTCTCTAAAATTTCAAGAGATTATTTCTTTACAATACTATTTTACACTTTTCTATGGCTTCGAAGCATCTACAGAACATTCATTAAGGTAATGTAAAATATGGTAAACACCACAATAAACGATATATTGACCACAGCTTGTCTTCTTTTTCAATATTTGTGATCTTAAAAGATGAAATTTCACACATGTATTTCCATTTTCAGACAGACAATGTCATGTTCTTTTTTTTACTGTTTATCTTCCAAAAGCAAGAGAACTATTTACACAATGTATAAGTCTGAATATATATAATATGGTCTTGATTATATGTAAATAAGAGGATACATAATCTGTTTCTAGAATATGATATGTAAATTAGCATAAAACAAAGAACATCAAAATATTAAACTTAATGGAACATCAGCTGTGTTTACTACAATATTTCAATTTTTTTCTACTTTTACTACTTATACAATAACAAATAAGAGCTATACACAGGCATAAAAATCTTATATTCCTATATGTTTTGTGAAAATAAGGTCATTAGTGGTTTTCACATACAAATGTGAAGGTTGAGTTAATTAATTACAATAGAAAAAGCACAAAACCTGAGTTTTTCAAGCAATTTCCGCTAATATATATAGGAATTTAAGAATTGTTTTGCCTGTGTATATCTCTTTTTTGTTACTGTATATTAATCTAAGTGGTAAAAAAGAAAAAATAATTGAAGAAAAAAACCAAAGCTTACGTCCCTTTAAAAGTGGAGTTTGTGTTTACGCCAAATTTTCTGTTACATTCTATGGTAATCTAAGTAACAATGAATAACCCAAATCATTTTCCATAGATAGACAGAATTACTGGAGATATATAAAAGTGATGTATACTTTTTCATTGAGAATTTCCAATATAGCTAAAATTAAATATTAGAGACCTAATTAGGAAATGGTAATCAAGAGTTTAAATAATAATAGTAAAGAAAATTAAAAACTTTTATAATCGCATGAAAATTTGTATTTCCTAACTGTACATGTATAAAAATTTCACTGATCCCTGTTGACCTGAAATACTTACTACAAAGTTGTCTTTCTGCGATGCCATTTGCCTTGTAAGTGTTTTAACCTGGTCTGACAGGTGCTCCTCAGACTGTTCTTCATTGGCACGGATAGCACTAACGGCAGTCAATATGTCTTGTCGAACCTGTTCTAATTCTCCCTCATGATCAACTTTCAGAAACTCAACTTCTTCCTGCATTCTCTGAATCTTCTCTTCATAATCGACAGTAATCACTTCTCGCTCCTGTTCATGTTCTTCATTCATTTTTTCCATTCGTAGACAGATGCTGGTGATTTCCTGTCTGAGAACATCAAGATGAACATCATGTCTTTCTTGCGCTACAGACAGTTCATGTTCAAACACTCCAGCAAAAGCTTTCAAATGTTGTTCAAATTGTTTGGCTTCAGAGCCTGACAACATTCCAGATCCAAGAGACTGAAGTTGTTTCAGTTCCTTGTCAAGTATGCTAAGCACTTCACATTCGTCCTCGAACTTTGTCTCCAGTATTTCTTCAAACACAGATAAAGATTGCTGAATGTCACTTTCTGTTTCTTTGCTGGTCTCTGAAGGTAGGAAAACCTTTTGTCCAGCTTCCAGTTTGATTTTCATGTCCCTCATTTCCTTTTCATGCTGTATTTTGGCTTTATAATTGGTGTATGTTATCTGAGCTTGAAATATTGCTTCTCTCACTAGATTTTGACCATATGAGCTTAAATTGTCCACACTAAATAAACAGAAAGCTGGAATACTATCAACAATATCTGATATTCGTTCCTCCTCGCCTGATGTTCCTTTTGTTTTGAGTTTAGCAGCTAATGTTTGTTTAGACGTAGCTTCATTTAGCAGAGCATGGCTGAGATGATCACATATTTGATTATTATCAGAAGTATGCATTTCAGCTAAAAATGAAGCATCTGAAAGTATTGGCCATTTCCCTGAAATGAACATTTCTTCAACATATGCAAATGATCCTTGTATAATTGATTTTTGTATAAGCATTGCAGTCCATTCTTGTAGGGCATCTTCAACGGAGGTACTGCAGTCGAAAGAGTCACTCTCGAAACACTCGACATCTATTTGCTGTAGAAATGTTTTTGCTGAGTGAAGATCACTTTCTAATACCACTATGATATGCTGTAGTTTATCTTTATCACTAACATCACTACTGTTAATTTGTTCACGAAATTCTGAAATATTTGTTTGAAAATCTTTTGACAATTTTTCAACTGATAAACCTATAAGATCAGGTAATGAACCGTGAGTCTGGTTTATGTGGTTTTTAATACACAACACTAAAAATGACTGATAAACGTTAACTGAATCACACACACATGAAACCCTTTGTTTCAACCGTTCAAATGAAAATTTCCTTTCCTGTTTCCGAAGTTCAGAAAATTCTTCAGAATCAACTTGCACACCAACTTGTCTTTTGATTCTCTGTAGAGCTTGACTTATTTCACCTTGGACTAGAGTTCTAGTAATTATATGACCAGACACACTATCTAATTCTTTTGTTGCCTTTAATAGTTCCTGATGAACAGAGGAATCAACCTGAGATCTGAGGAAAACTTCCATTGCAAGAATCGACGGATTGTCGGATATTTGAAGAGATGACAGCAGAGCTGTGTCATCTGTGTTTTGATTATCGGCTGCCATCGCACAAGATGCTAACTGTCCCTCTAAAACTATCTTCTCTGCTAACATTTCAGCGTAGAATGAAACTACATCACTCCCTTGTTCGCCATTGGCACCATTTCTTGTTGCGTTGTCAATTCGTCTCTGTAACTCGAGGATGATACTGTTCACATTTTGTATTTCCTTCATCAAAACATCTCTTGAAATGCAGCCCATCTGATGTCTTTGAATCATGTATGCCATTTGTCCCAAGATGACAGCTTCAACTGATAACCGATCTGCATACACATGTAGCTTTTCGTCTTGATTCAGCCTACCACGACTGTATATCCTCTCCCTCTCTGCAATCTGAGCACTAGACCTGGCCTCCAGTCGATTCATCTTACCCATAATTTCAAAGTCATGATGTTGTAACTTTTTAAGTTGACAGATGTATTCCAGTAAATGTGTCATCTTCTCATGGACAACTTTAATACTTTTGGCATCCAGAGATTCATGTTCTGTCACTAAATCACTAATATCTATTAATTTCTCCTTCATTTCACTGAGACATCGATGGAATGCAGCAGTGTTATCAGAAGGAGTGCCGTCAAACATCACATCTCCACCTACAACTGTCTGGACTCTTTCCGTTAGCCTAGAGGTAAGACTATCAATCTTTTCTCCACATTTCTGTAATGTCCTTCTGAGCTCCACATCAACTTCGCTGGATGACTCATTTACAGAGCTGGAATTCTGATCAGTAAGATCTTCAGTAATGTCCTTAATCTTTGTGTTGGTTAGTTGCAGCTGGCTCTTCATTGCCTTGAGCTTGGAGAGAATATGTTGATTGTCAGATGTGACACTAGAATAGCTTGACTCCCTTGGTTCTAACTCTTCTTCAGAATCTGTCTCCGAGCTCGACGTAAGAAACCCATCAGATTCCTCTTCCTCATCTTCAGAGCTCTCATTCTCATCCTGAGATTTTGAAGCTACATTTCCTAATTCTTGATTCTTTAGAATTGAATCTACATGATTTATTCTCTCTTCTAACTCATTAAGCTGTTCTTCAATTTCCTCAGAAAGAGATTCTACCCCTAGTCCTGAATTTCTGCTTGCCTTAGTAGCTTTCTTTTGTTTAGGAGATTGTCCAGCCTTTTTAGCAATGCCATCAATTCGAGAATTCATTATTTCCATCTGTTGTCGGTATTTAGTTTCAAATGTTTGTAATTCATCATGCATTTCTTTCTTTCTGCTTTCCAATTCCTCACAATGATTGTGTGTTTCTCCCATTTCTTTACGCAATTTTGAAATGTCTGCTGTTGCTCGATCATATTTCTCCTTCAAATTATCTAGTTCCTTTTTACTTACATCACCTGGTTTATCACTTTGTTTCAAGTCCCCTGCTAGTTCTGCAGATCCTTCCTTAAGAATTTCTAATAAGTGTTCACATTTTGTATTGACTTTGTCAGTAAGTTTAGCTAGTTCTGATAGACTAAATAGTGAATCATCCTTCTTTCCTGCCAGGAAGCCTTCTAGTCCTGTTTTCAACTGCACAACAATAGCATTTATTTCTGACATTTCTGCCTCAACAATTAAGAAATTATGAATAATCTCCTGTACAGAATCATTTGTGACACCTCCACTTTGCAGAGAATAGACCTCATCTTGAAGCTGTTGAACGGACAAGTGTAATGAATTGTTTTCTTGCTTGAACTGTGAAGTTGCTCGTTTCTCTTGGTCTAATTTCTTTGAAATATCCGTGTTTTGCATTTTAATTTCTTCCAGGCTTTTCTTAAGACCAACACTGTCATTTTCAATTTTCTCTTTTTCAAGATTCATCTTTTCCAGTAATTTTTCAACATCTTTCAACTTCCTTTCGACCTGTGCCTTGTCGCTTTTCAACTGATCGAAGGCATTTTGCATTGCTACATTTTCATTGAGCTCTGACTGAAGCTCATCCGTTAACTCTACCATTTTCTTATCATACTCAATCAATTTTTCTTCCAGCTGGGAAATGATCTCATCTTTCTCCTGAATGATGTGAGCAAAGGATTCTGGGACATCAACTTTTCTTTGAACTTCTGCCCATTTTTTCTTCATGTCCTCCATGTGTTGCTCCAAATCATCTCGTTCGGATGAGAATTCCTGCTCCATTTCTGCAATCTGGTTTTCATACTCAGTCTCGAGCTTTCGGCACTTCATTTCTTTTTCCTTGACCTCATTCCGCAACCCACTTACTTTCCTTTCAGTTTCATCTAGTTTTGCTTTAATTTGTTTATATTCATGCTCTACTGCTTTCAATTTCAAAATTTCTCTCTCAAGTTCTCGAGATTTCTGCAAGTTAGACTTCATTTCAAATTCAAGGCGTCTACATTCCTTGTCTTTCAGATTAGCATTTTCTCTCTGTCTATCTAGTTTTAGAGTTACATCTTTAATCTGACTTTCAAGATTCCGACTCTTTTTATTCCACTCATTGGACATTTTGGTGAATTTGTCCCGTTCTTGCTTCAGATCCTTCAGAGCTTCAGACAATGCTTTTTCTGTCCCAGTTAATTTGGACACAGACATATCTAATTTAGAACGGAGATTTTCCATTTCAACTTTTTGTTTTTGTATTATTTCTCTTGCCTCTTTCACCTGTCTTCTCATTGTTGTTACCTGTAAAATTGAAATAATTATGATTTAGATAATAAATATATTTTAAAACAACCTGTAAATTAATAATATCAACAAATTAAATTGGCAGTATATACAGAAGAATACTAAAATCAAAAGAAATATTTTCCATTTTTGAAAGTTAGATTCTTGATTTTAGGAAGTCATTGTCAAAAATTACAACAAACAGATACATTAGTGATAAGCATTTTCCTAGCAAAGGCACTACAATGTCAAAGCTTATTTATTGTGTAATGCAAAAGCAGAGCTGTGATGATACTGATACTATAAAAGCACATTTGACATTATAAAATCTTAAGTGTCAATCATAATGTCACAACAGACAAATTGAAATAGTGTTCAAATGTAGATTACCGGTATACGGCCACCTTCTGGATCATTTATTTCTGTATAATAAAATCTCCTCCATATCACTGCAACAGTACCAGTAGTGGTAACTGTTTGCTTACATCATATTTAGTCATTAGATGGTCATTTTTTTATACCAAAACTGGGAAAATGTCAATTATGCTATTTTTGCAGTGGTTATTTACAATGTAACCATATGATATCATTATATCAAATTCTAAATAAAAGATAAATTCTCTGTAACCAGAAACAAGTGCATAGGATAAGTATCTAAAGAAAACAAATTTTCTGGAAAGTAAGTAAATGAAGAACATGTGCTGCCTTTAAAATCTGAAAAAAAAATTGAATGCAGTATAGCTAGATAACAAAGTATGAATTGTTAGAGAGGTATCAAACTATGTATGTATGTGTATATATATATATATATAGTAAACTCCACTTACAATGAGACTGTATGATGAGACACCAGTTACAACAAGAATATGTATATCTAATCCTCTAGATATCTTGTATTATATCATAAAAATCTAAATTACAAATTCCAACTAAAACAAGGTTTGTATATATCTCCCTTCTTCCTCTTTATAAGTGGAGTTCATTTAATTGTTACCAATTTTCTTCACTGAATCTGTTTCACATTATACTGATGGTGCTTGTTGGTCAAAAAATTAAAGTTAGTGAACCTAGTCCATACAAACCTGGGCATTATCATTGTTACTGCCTTCTTGTTGTTGATTCCATAAACTTTGCATTATTGGTGACTCTAGCCCTGGCTGAGACTGTAAAAATTTAGACCCACGGTTTAGTATAAGAAAAAAAGCCACACAAACCATAACACCTGAATTTACATACTGCCATTGGTGTGTTTCCTGTAGAGCTTTTTATTTTGTGTTGCCTATTATTATTCATTTTCAACTAACCCTTTCCCCCTAAGTATTTAGATGGTATGCTCTTTTTTTAATGTTTAGGCCAATATATTATGGCCTACTGGGTTTAAGGGTTAATAATTCGAATGTTGATTTCAACAGGACACACATCATTCTAGGGGTTATATTTGTCCAAACTGAAAAAAAGATGTATGTGAAAAAATGAGGTCTAGCAAAGTCGAGACAAGAAAACATTTTTAAGTAGATGAAAGGTAACAGTCAAGGACAAAATCTAAAAAAAAGATATGTATCCATGGAAACATTATATCAAAAGGGATATACAGTGAATTAACAAAGCTGTTACCTTCAGTTAAAAGTTACGGGCAATGATAAATTTTGACCAAAAACAGAGACAGACATATGTATTAACATACTGAAAACTTTATAAATTCAATATGAAAAAGGGGTAGGATTCAAAAGTCACGGTTCCATGGCAACACATAAACAGCAGAATGTTATCTAACTAATACCAATCACTTGTGTATCTCCATTTCTAAAGTTATTTTACAACAGGAAAGCTATAACAGAATTCTGATTTTACTTACACTTCAGAGATATAAGATATGTAGTAAAGATAGTTGTTTGCAGCAAAGCAAAGAGGCCAAATGAAATCATTTTTTTTTTTTAAAAAGTTCTTCAAAAAAGGTAGCATGGAAAACACACTCATATCACAACAGATCAATATAAGTATAGTCAAATACATCTTTCACACAGGTTTAGTCGTCAACACGGCATAAAACCAAATGCGTTATTCAAGTAAGCCACTAGCCATATAAACTGTTACTATGATGCAAAATCTAGTCTTGAACAATTTTAAGCACTGTGTAGAGGCTAAAATATTTTATAGATATAAAGTAAATTCTTGAATAATGTCAATTTCACAAATTGTATATTTCATATATTTAATCTTGATGGCCATATAGCAAAACAGAAAAATATTCTCATCTACTACTGTGCATGTTTTTAGTTTGTAGCAGTTTCTCAGCCTAATTAAAAGCCCATTCCATTTGCACTATAAGATGTGATGTCTGGCATTTGACTAGTGCATCTCTACTGCATCAAACAATATATACTGACCTGCGATATATCCTTTTCTCTCACAGCAGTCTGTAGTCGTGTTTTAAGGTCCACATTCATTTCATGTGACTTGATCAATTCTTTCTGTGTGTGATCTAACTGTACTTTCAAAGTGTCAACCTGAAAACGTATTTCACTTTGTAGTTTTATACATAGACGTTACTATAAATCACTTAAATTTCAAAGCTACGAAACATTCTTATTTTGGAGGTGTCAGTGTATAATATTTATATTGTTCACTAGTACAATGAAGATTTTTGCTTCATCTGAATTTCCGAAGTGGTACCTTTGTGAATTTATGCAAAAGAAAAACTTTTCCAAAAAAAAGGGAATCACAGTAACTTGATTTTCAAATTTTGTTCAAGGTAAAAAAAAAATACATATGCAAACAAATGTATCAACAAGAGACCTTCCCAATACTGTATTAAAGTCTTGTAAATTTCAAAACAGTATGAACAAACAAACATGCAGGCGCACACACATTTAATTTTTGTTTTCAATGATTTTTGACACCTCACTCAACAATTAGTGTTGATGACCAATTTTAACTGAGGAGAAAGCCCAGTTACTTAAACCACATATGTACCTGGGAAGAGACCGTCAGCCAACTTTCAGCAGATTCTTTTACTGCAACTGTGGTGATGAATAAACAACATGGTATTCTTACCTCAGTCTCTAAAAGATCTAGTAACATTCCATCTCCAGATGATGCTGACTGCATCTGTTCATCAACGGTCAGACCGACATCTTCATAAACTTCCTGTAAATGATAAGATAAAGAAATATGAATTCATTAACCCCTGAACAACAATGGACTCCTCTGTAAATCAATGATTTAGGCCAGTCCAAATGTGTCTTTAAGGATGAATGAGTGAAAGAGATAATGTGATATCAAGACCTCTCTCAAACTCTTTTCTATTAATTTTGAGGACTATGTCAAGGTTATATGAGAACAAGATTGTACATGACATAATGAGCCATGAATGTGTACCACATGTAAAATACATCATCCTTGTGTCCACAAGTAACAGCTATAAACTGGACATAGCTGTAATAGAAGAACAACATCAACAAGAGCAGGGCAACTTTAAAATTAGATTGCCATCCAATAAATGAAAGTATAATCTTAAAGCATATGTCAACAAGAACAAGAGTGTGAATGACTCTCTCTCTCTCTAACACAAACACTAGTACAGTACAATCTGTCATGAGTTACCTTAAGGATTATTTACATTAACTGAGTGATTCCTACAAAGTTGTCTCACAAGACAGATGGTCTCTCATGACAATAGTATCTCAAATACATTTCAAAGTGCTAAATCATCACTAGCTATTGTTAAGATATTAAAGGGGCATTAGCTGTATCTTTCCTTCTATACCACTTAGATTGATATACAGTAACAAATAAGAGATACACACAGACAAAACATTTCTTAAATTCCTATATATTTTGTGGAAATTGCTTGAGATGACCCACTTATTCAATCGCAATTCTCAACCTCACCATTTGTATATAAATACTACACTAGACCTGACTTTACTTTCACCTTTCACAAAATATAAAGGAATATAAGATTTTTTATACATGTTTATAGTATTTATTTGTTATTGTACATCAAGTACAAGTAGAAAAAGCGAAATAACATTTTTTAGTAAACACAGCTAATGCCCCTTTAAATATATGACTTTATCCTAATAAGGATACCATTATTCCCCATCTCCATTATGACCCCTGATAGTTCTGAGAAAACTTTGCATTTTTTATTACGTCAAAAAATTACAACTTACCGCATGATCAACAACATCCTCTCGTGAATGGTCAGATATAGTGTCCTCAGTATCGTACTTGTCTGATGCTGCTACAGACATGCGTAAATTGCTGAAATCTTCATCTGCGCTATCCACCCCAAACTGTGGTCGTGGAGATTTAGCTCGCGATCGTTCTTTAATTCTTGCACTTGGTGACTTGGCTCGTCGCTTCCGTTCATCTTCTTCCTTTCTACTTTCACTGCTGACTGGTCTCTTATATGCATTTGGATCTGATTCTGTTGTTGATGCAGAATCTTTTGAGAGATCGTCACTACCCTCTACGAACCTTTTTAATGGAAGACTAGCGGCGGAACTGCTAAGAAATAATTCTTGTTCAGGGCCAAATGACCCATATTTATTGGATTTACCTCCTGACTGGTCAAATTCTGTATTCTCCTCATTTGCTTTATTATTGAATGATGCAGCAGTTGTAACAGAGGGTATATTTATATTTTCTAAGTCTAAATTAGGTAAAGGATCTTTAATTGATAACATTTTTCCCACACTCCCGGGACTAACATCGCTATAATGTCGTCGTACATTCTTCAAATATGGTTCCTTCTTAATGATTGGTTTTGGACTGTCAGAACCAGACCGACTGTCAGATGACAAACTAAGACGACTACTTCCAATGGCACTGCTTACTTCTAAATCATCTGGAGTTTGATGCGAACTATTGGAATCTGTCTCTGATTTTTTATTATTATCATCAGAATGCTGTAGATCCATCACAAGTCGGATGGCTTTCATCCAATTATTTCTTATCCCGGATGTCATTGCGGATAGAACATACTCCCCATTGTTTGTCTGCAAAAAATACAAAGTTTGTAATTTGAAAACAATTTACTTTTCCCCCATGTTTTACAAATACTTGCTGGGGTAAATGCTCCCTTTCATATTAACTAGTAAATAAAGAATTGTATTTCTGGTTTTTTTTTTAAACTTTAACAATTTCAATATAATGCATACAACAAAAATAATGTTTCGAAGTAAATTAAATAATACTATTTTATCTACCCTGGATCCAACAATTCAACAACCCGCGAACATGACGGGAAAGAGAAATTCGAAAATTACAATCCATGAAATCTAACCCCTATACACTACATTTAGCACATACACGTAGTTAATTCTTTTAATAGACATCCTGCTGACTCAACTTGATGTTACTTGTACTTATTTCCTTTTATTACATTTTTGGTAGTGAAATATGAACATTTATCAATTAAATAAATTTGCTATTTTTAATTGTTATTTTTCACTGAAATATAACACTAAATTTTCATGAAAAATTAATGTAAACTGCTTTTTTCACTCAGCCAATCAAAATAATTTTCAAATTTTGGGACTGATTTTTTATTCTTTAATTAAAAATGTAATAAATAGAATATTTGCCATTTTTTTATGAAAAACATTTTTATTTCATCTTGTAAGGCATAAGAATATAAAATGTACATATCTAACATGTTAAATATTATTCTTCTGCCTCATGTGATGAAATAAAAATGTTATTTATAAAAAAAAAATGGCAAATATCCTCTATCTATTAAATGTATACATTAATAAACCATTTGTCTCTGGAGTACAATTTGATATGAAGTTGGAGAACCTGTTTTCTGTAACTGAGAGACTCTCTAAATCAGCAGGTGTAAAAACAACTGTAGCTATTTCTAGGGCGCCAATGAAAACGTTATCTTTTCAAATGATTTAAATGCATTTTACATTTGTAGTGACAAAAGTGATACACACACATACACATACATAAACATTTGTATACAAGTGTAATGTACAGTTATAATTGTTAATACAGGTCAGGATGTTTGAAACAAAACCATTTCCACAGACTAAATTCTTTTTACCCACTTTCCTCCACATTTCATACACAGACATACTATTTTACTTCTAATATAAGAATACGTGTTACAAGTTAAAATCTATTCATTGATCCTAAACTAAAGAAATGAGGGAGACAGAGAAAGATGTTGTATCACATAATTGATAAAAAGTAATAGTAATAATCCATTGTTAAGAATGGAAAAAAAAAGTTAGATAATGTACACATACATGTTTATATGATGATGTATATTTGTTGGTTTAATGGCTCTTTAGTAGCAGTTTATTAGACCGCAAGCATACACATTCATTCTCTCTCTCTCTCTCTCTCTCTCAATATTTTTGTATCAATTACATGTACTAACTTTTAAAATGTATATGAAAACCAATTAAATATAAATTAAAAGAAAAAAAAACAACTGACCCATATTTTTATCACATAATGACATATAAAACAATGATATGTGGACACACTGCAAAATGCTTAACAATGTAAATAGACCCTTTAGCAGTAACTGCGGTCTTGTGACTTTGCTAGCCTTCCAGATCGCAAAATGGTACAGATTCCCGGAACATGAGGTAAAAAAACAATCAGTTACTATAACAGCATCTATGTTTTTGCAGGTATCTGTATCATTTTGCCAACTGGAAGACTAAAAAAGTCACAGGACCACAGTTACTGCAAAAGGGTCTATAGGTTATATCAAAAGGGAGATAACTCTGTTGTATTTCAACATGAAATAAAGTGAATGGTAGTAAGCAATGGTGATTGATGTACACAGGAATATAAGGTATGGATTTCAAGTTGAAAGCAAACTCTGATGGTATACTCATATAATGATATGACTGCAGTGATATTAAACAACTCAATATAGGTACACTGGTAAATACATAGGTACAGGTCTGGTTGTACAGAGTTTAACTTCAAAGCCAGATCCATTATTTCATAGGATACTGAACTATCAACAATAGTACATAAAGTACCAGGAAATCCTATATGCACAAAGCAGCGACAGAGGTTTTTCGTGTCAAATAACATTTACCATAACATAAAGCACCAGGTTTAAATGTCTTATCTTAGTAAAAAAAAAAAAAATTGTGATTTTCACTTAAAATGCTGATTATTAAGAAGCACAGAATTCATACTGAGCTGGACAAACTTCAACATTATACAATACATTGGTATGACCTTTGATAAAAATAGCTCTGATGAAATAGATCAAGAAATTATCTTTTTATTTCTTATCTACCTGTATATTCTTATCTTTATATAACTTGTTACTTGTCGAGATTTTACACAAAATATAACCGTATTAATCATTTTAAAATTCCCATCCACCAAAACATTCCACAGATTACATTTACTAATTGTAATAATATAAATGTATTAGTTAAAATAATACATGCTGACTTATTTTTGAATCCAATAATTTTGAAAAAGAGCCTGAAAAATACCATTAAGTCTAGCCGAATGAATATAACTTATGATATATCTACATATCGTAAAAAAAAAAATGACAAGCTCCTTCTCGGATATGATGCAGTTATATCATTACTTACTGATGGGCCAACACCCTGTATACAAATCAGCAGGTCAAATGTTATTTGCAGTCAATCATATTTAAAATCAGTGTAAGAAAAATTGAGTCAAATAGATTTCAATATATGTAATATCCATGAAATGTGAAAGATATCTTTATAAATAATCTATGTAGAAGAGAAGAAATGACAGCGTATGTGAGGAGAAAAGGCAAAATATGCCTTAAAATTTCAGGTAATAATAATAAAATAGATAAAAACAAAAACTGAAAGGATATAGATGTTTCATGCTAAACTTCTTGATACATGTAAAGACAAGAAGATATATATATGTAACCGCAGAAAAAATGTAGTCCATTGAATTTGTCGCAAGACAATAAGTGATTATGTTTCTGGTTTTGAGATACGAAGATGTTATATGATTCTTATTATGAAACATATGTTTTTACATTAACAAAAAACACACTATGCAAAGTATGTGCAAGTTTTACCTTGATTCTGAATCCATAGTTACGACCAATGTTGATCTCGGCTATTTCGTAACATCCAGACAAATCAATCTTGCCATCGAGAGTGTTTGTCTCTTCAGCTTTTGCATCTTTGTAGTATCTTAACGAACTTCCAGTCAGAACAAACCAATGTTTGCAGTCCTTCAACACAAATATTTGAATCATGAAACACCAGAGACAAACTAATTAGTTTTTACCACAATTTGTTGAAATTGTAAACACTACAAGGTTTTCATATATTTATATTTTTCAAAGCTTTTTTCATACTTCTTCGTCAAACATCAAACACAGGTAAAAATGCTTTAACTCATCAACCCCTGAAAAAAAATGGACTGTTCTGTAACTCAATGACTAAGACCAGTCCAAATGTCTTTAGGGGTGAATGAGTTACAGTTCAATAAAAAATTAGAAACCTGGAAATACATTACAGCAAGTACAGAAAATCAATTTAGGGCTCTTTTTCTACACTGTTGTATGTCATCCCTGTGTAATATGTCTGTACTCATAATTACCTGTATGAATAACATGTAACACCCATGGTAGTTTGTCGATCATTAAAATGCTTACATGTTTGTCTTGTTTCTTAATTTTCCATTTATTTCATATCCTTTAAACTTGTCACAGTATTGTGCAGACTAATGAAGGAAAATAAACTAGCTCAACTAAAAACAGACATAGCAACTGAACTATTCTGAAAATAAAACATGAAATAACTCACTTTATCTGATGCTCCACGTTTGATAAGCCAGCCTTTCTTCATGTACATAAGATCCTGTAAAAAAGAGGACATTAGTGGATACTTCATCTACATTACATAACATATAAGAATGAAAAATGAGTATTTGGACATTAAGTCTATCTTTTTCTGGCTTATACAATATAAGCTTTGTGGTGCGAATTTTTTATCCTTTCATAATAACGTGCTTTCCTTTTACTAAGTTTTGTACGCTTTGAACTGATCAATCTATATTTATTTGGTTTTCTTTTATTTCTTCATGATTTGCAAATTATCTGTAATTAACCACAAAGCAACATATACCATCAACAGAGAACAAATAAAGAGGGGGAGCATGGCACATACAAAAGTACATGTGTAAGTGTATTGAACACCTATGAAAATTCGATGTTATAACAATTAGTGTTAAGTCATGAAGCCTGTTGCTGTGTCCAACTTCCAACAATTTAAAAACCTTCACGCTTTTCCAATGGTTTATTTGTGTACTCATTTACATAATGCATTTACATGTACAACAAAAGCTAGGAATATCGGGGTTGGCAAGAAGCAAGGAATGAACTATGACAAAGAAAAATTGTTACAAACTTGAGAGTGTGTAAGTTCTCAGACAGAAAGAAATTCATTCAAATTTAACTGAAATGTTGAGACCGTTATCACTGACAGATGATTCATGAGACAAGACCAAGGTGGATTCAGAATTCTGAATCACAAGGACTAATAATATTGCTGTATGATGTCGATATTATTTGTTGTTTTGACTGTTTCTCATTTACAGTTTTCTGTTACAACACCTGTTACCAGTATATAAGTTATAATCATTAAACCTCTTCAAATTGTAAGAAGTATCTTTTCCAAAAGAAAACAAGAACAAAATATGAGCTCATAAGGACAAACCTCGTATCTGGTCAGGGACTGGTTTGATCCTGCAGCACTGATGGCAGGTTGTGACTGAGATCTGTTAGCTGCCTGTAGCTCCGATGATTTTGCCATCTAAAAATAAAAACAAGCACAAAATAATTACATCTTACCTGAACATTAACAAAAATGTGTGGAATCTTTTTAATTAGCATAAAAATATCTTACTTGTGTTTATCCAACACCGATGTGCATGTGTGGACACTTCAAATTATAACTTTTCCATTCTATACGAATGTTGAGGTCTAGAAAATGGCTTTTTTCATTTGATCACCCAAACTGATATATCTCCAAGCAACTAGTGATAAAAGTGAGTTTCATCACATTGTATTTGATTCAAGTTTTAGACAATAATTATAACTTGAACCTAACAGAGTGAATTATTTCTACAAGCAACGCGTATCTAATTTCGTAACTATTCATCTGTAACTGATAAGTGCGGGATGTAAACAGTCTGTCTTAGTACAGGTACAAATCAAGACAATTATGTATGTAGTCTGTCTTAGTAGTACAGGTACAATACAAAATGACTATGTAAGTAGTCATTTAGTGAAGTAGTCTTCATCCCTCCCCAAAAATATAATTCACAAATTAATGTCTATCAACGATTCAGTAATACAAGCATCAACCCCACCTCTGACAACACAAAACATAGTCATAAATCCTTATCCCATCAACATTGTAGCCACTAATCCATCATCCATCTCATCAACATTATAGCCAATGAGAACTGATAATCCTTAGCTCTAAAACATAGAATTACTAGCCCTTAAACTTTAATACATAGAACTGCTAGCCCATAAACTCTAACACAAAGAATTACTAGCCCTTGAACTTTAACATATAAAATTACTAGCCCTTAAACTCCAACACATAGAATTACTAGTCCTTAAACTCCAACACACAGAATTACTAGCCCTTGAACTTTAACATATAGAATTACTAGCCCTTAAACTCCAACACATAGAATTACTAGTCCGTAAACTCCAACACACAGAATTACTAGCCCTTGAACTTTAACATATAGAATTACTAGCCCTTAAACTCCAACACATAGAATTACTAGTCCGTAAACTCCAACACACAGAATTACTAGCCCTTAAACTTTAACACACAGAACTGCTAGCCCTTAAACTCTAACACATAGAATTACTAGCCCTTAAACTTTATCATATAGAATTACTAGCCCTTAAACTCCAACACACAGAATTACTAGCCCTTAACAAGGCTAAAAATTAGCACTGGTTTGCCTGCTAATAAATATTAGGACAGGCCAGTAGATTTCTCATCTGTATTTACCCCATTGTCCAGTAAAAGAAATAAAGATAGAGTGAAAGTGCAATAATTGTTACATGCACATGTAAATCTTATCTCATCATTAATATAAACTGAAAATATCCTGTCTTATCCTCACATGTTATAAATTGTAGTTGGTTATTCTTTATCTAAATATATTCTAACTTTGTTTCTTTTGAGTTATCTGTGGGCCAGAAGTGATGGTGCTGGTAGATTTTTTATGCTACTTTTCCTGTGGGCCACTTGGAAAAAAAACCCAAAACGTTAAATTCAAGCAATAACACAAATATTTACTAGCATAAGTGCTAATCTAATGAATCAAAAACAGTTATAAAACCCTGAGTCCTATTTACATCCCAAGTTTATTTGGCTGACCTGCCTTACATTGTATCTAGAAAATTGGATGGGTATGAGAACCATTGGTGTATTTTATCCAGAATTACATGCTTTGTTTGAAGTTTTGTACAGAGCTTGATGCTCAAAATTTAATGTTATATGTTATGGGACGAGAATATATCATAAAACGTTAACCTAGTATTGACAAACAATGGTGTGCATGTCTTTATCAAAATCAATTCTGTTGATTGCTGAACATTCTTTATTCTTTTATTATTTCAATACATTAGTACAGTGTTTCGTACTATAAGACATACCCTTTTATTTAACTTAGGAATACTATAAATAAAACCCTATTGATAACAATGCATTTTGGATAAACAAACATCTACATTTCATTCCTTTTCTATAAGAGCAAAGTAAATTGATACCTTTTAAACACGTATTGTGGAATTACTATTTGCTTTGTAGAAATTAGTTAACAAATAAACACAGACAAAACATTGTACAAAATGTACTGATGGTTCCATGATGTCATTGATACATTTAGTCTCCTTCCCCCTCCCTCTCAATCTGTCTGTCTCTCTCTCCAAAAGTGTACAATGAGAAAATATCTAAATCAAAAGTCAAAATGTTCATGAGCAGTATGTGAATAAAAGTAACAATATGCTTTTCTTGAACATTACAGATGGCCCTAATGTAAACAAGACATCTAAACTATGTTGATCTATGTCAGTACTGCTTGTCAAATAAGCCCAGATATTAAGTTAAAATGATCCAAAAAAATCCTAAATTTAGATACATGTACATCTGACCATCTTCACCTTACCTGAAACAGTCGTTTATTTTTCCATATAATTAAATCCAAACGGAGTTCGACATGATTAAGTAGATACATATAATCAAAGGACGACACCATGTTTGTTGTTTTCGGTACCTGTGAAGTTTGGAGACAAACACCTACTACAGGTCAGACCATATGTGTAAAGAATCTCATATCTGTGACCTATAACATGTCATATTTCTTCCCACAACAAACAGCTCTATAACATATCTCTGTTCAACCCTAACACTTCTGACAAAAGTCAAACTGATGATCTTTGATGTAGCATTTGCCAATCAAAATGTTGTCAATGTTATACTTGTATGGTTTAAAACACATGTTTATAACAGTTACGCTACAACTACAAATCATAGCTAATCAGTATAGAGCAAGTTGGTTTGCATTGTAGGTGTAGTTTTATAGCTTTTTAGGAACATGTAGTAAGTTTTATTTTGGCATAAACCTGTGTATTTAGCAAATACTGGAGGACAAGAATAAAAATAAGTCACTAAAAAAGTCTAAATTCAATATTCCTTTAAATGATTTAAATTTTTTTTTTTTTTTGTAATTTATAGAACCCAAAAAAGCAATTAGGACAGAGTGATTTCTAAAATAATGCAAAGAAAGAAGGAACACTGAAAGACAACTTACAACAACAGATCTAAATAAGTTATCTATGTTACTTTAGTGACCTACATGTAGAAAAAGGGACAAACAAAAAGCTAGATTTCTTACACTTTAGATTTCTTTTATTTGTGTTTTACGCCACACTCAACAATTTTACAGTTATTGGTGGCAACCAGTTTTTAATATAATGGTGGAGGGAGAATCCAGTTACAATGTACCCAGGAAGAAACCACAGGCTTTCACAAGTAAATTAGCAAACTTTCTCAAAAAATCAGTTTAAGTCCTAGCAAATATATATGATATATATTACCTGTGTGATGCCACTCTAACAATTCCTTCATCACTAACAAATGTAATAATTAAACAATACACAAGCACTGTAACTCACCTGTTTTTATACATGATTTTAAGCAACATGTCAAACTTGGCCTGATCACTGTAATTTCTTTAGAAAATGAATCACACAATCACGGAATAAGATACTTTACACAAAGAAAATGTCATGTAAAAGTTGCCCTAGTTTATATAGAATGACTGTTGAAAGTGTCAATACTTGGGGCTGAAATGCTTCAGTGATCTACCTCAACAAATCCAGTCACTTTATTGTGACCAGAACCATTTTGTAAATATTTTTATAAAGTTTACTTGAAACATGAACCAAAATAAGCAAGAACTTTTACTTTATGAAAGTCAGTACAACAATCTTTCCTTAAACAATTTGCAATTTTTTTGTTACTTTAGAAAACACAGACCTGTAAATATGAGTTCAATATTTAGTTAGTGTACAATGTATTGAATGTAGGTCTTGTTATTTTGTTTGAGGGTATATGCAATTTGATTGTACCTGGAAAACAACTGCAAGTTTGTAAAGACCATAAGAATTTTGCAAAGTGATGTGTCACTTGTATAGGGTTGGACTAACAATTCAACTATCAGAATACTTAATAGATCTTCTAGGTTAATAGAATATCTAACAGTTGAACTGGAAAATGAATCTAAATTTTACAATTTAATGTTATTTTTCTTAATCACACTACCAAAACTGATTACTGAAATCTAGATATTTCCATGAAAAATCAAAACAGGTGGCCAAATAGACTATATTGACAGCCCAAATCCTCACCCTAGTTACATAACCTCTGACCTAGGGGTCATAAGGGTTCATATCATTTTACTCTTATTCTACAGACAAATGGACAGACAGTGTTGCTGGTAATTCAGAGACCTAAATGCTTCACAATCTGGCCAGAAAGTAAAATAATTTCCAGGACAGGAAACATATATAACACGATCACTGCGCATCCTCTGAGGACCTCCGTGGCCAAGTGCTTAGAGCATCAGGCTTCGAACCATGAAGTATCTCACTTCTAATCAGTGCAGGTTCAAGCTTCGATGTTACCCAAGCTTATCATGTGAGAAAGCTTTGCAAATTTACTTGCTGAAGGCCGGTGGTCTCTTCCTGTGGTCTCTTCCTGTGGTCTCTTCCTGTGGTCTCTTCCGGTGGTCTCTTCTTGGGTACATTGCAACCGGGTTCTCTCCTTCATCCTTAAAAAATGGCCACCACCATATGACTGAAAAATTGTGGCATGAACCACACTTTTGAATAAAAGTCAAATTCAAACTGTACATCCTCATTGAAGAACAGGCCATTTCAAAATTACATTCCAAAGATATCACAAATCATTCATTCCCAAAGAAGAACTAAGTACATAGGTGTTAAACTGAATGAACATGACCAAACTTTAGCAATAGTAACAATACAAGTCATCAAATTTCACAGATACTTTAAAATTGATTTGTACATGTTATAGGAAAGATACTTGAAAATTAATCACAAGATAAGACACTTAATTTTGGTGGAAGGTTGTAAATAATACTTTCAATTAAACTTCTCGTCACTGCCACTATTGCTTTACCAAGATTTACATCAGAGATAAGACATGATTGCAGATACATTGTAAATACTAATATATATAACATTAATCTTAAAGGCAGAATCAATTTGATCCAGAAAATCTCAAGGATTACTCCCTTTTGAAAGACCTATTTGTTCCTTTATGGACCAAAGAAGATTATAAAGATCATCAAATTTTTTGTAAACTTGAGACATGACCTTGGACTATAGGTAAGATATACAGATAGTAAAAGATGGACTAAATTAGTTCTAAAAAACATCTTTGAGAATACTATACTATGCTGAAATTTTGAAGATATACATTTAGATTTGTCAATATAAAGAGGTCGATTTCCAAAAGCAAAGATTGGAGTAAATTCATTCCAGACTAATTTGGTAACTTTCAAGAAATTTCAAATGACAGTAATCCATTTAATCAAAGTTATAAAACACTTGCATAAAAAGACTAGAATTTCAACCAAAATAATTAAGTGATAAAACAGTGAAACAATGTTTTATGAACAGAAAAAAATCAAACAAGAATATCCCAACATACATGTATCTCCAGCAAAATATCTGCCTAATTTTCACAACTAAGTATTAATCTACATGTACAATGTATTAATTTACTGAAATAAATGTACAAAATGCTGAAACATTATCAGATATTTCTAAAATAATAAATTTGTTGAAATTTGAATAAGAATTTGAAGTAATTTGACCGAAACTGAAATGCTGTGAACTCATGAAAAACAGCTGGACCAAAAATGATAATTGATCTTCTATCTAAGGGACATCTATTTCTATGAAATGTTGTATTATAGATTAAAATTCTCATACACTATTATCTCATACTTATTTATTTCATAAATCAGATAAAATAATCGCTAGCAATAAAGAGCTGTGTATATATATACCATTGAACATCAGAATAAATCCCTGGGAATCTTGTCAAAATCTGTCATAAACTCACAAATCCATACAATGATATTTAAAACTCTTATCTGATTTGAAACTTTTTGACAAATGACATATGTTTCAACACCAGGCTATCTAAGTTAACTTCAGTCTCAATCAAGCAGGACATTGTAATTCATTAGGTACCTCGTCTTTTAGTGAACATATCCTTGGAGTACCAGCATGTTAAATCACACCTAACATCATAAAGGTGTAAAAAATGCATTATGGTTTTTTTTTTAAAACAATCAAAATTTAAAAGCATTATATTTTTATCTATTGGAGGTTTTCATGGAATAATGCCACTTACCATCAATATATAAGACTTTGATGATTTGCCAATTTATTTACTGCAGTTTGCTTGGTCAGTTTTGGAATTTTTTTCTACACAGTCGTATCACATCAGAGTCCAGTGTCATGTGAGACAATCTATCTTGACAGAACACATTTAGAGCACTAAATACCTGTCATGTTTCATTTATAATTAACAGATAATGCTGTGAATGAGTTTCCATGAAATCTTGACACCAAGGGTGAAAGAAACAGGGATCGCCATAGCCTATCTAATGATTGAAACAAGGATCATCATGGCCTATTTGATGATGACAGAGGGCGATAGAAACAGGGATCACCATGGCCTATTTGATTACCAAGGGCAATAGAAACAAGGATCAGCATGGTCTTTTTGATGACAGAGGGCAGTACAAACAAGGATCAGCATGGCCTATTTGAAGTCCCGAGATTATAAAAACAGGGATCACCATGGCCTATTTGATGACAAAAGGCTATTTTGATGACCAAAGGCGATAGAAACATAGGTCTCTGTACATCACAAGATGTAATAACCAAGGCCCTAGGTCACAGAAAACCAATCAATGCATAGACATAAGTCATGGGGTTGGTCTAAATTTCTGGCCAAAACAGGCAGTTACATCTTCATATCAGTAGCAAAATCATGCCAGGAAGTAAAACAAAATTAAAAGAAACAAACACCCAGGTAACCTAAACTCTGATTAGGCAGGTGCTTGTAATCTGAGTTCTTTGAGGAAAAGAACAAAATGACATACAATGTACTAAATGTGACTGTATCAGTGTCTTAAGTATCCAGTGTTTATACATTGTATATCAACTTTCAAGTTTTCTAAATATTTTCATAACAGTTTTCAAGTATTATAACATCAAGTAGTCATGTATTAGTTATACACAATGTTAAATCATGTAGACAATTTAATATAACTTTAAATTTTGATGTACACAATTATTGTTATTGTGAAGAATGTGTAACCCACTAAACAACATAATATAAGTATTACATACAAATATGAGATATTTTTGTATCAAACCCCCAACATATTATAGACATCTATTAATGCAAGATAAAACAAATCATAAAAAATCCTTAACACTTTAAGAATGTTGGTATCATTTCAAAAATGTTTTAAATTCCTGTCAGAACAGGATGATTGAAATTCCACATGATTTATACAAATACCATACAGTTCTTTTAGTTTACCTTGTTGGATTTTGTTCGTAAGCAGTTCACTTCCTAAAAAATATTGCTGAACATGACAAAGTGCAATAATTTCTGTTCTACTCTATATTTTTTTATTACACTGTCATTGGCGATAAATCTAGACTACAGTTAGTAATCATCTTTAGAATAAGATGAAGGATCACGTATAAAAAAGAAACTATTCTACACAACAATTAAATTTTAATGACATAATTTGTAAGCAGAGACACAAAACATCTGTTAATATCTTGTGAAAAAGGTAAGGTGATTCAATGTACAAATTGACATTCTTGTAATGTCAAACATAACAACATATCTCACGTACAGCTGGTTGAGCTGGACGTAAGTAAGACACAATGTGACAATGCAAAACCAGAAAAATGTACTCGTCTACTCCTCCTGGACAGGTGAAAATGGCATGGGGACAAGTGGTTATTTTAGGTACCCGTCCCTGTGACAAGTAATTTTTCTTCTTCCCCTAGGATGAGTGATTTTTTGTAATTTTTTTTTCTCACCCCACCATGGCTTTGTGGGGCCTCTGTGGCTGAATGCTTGGAGGAGCATGCTTTGAACCATGAATTCTCTCACCTCTGGTACACAGGAGTTTGAGCCCGCTAAAACCTAAGCTGATTTTGTGAGAAAATTTGCCAGGTTACTTGTGGAAGTCTGAACATATTGTAAACAGGTTTCCTTCTCCACCATTAAAACCTGGACAACACCATATAACTGAAAAGTTGATGAGTGTGGCATAAAACACTACCTAAACAAACAAACAAAATTATTATGGCTTTGTCTAGAAATCTGCCTTGGAGTATAATTTTTCACTAATATAAAAAATACTCAACCAAGTTTATTTGTTTGTTTATTGTTATTTAATGTCCCGTTCAAGAATATTTCACTCATATGGAGACATCACCAAATGCCAGTAAAGGGCTTCACATTTTGGCCTATGCTCAGCACTTATGGCCACTGAGCACTGTGACACGAGACCTCCAGTTTTTACTGTCTCAATCCTCCAGTTTTTATCGTCTCATCCAAAAGACAGGAAACCAACCTGCCGCCGACAGGATTTGAACTCACGACCTCATGATCCAGAGTCAAGCGCCCTACGGACTGAGCCAGGCTGGCTCCTCAACCAAGTGGAAATTGACAAGGAATAATATATAAGTAATTAGACTGAATAACCAAGACTAAACCATGTAAAAATTCTGAATACTTTGACATTGCCCGCACACATAAATCAAGGTACTTGTAGTTTTTGACTGATTTCAATTGAAAAAACAGAACTTCTCATGAATTTGTGTATGATACATTGTTTTTCCTTATCTCTTTTTTAGATATAATTTTTAACACAATGTAAGTTTGAACTATATTTTAAATACAGTAAAATCTTGCCAAAAGACCACTTTGCTTTGGATACCACCTCACATTTAAGATTGCAAATATTCAGTCTCTTGATAATTTCCTCATGAATACTGAACAAAAATAGACCCTCACAAAAAAAAAAAAGGCCTCACTAATTAATTAGCCCACTCCACTTTTTTTAATGCCGAGATTGCTCAATAATGGTGTCAGGGTTGGGGCCCTTAGTTAACGACTTTACAATAAAACAAAACCTGCTTTAGCGACAACCTATATATAAAGACCACCTGGTCACAAAAAACGTTTTTTTGCTGTCCTTAATAGTACCATCTGTATACAGTTCAACCTCTATATAAAGACCACCTCCCTATAAAGACCGACTTTCTTGTGTCCCTAAGGAAGTCGTTATATACAAGTTTCACTGTATACATTTTTTTTTTAAATCTAAGCATAAATTTTTAAATAATTTCAGCCCACTCTTAGTCAGTCAGTTAGCGATAGCAAGGTTCTACTGTACATATCTAACTGAAGAGCTATATAGAGATTTTTAGTGCACATGTACTTAATATTACAGACCAAATGCAGTATCCTATTATGATTATAACTATACATCTGTTATCTTTTTCAATTTTAACTCATTCACCCCTAGGGACACATTTGGACTGGTCTAAGTCATTAATTTACAGAAGAGTCCATTGTATTTCAGGGTTTGATAAGTTAAACAGCTAAAATGGTCAAACTAGCCATAGCTTACAACTTTTTAGACCTTTCTTGACCAGTGTTGGGGTTATTTTTGTAATATTTGCTTGTTCTAAGCTGTACATATATTCATTGACACCTACCTTACACCATATTGGACAACTATATTTATGCACAAAGTGATTCAACATTTACCTGCACAATCTCAATCCTAATATGGATTTAATTATGACAATGATTTGTATTTAAATGATTCAAAAGCAAGAAAGGTAACTCCTCAAGATTAAAATTAAAATCAGTGTGTTAAGGGATGTAACTCTTTCAGCACGCCAACTAAAGTTATCTACCATGCTCTACAAGCATTCTCTATATAAACTAAGAAGTGGTGTACATAATGACCAGTGTGTCAAGACAAACAGCCTTTACAACTACTGTTATTCATTAGAATACAGGTAAATGTTAGTCAAATGTTGGACAACAAAAATATCTACATTTTACACAAAAAGTTCTAGGGTGGATAACTGGTTGTATATGCAAAACATATGTAACAATTCAAAAGGTAAATAGTTGCTTTTTATGCAGAATGTTCAACAGTCCCAAACTCATGCAACAACCTAAAACAAGAAGGACATAGGCCTTAGCATACTCCCATAAGTTTCATATATTTCTTAAAAGCCAGTGACATTTTTTCTTTGCTGAGAAATAGTTATCTTAAATTTTACAAAATGACCCTAATTTGCCTGGTTATATTAGAGTATTGCCCTTTAAACCACAATATCTTTAAATTGCAGCCAGTGTGGATTCAAGCCTCCCTAACACCTAAGCTTATTCTGACAGGAACTTTGCCAGTCAACTTTTGAAAGAAGTTTATACCTACTTAAAGCATAAGTGGCTCTTCTCCTCGATCTTCAAAATTTGGCTGCCATACTGGTAATTTAAAGTAAAATTATTGATTGTGGTGTGAAACACCAATAAAACAACAGGTCCTTTAGAATGTTAAGTGTATATCCTTACCTTGTGCTCATCTGTTTCATTATTTCTTGACTCGTAATCCTGACGGCCATCTTGTCTGCCCATTGGTTGAGATTCACTTCTGGATCCTTGAGATAGGCGATCCAAACCTGACAGTGACATGCGACTATTTCCATCAGGTTTGGCTAATGACATCTGAGCACTAAAATCCTTAAGACTTGTAGACCTTTCCCTATGAAGTCGGGCACGCTCACTCGCATTCTTTGGTCGGTTACTGACAGGCAGGGCTTTGTCATCCAATGAGTTTCTTCTTAAGGCAGGAATGCCGGTCACGGGGATGGGTATGGCTGATTGCGGTTGGGAAGAGCTTGTGGTGGTAAATGCAGAAGCTTGGGATGTTGGGGTAGATTTATTAGCAGCTAATGATTGCCATGTCTTTCTTGGAATGGTAAAATAAGGGTTGTTGACATAACTAGCATCGGTTAATACCCGTGCAACATTCTGCTTAATTGGTTCATTAACAGCACTTACAACATCCAATCGATCTCCTGAGCGACTTAAGAACCTTGTATCTGCCAGGTTTCTTGTAGTGTCCTTGTCTATTTCTGTAGATGACAAATCGTGCAGGCTGCTACTTTTACGCAATCCTTCCTGATAGTGTTTATCAGTCTTGTGTTTCATATTCCGTACACCCCTATAGGTTGAAAATGGCTGCTCCTTTGATTTAACTTTCTCTACAGAAAATCTTCCGCTTACATTCAAGTCAGTATCTGTAGCACTAATGCCACTAGTACTTGGTATCCGCACAGGCTAAAAATAGAAAACAAACGTTATCTGCAACAGCCTATTATAATCTATATATAATCTATAATAATTGAATATCCATGAGTAGTACTTCTCCCAGATACAGTAGTATCAGAGAAAAATTTGTTGTGGTTTTAATATCACTTATTTTGTTGTTTTCCTATCTCAACAAAATCTAAACCAAGACGAATTTTTTACATTAATTATAGTTAGTGATAAGTGATAGGGTTTTTTAACTAACAGGTCTTTTTTTTTTATTTCAATGAAATTTAATGTTCAGGTCAATTCAATTCAATATCATTTTGAAAACAATGAAATGGTTCATATTATAATTATATTTTTCTCCTAATCCAATTATCTTTTTTTTTATTATTTAGCAGGAATCAGTTGAAAAGAAAAATCTTTTCAAAGTAAATTACAATCTAGTGAAATAATTTTTGTAACTTGTTCTTATCAGTGTTTGTAGTAAAAAGAAAATCAAATGAATAAGGAAAGTGAAAGTAAGTTCAAACATAACCACAGTTAAATGACATACCTGTACATTTTCTTTGTTGCTGAAAATTGGCATTGTAAATCTGCGATTTTTTGTTTTGGTGAGTCTTCCAGGAAAAACTTGTAAAACATCATGCCACCTGATAAAACGAAAGTAGTAGAATTTTATATAAAATATTCCATTTACAAATTTAGAAGTACAAAATTAAAACAATAATGTTGATTATTGAATATTTTTATTTTTTTCTCTCTAAATTCCACTGGCAGTACCCATTCACAGTGAGTCTAAAATTATGAATGAAGAACTACTGCAAAAAAGTTGATTGTAAAAGTGATACTGAATGGTTATAAATAAAAATGAATCCCCTATTTCAAGCATGGAACCTCTAAGTTTCATCTGATAGTTGTGTATAGATATGGGCTAATTGTTTGTTATTCAACATACCACATGTATTCTTCTTTGGAGTTGCCCTTGATGTAGTACTTTTTGTTTGGAGTGACGATTTCCAAGGAAAAGGTATGAGATGTAACTTTCTCTGCATCATTTACAGCTGAACATTTATTCATATCAATGATTCCTTGTGGAATAGTTTCCGGCTAAAAGATGAAACATATAACTATCAAAAAATAGCATAAATCTAGCTCTTTCTGTAAAAAAAAGATGAGTATTATTGTATGAGTTTAGATCAGAGTTTTTCGGATGAGACTTAAAACTGAGGTCTCTTGGTCACAGAAGGTGCAGCACTAGCATCAGTGCATACAGTACAGGCCAAAGCATATAACACTTCACCTAAAGCTGGTGAAAATCTCCATATTAGTGAAAAATTATATGGAGAAAACAACAAAATTTACAAGAATATGATAATCACTTAATTACTGTCAGTATAGAACCGTTAAAGTCATAATTCAGCCACAATTATCTAGTGTTATAATTATATACAGATTCTAATAATACAGTTTACGGATTTGTTCATCTAAAAATAAACATGTGCCACCGAATCACAGTTGCTCTGTAAATAGTCTTATACAGAATTCAAAGACTTCAAAAGGACATTGAACGATGTTTTCATATGATAAATCACGATTAAATTAAATTTTGAAGCTGTCATTTTTTTTTCTTTTCTTTTTCTTCATAACCTTTTTAAAACTTAAATTTTCACTTAAATGACAAAGTAAATCTTGATAAATAAATCATAAAACCTAAAGCTTAAGTGGAAAAACAAGTCATACATTCAAGAACTTAGCAACAAAATTTGTCAATATGGAAATGTGACTAGTGTTAAACAAACAGATTATATTTACAATAATAAAAACTTATTTTCTCACACATTCTTAAAAATGGTGAAATAAACTTTTTTTTTCAAAAGTACGTATCTCTCACATATGTTTTATTACATAATGCAGTTTTAGGCTACCATCCATTTTTATAGGATTTGACAGCAGATCAATCTAAATGAAATAAACCCTCAAATTAAAATTCCTTTAATCTCTAGAATTCATGTAATCTTAAACAGAATATGTTGTGCTCATTTTGAACTTATGACAGATTTTCTGTATCTAATATAATAGATTAATACAATATTCTAATCTCAACTGTTAACAATATGTTTTGTATAATGATATTCACATACACCAAAGTTATTGATGCAATACTCCTAATTTATTGGTAAAATGTAAATTCTTTAGCACTAAAAACTACTTTTTTCTCTGCTCCAATTTACAAAGTGGACGAATTACCATTTTTTCGATGTTCATTACAGTCATCTAAGGTAGATACGTTTTTGTAATAGCTTTCCATCACATAATGGCATTCAAAGAATTGATCTGAACAATGACTGAATGTAAATAATATTAAGACCAATTATAAATTTTCAACAATATACACATAAGTCAAGCAAAAATTCTTAACAAGACTTCAAATATCAAATAATAAGATGTTTTCACACAGCACTTGTAAGCTGATAGAAGAAATCAAATGAACGGATGGCAAATACATTGTCAAATGAACTTCCAATTAAAAATCAAACACACACCTGCTCTCGGGTTATTTACAAGACCTTTATCACCACAATGTACATGCATCACCTACCCCCTGTTTTGTTTGTCAAATCACTCTGACATTCTATGTACCTGTCTTTGTAAAAGTTTCAAAAAACAACAACAAAAATAAAATCATATTTTCTGATGGACAATGTCATTTCAAGAAATTATTTATTATTTATTTACTTTATTTATTGGGGGATTTACCAACTTATTCTAAAACTTTGATAAGGGGACAGATCTCTAACTCATGCCTTTATTGTAACTTTTCAATGTGAAAATTCTGAAATACCTGATAAAGCAAGTAATTATCTATATTTTTGGATTAAAATATTCCAGCATACAATTCAATTGGGGACCTTGAAACATTACCTTTTGACTGTTTTAAAAAAATTTCTCAGATAGTGACCTTGACAGGTAAACATTGGGAAAATCAGTTCCTGTCAGCACAAAGTTTTTGTAAAATAGTCACAGGGTAACCATATATTCTAATGCCTGCAAGCAAAATACTTTTGAATGGATGGACAGACAGATGGTTGAGCATTATTGTAAACTCTAAATAACAGACAGTTACATGACTAAAATCTTTAAAGCATAGTTTGCGCTCATGCTGGCCCCTCACCTTGCATCATACACTGTAAATTTTGAAATTTTCATTCGTTACGCGTCTTAATAACAGATGAAAATGCCTTGTAAGTGTGTTTAAAAAAAACAGTTACTGATTCATCATTTAGCCAACTATGATTTGGCAATTATCAATAATACCAAGTTTAATGCCATACATGTATTATGCATAGAATTGTTTTGAAACAATTTATTTTAGCATGATGTTTACTTTATCTTTGTATTTTTCCCAAAAAAAAAACAAGCAATTCTAAACACTGAAATATGATTCGATGTATTACAAAATATGTAAACAGCAAAGTTCAACAAGATATAAAAACAAGCAGTGTGAACATGAACTTGTCCCCCTGTGAATTTTAATGATGTTCGACAAAATGCAAGTAGTTTTAACTTCACCTCTTTTAAATCTTCAACAGAAATTACATATGTAACACACTCATTGTGCATTAGAATAAATCAAAGATCTGTATCAATCAGTAACTATCACCCTCTTTTGTGCATACACTTGTGTTTTGTTTGGGGGCTTTTGTCAGACTGAAACTTACATCAATCACAATATTATTCCTCTCAGTCAGACACAGTCCAAATAAATGTATGTCAACTCGCCATCGTCAAACAGTCGAAAAAACCTTCTTTGCCATCTCTGTAAAGAAAGAATGAAAAAAAAAACCAGCATCTTAAATGGGCTGCTGTGGTCACTGAAAAAGTTTATCTTGTAGGGGGGGTTTAGAGAAATTATTGTAGTTCTAGAAGTTCAAACTTAACAATGTTTTTTTACCAGATATGAATCCATCATCAAATTCCCTTCCACAGTTTTCTATAAAAAATGAGTAATATGGTTCTAGCGGATCTTTACTTTCATCATCAATACTTACATAAAACTCAATAAATTTAGGTGTGATTATTATCAACATTCATGAGATATTGTACTACCGATGTCAATTCAAACAGTTGCTGATTAAGAAATGCTATCGCAATTACTGATTTTCATATTACTAACTCTCGGTCAAGCGTCCGCTTGACAAAAAAAATACCGAAGCGCGAGCCCGGAAAATCATGAAAAAATGAATAATATTAATTTGGTATATATACCTACCCTCTCACTCTGTTCTCATTTGCTTTTTTTTTAGGTAAGAGCAATAATTATCTAAATTTTTGAAGGGGAGGGCTGTTCAGTAATGTAGTTTTTGTAGTAGGTTACCCTATTCTAATGCATTTAATAACTACATGTACCTTTATTACCTATCAAATGAAACAGTCAATTTCTAGCTTAAACAATATTTTTGTTTTTCAGATGTCGATTTGTAAACAGTAAATACCAAGGAGGTAGATTTAATTTTGATAAATTTTTAACAATGCATTGAAAAATCTTATCCTGGAGAAAACACCATCTTCGTCAACAAATGTCAACTTAATGGCATTCGATTACGTAATAATGTTTCTATAAAATGGCTCGATATACCCATCAATGAAATGAATAATATATAATATATATAGTTTCATTTGCTTTTTTTAGGAATGTGTGCCTACATGTATATTACCCACTACAGACCGAGATATATTTTTAACTGAAAATAAGAATAATAAAAATGCTTTGCTGTCAAGTAGCAAAATTTAACTGAATTAAATCAACAATAATTGCTTCATATACATTGCACATGCAACATAACATCTTTTATATCATGCCAAAAATGATGCCATGTCACATGTGCTATCACTGACTTAAAGTTGCATAATACAAATCCACAAGTCTATGAGATAACCTCAGAAATTTGCACTACAATTTTTGGAATGTATCTCTTAATGTTTTTCTTCATGAATATTCAAATTTTCTTACAAAATGATAAACCGCTCAACAGCATTTTTATATGCAACAGAATGTATATGTATGTATTTGATGATGGTAATATTTTTAACATTTACAGGCACTCACTCACACATTAATTGTATGGAAGCCAAAGATCAGAATTTTATTTACATGTATTACATACATGTAACACTATTTCTCTGGTACCATATTATCTGATGATTTGAATATACCGTGTAACTCCATTGACTCAAAACAAAATAAATATAAAGCTGAAAATCCTGAAATTTCTCAATTTTCTGCTTGGATTTATTTCTAGAATTTGGGGGTCACCAGGTATTCCAGATAAATAAAATTTTTGAAAGTTGTGTGAACAAGCACTTTCAGATACTGACTAGGCTACATGTGTAAATGTAGATCACAAACATGTTAGTACATATGTACTTACCCTGGTTCTATCCAACGGATTACTGAAATCAAAGTCTGGTGCCACAAACAGGTAACCGCATTTCGAAACTTTTCTTGATGCCTGCGGAGAAAAAATCAACAAAAAAATTTAAAATATTGTTTACAATGAATTTCCATGTAATATAGAACTTAAATTAAAACAAATGTTATGTCTAATATATGTTATACAGATTTTTATGCTTAATGAAACAAGTGTAAAGAGGATGTGAAAACTAAAGCAAAGTTTACATTATCAGGTTCTTGTATGATGTAGAATCAAACCAGGTTCTTGTGTGATCACTGAATGACTGATGTAGAATAAAACAGAGATAAGTGAACCAAGCATTATGTGAATACTAATGAACCAATACTTCATGTGAAACCATACTTAAGTAAATTATGAGCAAGGTTATATGAATTTTACTGTATATCATTGCAACATACAATGGTACATGTACATCCATACTGTATATATATACAAATAGATATTCATTTTGACAACAACTAGTTTCTTTCTTTTTTTCTTATATTGTACTAATATTTTGACAAGAATATTCAATCACATTCTATATGGAAAACTATCAGTAAATTTTATGAACAATGGTCACTCTTTATTGTGACCCTCCGTCTTGTAATGACACACAACCCTGCCTGCAACTGTATCTAAAACACCAGCCATTTTTTTTTACATTTGTACAATATTATCTATCAGTTTATCAAACAAACTACTCCAAGCTATACTGTTGTAACTCTTCTAACGCCAAAGACCATCATGAACTGTTCTGATACAATAGAAAAAGAACATATCACTAGAAATGTACCTGGGATGAAAGGGTTAATTTATAAGTTTATTCTGACTAGATATAAAACCCACACTCAACAATTTGTCAGTGGCGTATATATACGGCATGTATATGGTGGCAGCCGGATTTTTAATGGTGGAGGAGAGAAACAGGTTACAATGTACCCAGAAAGAGAACACTGGCCTTCTGCTTGTAAAGTGGTAAACTTTCTCATAACAATCATCTCAAGTTCCAAAAGGACTCAAACCTACACTGACCAGAAGTGAGAAACTTTATGTTTCAAAGTGTGGTGCTGTAACAACTTAGCCACAGAGGTCCCTACCAAAGGTAGTGATAAAATTTCAGATAAAAACTGAAATTGGAAAAGAATGCATGGATGATATGAAACTAGGCTTATCACACTTCCTGATCTGATAATTTAATCAATAGAAGACATTCATCAAGTTAATGAATAACATTAATCAAATTAATGTCAAGATTTCATCAATAAATTATATTTCTTTTCATTGCATCAAAAAAAGAAGCATGCAAGGTATATATTATTTTAGGCATGGTCTGATCTTTTAATCAATTTCTATCATAAATTTGTATAAGGAAGATCTGATATATGATGTATAGAAACCAAAGAATATGTTGTTGTCATGCATAAACACACACAAACACTATAGCTACATGACCCAAGTAAGTGAGAGGACCCATTGGGATAGGTCAAAGGTGAAAAAAAAAAAAATTTAGGGGTCACCAAGAGAATGATGCTTTTTCTTTCTTATACCAGAATTAACATGCACTGGTGACCTACATGTAGTTGTGTGTGACAATGAACCATTGTCAACTATCTTTCTGTAATTTTACACTTGACATAGTACAAATACTAGCATTTCATACTTCTAGTGTATTTTTCTACATGAGGGATATACATAAAATTGCCTTCAGATGCATATGAATGATACATAAAAATGCCTGCAGATGAATGGATGTACATCTGTCTGTGAACAGGGAAAATGAAATACAACTATCATTGAGTAGTCAGTACAAAATCTCCTAGGCAACAGTTAAATGATAATATGCATAAAATTCTCTTGTTTTCGTCAAATCTGTATAAAATTTGATATTTGGTGTGTACATGTACATACAACATATGTAAATTATGGAAAGAAAATGCTGGTTGACAAGACAGATTTGTTGTTGAGAATACTGTGTCTAAACCATGGCTATTACCCATGCGAAGGTCAAGGACACATGGCTGTAACAAGAGTTTTAAGCCATCATTTATGGAACACAAATGTACATTGTACATGTACATGTACATTGATGAAATCACATGAACCAGTACATGTCCAAATAAAGACATGATTATTGTTAATAAATGAAAATGTGTTATACTGAGAAAGTTTAGTTACTACGTCATGACTTTAGTTACTGTCATGACTAAGTTATCATGATAACTAAAGTCACTATGCAATACCTATAAGTTACTATAGCATGACTTTAGTTACTGTCATGACTAAGTTATCATGATAACTAAAGTCACAATGCAATACCTATAAGTTACTATGGCATGACTTTAGTTACTGCCATGACTAAGTTATCCTGATAACTAAAGTCACAATGCAATACCTATAAGTTACTATGGCATGACTTTAGTTACTGTCATGACTAAATTATCATGATAACTTAAGTCACAATGCAATACCTATAAGTTACTATGGCATGACTTTAGTTACTGTCATGAATAAGTTATCATGATAACTTAAGTTATTATGCAATACCTATAAGTTACTATGTCATGACTTTAAATTTGTATGGCATGATTGATGACTATAGTTACTTAGTCATGATTATAAGTTATGCCATGATTATAAGTAACTATGCTATAATTATTAGTTAATACCGGTATGCCTATAACTTACTTTGTCATGACTATAAGTTACTATGCCATGACTATACATGTAGTTACAATGTCATGATTATAAGATACTATGCCATGGCTATAAATGTAGTTACAATGCCCTGACTAGTTACTATGCCATGACTAAATTTCCTATGCAATAACTCAAAGCTATAAGTACTTAAAGAAAGAGCAAATAGAATAGATGTCCTGGTCAAGTCATTTAGCAAATAATGTCACCAAAGACCTTGGTGCTTTGAATAAATGTCTATTTATTAATACATTATGTAGAAAGCCTGTCTGTTCCAATAAATCATAAAACATGGTCATGCAAATAACATTGCATGTCTACACTAATGAGGTATAATGATATCGATCATTTTACTTTATATCTAAACATCTAACTGATGGTTATTAGGCCAAAAATAAAAAGATTTGCTTAATGTAACTAGATCAACCTGCATAAAAGTCCCCACTCAAAAGTTTTGCCAAATTTTTCTTATAAAAATCTGAAATTTGTCCAATTAACTAATCAAAATTTAAAAAAATGTATTCAGAGCAACCCAGTTCTAAAACTACTCGTCTCAGTACATCAAACAAATAGACTTTTTAATGATGGCCTTACAATGTATAAATACATATACATGTACATGTACCATGTAGTTATAGTAGTTTACTGCTGAACATAACAACCATATGTCTAATATCTTTGCTTTACCCTCCAGAGTCATTTCCAACAATGCAAAATAAGTAGTCATTGACTTTATTTGTAATCTACACCAATTTAAAGGCTGTTTGTATTACCCACAGGAATACTGAACTCATCTCCCCAAATTTAAGTTTTTAAGTTTTCTTTCTTCAGTTTACATGTAGTTGGAAATGTATATATCTCTAGTGTGCATTGAAATTTTCCTTTTCAGTTGAAAACGCTTCGAAATATAGGCAACAAAAATTATTCTTATTTTAACCAATAGACTGAAGGCTTGTTAATGTGATGCACTGGTATATAAGAAATATTGCCTGTTATGTTCTAAACAGGAATTTTCAACCAATCATACTGGCGTGAGTAGTTCCGCAAATTGAAAGAATCATCCTGATTTGAAAGGATGTGAAAAATGAAAATCCTATATCAAACTTGACTGTGACCAGTGAAAGTTGACCCCAACCAAGAACAAGACATTTTATTTTACGACAATTTTCTGATGAAGATAAGTAGGAATTTGTTCCTATCAAGGATAAATGATTTACAGTACAATATTCCCAAATAAAATTTCACATAAGGATAAGACCTTTGATTATGGCATACTAGTCAGGGATATAACTAGAACTGAAAATAACTATAGGCACAAACAGAATTGTGATGGGGCTCTGGGGATGGACTTAGGCTCCAAGTTGGCCATGGCAAAGCCCTGGTAGAAGATTCAGTGAACAAAATATGGTTTTAAGCATTTCTAGATGTGATATTTTTGAAGTTGATGTAAACAAAACATAAATTAACTGATTATTTTCTTTTGGGGGGGATTAATGTGTTGGTACCTGCCTATAATGCTTAAAAGCAGTTATGCCCTGCCCATTATAACCCAACAAAAACAATCCTCATTTATTTTTCATTTCTATTTTATAAAAAATTCAAAAGAAGTATTTCATAATACATATCATATTTAAAAGGAGAGTCCTGATAAGACGATAGTTGCTTTACTTCATAATAATGAAATAAAATTTGTGACATGTATTTTATGGCATTCTCAACTTTACTCATATCACTGCAATACAGCGACATAATGATCTATATCATTTTACACCTTTGTCACTCCTACTTCTTTATGAAATGATTTAACTCCCTAATGCAAACAAAACGTGGTATTGGTTTACCAATGACATTTTATTCACCTTGACCTGCACGAATCACTTCAACAGGATATTTTTCTGAATTAAACATTTCAAGAGTTGTACAACATACATGTACTACTCAGGAACTACTTTTCGGTTCATTCAAAAATTGTCCAGGTGTGTACTATTTGGTGCAATGCGTATATAAATACATGAAGAAAGCAAACAAAGACTTGAAACGTATTGGAAAATAAAAATATGTATAAAAATAGTTATAAACAAGTGAATGTACTTGGTAATTGAATGTATACATACCGGTACATAATCTATCAATTAATCTATCTTCCTACCTAAATCTATCTAGCAATTTATCTAGCTTTTTTATTGTGTGCATGCAGTGTGTGTTCGTGCAGAATAACACACATTTAATCGTACACAAGATCCTACCTAGAAATCTATGGGGAAACAGTCCATGTGGGAGATAATGGTTGGATTTAAAGACCATAAATAGCAATAAAACCAGTCGACATAGATTAGCTTCAGGTCAAACTGTAAATAATGCTGCCAGTGATACATCAAAATCAGACATCTGATCCTCTTATGTCAATCAAACTACTATATGGTCACTATCAAACTACAGGTATATATATCAACATTTATGATTTCTTTGTTGATTAACAGGTTGACAAAATAAATTTATTTTTATAAATATATGTAAAATTTGAATTTTCTTCATATGAGCATCATGCCTGCCATATGATGCTATCATACATAATTGTTCTACTCATATTGCACCTACATGTACATTTCAATCACTCCATATGAAAGTACATTAATAATGTATATCCATGTTTTACTTTGAATAACAGCAGGGTTAGATTCAGACAGTGGGCTGTGGGAATGCCCCCCCCCCCTCCCCACCAAAAAAAATAATTGGCAAAAATGTGTGAAACCTTTAATTCTGTAAGCTGAATATTGATAACAAATTACCAAAATGGCCTTGTCTCGCTATTAAACTATTAGCTAGGTGAAGATAATTCATGGCTTACAATCCCTTTAACTTGAAAACCATGATCAACCCCTGATGAACACAAACTTACGTGCATTTTTAATTTTACTGTAGACATATCTGTCCGAGCAATTTTTACATATGATCATATGCAGATCCATTATTATAATCATACAGTGATCACAGAAAATCTTTAAGTCAGTAAAGACTAAAAGCGGGAAGCTGGAACGTTCAAATAATTCAAAGTTAAACCTTCAAACCAGTTACGGGAATGTACATATACAGTATTAATTGTACTAAAGATATAAACACACATACAGTGAAACATAACTTGAGAGACCTTGAAAAACCACCTGTCTTTTGAAACTACATTTTGAAAACCATTTAGTTTATTTCATTGCATCTCTCTCTGTAAATAAAACCACTTTTGGGAGACCACATTTCAGTGGCAGAAAGGGTGGTCTTTAATCAAGGCAGGTTCTACTGGTAACTGATACAAGTACATATATAAGAAGATTTATTTTTAAGGCTGATAGTCAAAGCAAGTTTATACCTCCTATGAAATCAGTTCAATACTTTATATAATCTACTGGAACAACATGTTACAAACAAATTGATTTTGTAAATGGAAGGTACAAAAAGACCTGTCCATCATTGTACATGTATGTAATATTAAAGGGAACAATCCCTGTCAAAACAACATGGTTGTCATTTTTATTTTCTTACAAACTGCCAAAGAAAACATGACCTTAGACTAAGAAGAAAGAAAATCCTGCAACCAGTTAAAACATTCTCACACAACAATGGTGCCCTGTCAGTACCCCTATGAGCACTCAGTTATGGAAAATAATAAGTCGCAATATTGCAACAATCGACACAATGTAACTGTTGATATCAGTGATGTCTTATGCCCAGGTAGTCTCAGGTAGCCTCAGGACAACAATCTATGACTGAACACTCAATAGGTCGTGGCCTATTTTCAAACAATTGAAATTCACCACAGGTACAAAAACTGGAAAGGTAACACAACAGTACACATCATTTAACTTTAAAACCTGTCATTAGGTGTCTATTACCAGTGTGAAACTTGAAAACGTCAGGTCATTCGCTGTGAAGAATACTCTCCCGAGCAGGTATCTTGAGAGAAGAATTACAGGAGAGATTACATATATACTTACTGTCAACATATAATTCTAGACAAAGCTGAAAATGGCTACTTAAGATTTCATAGTACACCTAGGTCTTGTAAAGGTGACGATTAAAAAACAGCAGTTTGCTCATAAACTTTTTTCTCAATAATAGCAAACAAGTTCATAGTCCTGAAGTTCTTAAAAGCTACTGTTCTTTTTGGGTTTTTTTTTCATTTTTAGAAAAACAGATATATTGGGTAAAATTTGTCAAAGAAAAATTACCAAAAATAAACAAGCATTCTGATAGTATTGATGAATCAATACATGTCCTCTACCATCTCCCTATGTTAACACCAGTCTTGGCTTGATTAGTGATGGCAAAGGAAATTTGTAGGTTTTGTGTAACACTAATGGGTTGGATGGTCAATAATGCCCAAATTCAAAAGACATCCCCGTCACATATATGAAAGTTCACCATAATGTGAAACTGTGTCTGAAACTTCAAGCCATTATCATGTCCAAAACATGTCAAAAAAGAAGAAAATAATTAAAATATTTGTCTAGTTTTACTCTCGAACATTAATGTCTGATCCCTAAAGAACCTATATGCAAAGTATCAGCATCCTAATACTATTATTAAATGAATGGTGAACCATTCAAAAACTTTAACCAATACCTTAACCTGCAGATTTGGGACAAAAAGTGAAGTCCAAATCATGTCAAAAAAGGAGAAAATATTTAAAATATTTTTCCATTTTTACTCTCCAACATTAATGTTCAACCCCTAAAGAACCTATATGCAAAGTATCAGCATCCTAATACTATCATTAAATGAATTGTGAACCATTGAAACACTTCAAGCAAAGGTTTCAGACGGATGCAGACAAAACCTATAGTCTCCCCCCCCCCTTTCAACGGTAGGAGACTAATAAACAAAAATCCATTCTAATTTTGACCTAGAAATAATATTATCTTTCAAGGTAAAGGAACTATCAAAGATTGAAGCTTGTTAAATGAACATAAATGAATGTATTGTACAATTTTTCAACCTGGTGTCAAAATGGCTAAATATTAATATCTACTTAAGAGTCATACATGTATCATTGGTGCTGCTCTGTGGTAGGTACATGTAAACAAGTGGTACTAAAGAAATATTAAAATATCATAGGTGCAGAATGCTCTGAGGTAGGTACATGACAAAAATGAGATTGTGTATGTATATGATTGCAATACTTTCTCTTAAATTGATTATGGCAAAACAATGATATTAACTTGGTATTTTATTGAACCTGGCGACATATGTCTCGTTATTCAGACGAATCAATTCAATACAATTGAAATATGATTAGGGACTATGTGTAAATGGTTAAAAGTGCCATTATTGATGATTTGATGTCTGACCCATTTCGGTTTGTTTCATTGTTCAAACTTTTTTTCCAGACAGAGATGGAACTGACTGATTCCTGTATTTCATGATTTCTTTGTCCATTTGCCAGGTCAGTTTTTTTTTTACATAAGGTTTCATTCTGTATCACTACATGTGAGACACTTTTAACTCATCAACCCCTGAAAAAATGGACTCTTCTATAATTCAATAGTCCAAATGAGTCTTTAGGAGTGAATGAGTTAAAAATCATGCTACATATATAACTGTCATTACAATACATACATTTACCATTTCATGATATCTAAGGTTCCGTGAATTGGAAGGAACAATGAGTTACTATGACAGTGTTACTTTTTGTGGGTATCTGTATCATTTTGCTGTCCAAAGTAACAGGACCACAGTTATCATGAAAAAAAGTCTACTCTACTCAGAAATGGACTATGTACATTTATGTAAATCTGTTGCATGGTGTCTTGAATACCAACCCCATACAATGTACATGTAAATGTAGGTGTACACAGAGTAAGGCTAGTTGTGACATGAATGACCCACATCGGCATGTACCCATGACAATTTGCTTTATTAAAAATACAAGCTGTAATTTCTACATACAAAGTACTTTGAAAATTGATTGACTTACAAATTAAGATCTATTGCTATGTTGAACACATCTTGTTGACATTGCCCCATTTTAAGGGTTAATAAGTAACAGGGTTTTAACTAATTTACAATGTATAATGATTATAAGCTGATTGAAATAAAAAAAAATATGTTTGTACATATTCTTTTTCTTCAAAACTGAGATTCCGGGATTTCATTTACAGCCCAATTACAAGTACAACACAATGAATGCCACACAAGGAATCAATCTGACTTTTAAACAAGACAATATAAAACTCTTGTTCAGGGTTACAACTTATAAACATAAAAAAAAATACTGCTTTCAAGCTAGCTAATGTTTGTTGATTGCACTGGATGTAATAAAAGTGTATAGAATAGATTCAATTGCTTCACAATGAAATTGTACTAATGTAAACCCTCTTAAACATGAAGTTTTTACATGTATTCAGTTATATACTTGACTATCATAGTAACTTTGATTCCTTCCTTTTAGCTGTATACAAATTAATTGTGAGATCTTTTTAGTAAGTTGGACTGGGAAGCATCTGCATCTGTAATCATTTGCAGAGGGTGTAATATTATATCGCAATTCTGAACACTCATATCCACTTAAGGGGTGCATACTTCATTTATGACACATGATTTCCCACCTATTAAAGATGACTATTTCTTACTTCACCACTGATGATTTTTACAGCTTTCCAAGGGAATAATCAGATTCCAGAAATATTGTCAGCAAGTGTCATAACAGTAATTTTCTAAATATAAAATTCTTAAATTAATGTTTGGTTTTTTTTATTTTACTTGTTAATTCATGTCAGCAACAATTATTTTCATTTATTTTTTTTGAAAATCTTATTCAAAGTTCTGTCCACTCAAATCCAATGATAACGTACTGATAACAATCAGACCATAATTACTCAGAGATTTTTGTGGGTGTTAACCATATAGCAATTAACTTGTATTTACAATTTGGGTTTAACCTTTTAGAGGATATGTTTTTTTTAAATATTCATACACTGCAACACAGTAAATATCATGCTGGATGTAAAAAAAATCAACAAAACAAACAAAATTAACTCCAGTGTATCTTAAGACATCAACATAAGTGGCAATTCACTTTGTATATTGAAAAAAATAATGTCTACAAGAGGTCATTGATACTAACATTTGGACGATTTACACCTTGAACCTTATAATGTAAATAAAGTAGTGTTTTAAGTTCAAGCAGTGCTACATCCTCCTACCACATGGAATATAACTCATTTTATTTGAAGTGTCAAAAGATGATGGTTTCAATATCAGATAACAGACTCCACCTGGCTGCATAAAAGCCCAGAAGTAAATGTTACGAAGAAATCATTTTATCTAAGCAACAATTAGAGACAAAGATATGCTTCAAATTCCTGTCTTCTCTGAATCCAAAAACACAACCAATAAATGTTGCCTTTTCACTTTCTTTAAAAAAATTGGTACATGCAGCTGTGATATCAGATTTCAACTGTCAGCAAATCAAGAGAAAAAGAAAAAGGATAGTAAATCATGTCAACATATCAAAGGAGAGAAAGAGAATGGATAGTAATGCAAGTAAGAAGAACAGCAACATACACACACAGACAAGGCTTAAACAATTTGCCCCCAGTGACTGATAGTTATGGAATAAATAAAACTTAGAAAAGGCAAACAAACACATAGAGACAGATAGATAAATACACATGTACATGGATTATATACATATATTAGGCTTATTATTAGCATTTTCCCTAGAGGGTTTTAGCAGAGCACCTTGACAGGGATAAAATTTAGTTTTTCTGTCTCACTAGTCATTTTGACTAGTTGAAAAACAATTTTTTCTAGTCCTATGACAAATTCACTAGCCCAAAAGGCGTACTATGAATTATGAAATTGAAATCTGTTTACTGAATTGGTACTAGAATTACTGAATTGGTAATTGGGCGACTATTGCAATCTTGTTGCTCAGTTCGCACTTTGACTTACCCTGTGCAAGTGGCCAACCATTGACATCTAGCTCTGTTAACTCAGCATTGCTCATGTTTATACTGTATAGTTTATACATATTTTATACTGGTCAACAGAACTACCTGAACCACAACCTTGAATAATTCACTGTAAAAGTTACTAGTCTCTGGTGGGCAGACTGCTATTTTTTAACCCTGCTCTTCCTGCCCCAATTTAATCTGCGTGTCAACCCTACTCATTTTACAAGTTCTTGTCCTGTCCCATTTTTTGTACACCCAGCAGAAAATTATACATCTGTGACATTTTCATACTGTTATGCCCATGTGTCTGTGTGTGTGTGTGTGTGTGTGTGTGTGTGTGCATGCATGCGTGTGTGTATGTATGTATGGTGGAATCTCGTTATGTCAAAATCGGATGAGTCGAAATTCCAGTTATGTTAAAGTCAAAAGGCTGGTCCCAATTATCTTACTATATATTTATACTACTTTTATTCCAGATATCTCATAATTTTTGTCTAAAAAGTATTTTCCTGGTCCGAAAGATCGAAATATTACAGAATGGTCACTTGTTATCTCGAAGTTACAATCTGTGACTGAAGATTTACATGTTGTATGCAAAAATCATTCTTAAAATTACTTGTTTACCTGCAAAACACAGGACAATTGACTTCTGTTAACAAGCCAAAGTGAAAGTGTAAATAACAACTGCCTAAATTCTATTTGAATTAAGCAGTACTCTGAGTAGGTCTATTCGATGTTCAATGAGAATAGAAAATATGTGAACTGAAAATTTTGGTTATCTCAGATTTGAGATATCTTGAAGTAAATGTGGCAGTTCTGTGAATTTTAAGATAGCGAGATTCCACTGTATTTTGTACATGTATATACAAATTCATACATAGTGATAAAATCAGCCCATTAGTTTGATGACACATAAAATTTAACAGGACTATGTAATTTTTGTCATCTTAGCACATTTAAAGATGTCAATGACAGGTGAATTTGACTGATATCATAATAGATGACCACAGATAGATTGATACATCAAAATTGAGATGACAATTAGTCAACATTCAATGGGAAGCGATTCATAGGACTTTAAGTATAAACTAAACAAATTATGTCAAACAATTCCTATTCTCCTTCAAGTGCTTGTAATGTGTTTTTGTGGTTTTGAAAACAAGTATGTATGATAGCCTAAATGTTTTCCTGATTACAGCATGCAAATGTTGGCATACAATGTATGAATGTTGTAGTGAATATGTACTTGTGAGGTGACTCAAAGTTAACTAATTAACCCTAACTCTTCGTGAGTGGCATCTGAAGTTTTGGGTTTGAATGTTACAAAATATTGGCATTTCCTTTTTAAAAACTTCTTTGTGCCACATCCATGTCAGCTTCAATACATGAGTGTTGTATTCTAATATAAAAGATTTACACATTTCTGATTATTGGTATCATACTACAAATGTATATAAATATAAACTAAAGCATTAGAATATGTTATGTATTTTTAAGATACAAGCACCTGTCTTGGCAGTCCTTAGAGTATTAAATTTGGCATGACCTATTTCATGACCTAGTCTTACTTGTATAGGGCATTTTTTTTGGAAATTGAACTACATGTACTGCAGCTCAAGAATACAGACCTAATGCTGTGACACAAAGAAATAAATTAAGAAGAGTAATTAGGGATCTTCATGAAATGTGCATGTATGGCAAAGTGACCTGCTGAAAAAAGCACAGTTTGAAATAATTCAAAACAGTGCAAATGTTTTGAGACAAGTAAATAATAAAGCAAAACATCTACATATAAACAACAGATGTTACAACAGTAACACCATGGTTATGAACTTTGAAGGCCAGCTGAGATAAATATCTGAAGCAATGCAACAAAAACAATAAAAGGTTATGTTAACATCAGGGAACTGGGAAAAATTAACATAGTATTCGATATATTATACCACAATGGCTACTCAGTATGTACATTTATATGTAGTAAAAGACACACCATTTTGGTAGTTTTTTAATGTATATAGATTAGTGTGGAATATTTAAATAGAAAAATGCTGACCGCAACTGAATGCAATCAAAACTCATGTTGGTTGGCAGAACCAAACTGATTCCTTTTCCCCATTTTGTTTTTATTATCCTGAATGCTTGTACTTCAAAGAAACTTCAAAAATTGTTGACCCAATTTGTTTCCCTTTGAATTTCTGCCATCAGATAACGACTGAAACATTTTAAGATTTGCAAAAACATGTATAGAGGGGTGACAACACTGAGGAAAGTTTTATTTTTCTCTATATATTTCATATAAAACAACATTTTTTCCAATCATTCATGAAGAGCCAATTCAAAAGCAACTTTAATAAAACTCATACCATGATCTCAAAATATCTAACACGTTCATTGTATACTTGCTCCTAAAGTTAAAATTTTCTATTTTCAAGATTAAGCAGTTTTAACAGAAGCTGAAATTCTTTATGTCACAACTACTGATTTATTCACATTAAAAAGAGACGTTCAAATTATGTATCTTGCAGAACCTATTGGTACTATAAAACAAAATGATGGACCATGCATACATGTACATGTTACTTAAAAACGTCATTTTCCAAAAATCACATGTACAAAGAAGCTTAGAAAAACCTCAGCTGATACACTTTACAATGTTTGCTGTCGATTGGGATTTTACACACTTGAAATAATTTACGACATTTGAACAGAAGCAGGGTTCAAAATTAATGGTTCACTGTAGTCTGTCAGACCATGACTAGTAACTTTTGCAGCGGACTAGTCAAGGTTGTGCTTCAGCTAGTCCTGTTGACTAGTAGAAAATATTTATAAATGATAAATGAAAGTATGTACATGTATGTTGATTGAACACCAGAAGTACTTAATCAACCTCTTTGATATTTTTCTCAACTCAAACTAAGATTTGTTTGTCTTAATATATTTCAATTAACATGTAAGTGTGTATGTGTGCGAGGGGTGTGTGCATACACATGTACAGAACCTTGACACTGTACTGTAGTCTGTAAATGCACAGAGAGGATTGGACAAAGGGGTATATGAGATGGTGTGGGGGTCGCCAACTCGGACACGTGGGTTTTCTCTGGGTACTCTGGTTTCCTCCCACAGCAAGGACCCCTGCATGCAACCGTCAGGGCCAAACAGACATATATATAAACTGACATAACTTGTTTGTTAACCGTCAGGGCCAAACAGACACATATATATAAACTGACATAACTTGTTTGTTAACCGTCAGGGCCAAACAGACACATATATATAAACTGACATAACTTGTTTGTTAATCATTGTAAAATACTGGTAAATAAAGTTTAAGCTTTAAAACAAAGAAGAGCTTCCAGAAGAAATCTCTTTATAAAACTTGAATCTAAATACGTATATGTAGAACACACACAAAAATGTTTTGATGCATATTAACACCATTATGTAGACTTGAGATTTTATTTTATAATATTCTTGTTTTTGAAATTTAAATATGGCCATATTCTACATGTATAGCCATCAAATGGTAATGTGAGATCCTTCGAAACAGAACAAAAAATTACATACTCATTTCGGACTATTACAAAATGATTAAAATAAATGCCTACATGTACGTTTACTATACATGTAAGCGAAGTCTAATGGAATAAAGAAGTTCAAAGAAAGAGATGCTGTGAAGAAAGAGCATGTATATGAAACAATTACTAAGGTTATCCATCATGTAATCCTTGTCAAATACTTCCAAACTTGTCTAGGGCAGGATGATGATAAGGACACTAGCTGAAGGTGAAATGCTTCAAATTTACGTACAGTGAAACTTATATATAATGACCTCCTTTGGGACACAAGAAAACCAGTGTTTATAGGGAGGTGGTCTTTATATAGAAGTTGATTGGTACACAAATGGTACTACTGAGGATGGCAAAAAATGGTCTTTATGACCAGGTGGTCTTTATACAAAGGTAGTCCCTAAAGCAGGTTTTACTGTACATCAATACACTGGAACCTGTCTTGAGAGATCATCCCATCAAGGAAATGTGGTCTCTCAGGACTAGTGATCTTCTCTTAAAAGGTCTTATGTAATGGAATATTCAACCAATTGGTTTTCAAAATTTGGTCTCTTATGGTCTTTCCTGAGAGTGGTCTCTCGGGACAGGTTCAACTGTAATTATCGAAACAAACATATCCAAGGAGTGGATTGTCCTGAGTTTACATGCACTGTAGACTATACCTTGCTCACATTTTTTTTATTTTCAAAATCTGAAAAATAAGAAACTATGAATGCAGTCAATTACACTAAAACCCAACATCACTTTGAAGATGTGTGTTGTTTTAAAATTTATTATCTACCGGTATCCCTTCAAGACAGAGTACAATGTACAGTGTATTAAATATAATATTCATTCAATATAAATTATAATACTGGTTACTTAAATACATACACGTATATGTATTTGCCATTTCCATTTGAATATATCCTTTGTACATTGTATTGAATTCTTCTTGTAACACTTTATGTTTCTGAGAGATTTCAATATAAACCTTGAACTTGAACTTGAAAGCTATGTTTTTCTGTAAATCAGTGATGGCCGTAAGCAAATTGGACCAGTTTTACTATTTGGACTTAAAGACTTAATCTACTGAAAAACTGCCAAATACGAACAAGAAGTTTTGTTACACAGTTGTAAGTGCCAGAGAGAAAAATTATAATTACTTTTTATGAAAGTTTAACTATTTATCTCTTCTTATTAATTTTTATCAATTATTATATATTACAATGTCAAATTTATTTCCCAATATTATATTACAATGTATCTTTTTAATTTCTTTATTCCAAACTACATGTACTGGACCACTTATTTCTGTAAGCCGATCTCACTTGAAATATATGTACAGTAACACTGTACAATGACATGGAAACATCAACACCTGCATGGTCCAGATTCTTTTCTGCAAATTTGGTTAAGCTTTTATCTTTTAAAATGTTAAAAATTGTAAATCTGTTTAGGTAAGACAGGTGTATATCAATGGTGGAGTAATTGCATCTCAATTAAATGTGTCTTACGGTGAACTTACTACACATTAAATTACTCCCTAATCAGCTTACAGTTACAATGTATGTGTAAACCTCGATTCCTTTCTTCCACGAATCTTTTCTTCTTCGTAATGATTATCTGACCTCATTCCATTTATAAATGATAATCAAATTATTTACCTGTCCGTTTACCTATCCCAAATATTTAGATCCCTAGGATACATAAAACAGGGCATGTCTACGAAGTTGCTATAAATAATTTCAGTCGGAATGTTTTTAATATGAGCATGTATTTTGGGAATGCAGAAAGTGACATCTTGTTTTACTTTCGAGACTCCAGACTGTCGTATATATGTATATGTGTGCTTGTTTACACCCAAAAGGAAACAATATAGAATAGGACAATTAGAGCATATTATTTACGCACAGATATTACAGGTATACTGTGATACATTAAAGGGAACTATCCACTGACAGGTGTGGTGATACATGTATTCCACTATTTGATAGGTCAGTTGACCAGTACAGGTATAGAATGTACATGTTATATGTATCAGCTATATATACAAGTACATGTGCCTGAAAGACAGGTTTTACTGGACTTCAACCATGAGTAACATTGAAACCACATCTTGATATATTGTACTTACAAACTCATTGCAGCAAACTTAATTAGTCCATATGTCTACATTTAGCATCATTAAATATACATGCATAATTAGGCAGTTAATAAAGAATGCCTCAACAACAGGCTGTTAATTTACTTTCACATGTGTACTCAGGTTTCTCCTTGTAGAGTTCTAATTAAGAAATCTATCTTAATACAGACCTTTACAGTGTGCAATTACTGTGTTAATACATGAATAATTTAGAGAATTATAAATAGATAGTGGTATATCTATGATCTGCCAGTAGGCATCTCTTGTTATCAGTTTGATACATGATGCTGAACTGAAACTACTGAGAACATAAATTACACTGTAACACAGGGCTCTCTCATACTTAGTGTGGCAATGTATATACATTGCAGTTAGGCATCATTATCAAATTACATGCATAATAACCATGTCAAAGTAAATCAGAACAGATGATTGACAGTGATAGCAAAACAAGATTTGATCTGATTTTTGTCTTTTTACATACAGTAAACCATGTACTGTACTAGTACTAGTAGTCTAATCCCAATTGTTGCAGTTCAGCAACAGATCTCAAACAGAAAGGGAGAAGTCGTAGCTCAGACTTGAGAGGGAGCAACTCTTTTTTTTCCCTGTGGTATATATGTATACAAAATACATGACTGTAAATTATGGTCTTCCAAAATTAAAAAGTTTAAAACTATGTGTACATGTAGGTTATTAAGATTTAGGTAAAACCTTAGAAAATAATCACACGACTTATGTCATAATGTGTCAGGTGGTCTTTATACAAAGGTGGTCGCTAAAGCATTTGGTTCTTATGAGAGAACTACATGATAGTTAGATACCAATGGCCACTGAGAGGGCAGGGATTTTCCACATTCCTTTGGGAATGGATCCTGGGCATTTTGAATTGAGAATTTCTGCAACATTGTTTTGAAATCTGGAAATCTAGAAATACACAAATCTATGTGAAAAAAACAAAAGAATCCCTTCAAATTCATTGTCATTTTACTTCAATAGACAAAAATGCATGTTTTTGCATTGGGAATGGGACTTTGTTACAGCCCCATATGATACATGTACAATGTAGGGTGGAAAATTCCTGGAAGCTGTCTTTCAACACAGGAGGTTCTCATAAAATAATTCACCTCTGAAGACGCAGTTGGAATGGGTTACATTAATGATACAATGTATGAGGTAAAATCAATGTTTTCAGAGAGTGCAGGAGCCTAACTCATTCACCCCTAAAGACACATTTGGACTGGTCTATGTCATTGATTTACAAAAGAGTCCATCATTTTTCAGAAGCTAATGAGTTAAGGATTATCTAACCTAATCTGAATGTCATTTTCATATTCTACTGTGTTGTTCTAAGAGGTCTGTAAACGTACTTTATAACATGTACAAAATATCAAATTATTTAGAAGTGAATCACATATAAGTATAAACTATCACAAAAATGTTTTAATGAATCTTAATAAATTAATCCAATTATTTGTCAAATATTTTGCCAATGTATCAAATCCTATTTAAAGCTTTGCATAATAAAGTCATACTCATGATTGTATTAATATAATAGCACTTAACATCAGGAGTTATTTCCTGACTTACTTCACATTTTCTTGTTCTCCTCCCATACAAGAATTTTCATTCTTCAACAAAGTACAACAAAGCTAGATTACAAGTAGATAAACTATGGGCTAAAAACAGAAACTCTTTATCATACAATGTAGAAAATGATACAATTTCAAGCTGGAGTAAGATTTCCTGTTATCTTCGAACCAGTAGATTTTATTTTTGCCTTTTCCTTCTTTACTAGCATTTTAAATTTCAACTTAAACAGATAATCAGAGTCATCTGCCAATAGCCTGGATACATGTTTCGAGACAGATAAGAAGAGAGATGGGAGAAAAAAAAGTTCTCTGTCAAGCTGTTACTGTTTGATGTGTCAGGTTTTGTACAGGAGTGATTATATATCAGTTTGCATACACGTGTACAATGAGCCAAACAAAATCACAAGACTTCTTTCCTTGGATGATGCAAATAAACATACATGTATTTATTTTTTTAAACATTTGCCATAGCAACAAGCATTTCATCTTGTGTGTCAATCAATGTGTGGTCATCACTGTAATAAAGGCATTGATAACAGATATAGAGATTGACAGAAAGATGAACAGAAAAAAAAGAGAGTGAGCAACAGGGAGGGAGATATAAAATGAGATAGAAAGAGCGGGAAGGAGAGACAGATAAAAGAGACAGAGATAAAGATTTGAGAGAGAGAGAGAGAGGGAGAGAGAACTAAAGCATATATCACAAGTTTCAATTATGAATTCTCAACATAAAATTCATAACTGAAATGAAAATTTATTTGAAATTTTTGTTTAAAATGAAGCTAGATTACATGTTATAGATAATTTCTCAGAAACTGACTGTTACACTTGGCTACCTGTGTCAGAGAAAAGGACAGGTATCTATTTTAGCATTACATCACTACATGCATAATACAATACTTGAGTCTCACCACGACGCATTGCCTATATACCGTACACATATATACAGTAGAACTCTAATGAGTCGAAGTTTAAGGGACCACCTACATTTAGAAAAGTTCGAAACATAGGGACTTCGACTCATGGATGGTAACCGCAAACCATACATTTTTTAATTTCAGAGGTTCTAAAAGGTTTACATGTATATGGCTGCTTCAAAAACATTTAAGACATATAGGGTCATTATGATTAATAATTAATGCTAAATTTAACTTACTTTCCCTGAAATTAAAACATTGAGTGTTTATGAGAAGGAGAAGAATTATCATCAAGATATTGGACCAATTAAAGTTTGAATTATAAAATGTTTATACATTGTAAATACAGTAAACCTGCTTTAGCGACCACCTGTGTATAAAGACTACCTGGTCATAAAGACTTGTTTTTGCTGTCCCCAACAGTACCATTTGTGTACAAATCTACCTCTATATAAAGACCACCTGTCTATAAAGACTAGTTTTGCTATGTCCCTAAAAGGGTCTTTACATGCAGGTTTCACTGTAGTGTTAAAGGGACATTAACTGATTTTTTTTTTACTACTTTGATAAACAATGACAAAAAAGAGAGATACATAGGCATACAAATTCTTAAATTCCTGTTTTTTTTTTGTGAAAATTGCTTGAGAAACCCAGGTTTGGCACTTTTTCAATTGAAAGTGATTAACTCAATCTTACAATTTGTATTTACCACACTGTACCTGACCTTATTTCCACAAAATAATGTAGAAATATAAAAAAAAATTATGTCAGTGTATAGCTCTTTTTTGTTAACTGGACATCAAGTACAAGCAATGTAATTAGAAAAAAAATTTTTTTTTAAACAAAGCTAATAACAAAATTATTTGAAATTTGTGAATAGTTTGAAACATTGAGAAATTTGATTCATTGAGGTTCCACTCATCAGGAGTTCTACCTTGTGTATATATATATATATATATATATATATATATGTATGTATGTATATATACACATTATGAAAATCATAAATTTATCAATAAACATACAGATGTTGTGATGCTCCTTACATATGAATCATCTTCATGTCAAATGAAAATATAAAAAAATAAATATTTTCAAAAATTTGCTTACATGTACCACAGGTAAATACAGATTAATACATGTACATCCATGTGTACCGGTATATTGATAAGGTCTTTACTAAGGCATCTGGTACAGATTTATTGCATAGGAAGTTGTGAAACAATGCTATAGTTAACATTACAATACAACTGATAATAAATGTATTATTGTTCTGACAATTGTGATTTTGTTGTCATGTCGGAACTAATCCACAATATCCATTTAAAAAACCTCAAAACTTTTAAATCTTTCCAAGGACATTATTTTTAAAAACTAGAGTAGTACTGAAACTGTACTGAAAAAGTGCTAAAATTTTCCACCACAAAAATCCCACAATGATAATGTGTAGGTAAATAGATAAACCCCTTAGGGAACAGATGGATGTAATTTAAGTCTGTCACTACAGCATGTGAAGAAAGAAGATAGATTATCAAACAGTATACAAATCTTTCTCACACACAAAACCCGGCATTTTTCAACCTTTTCATATCTTGAGCATCTGATTTACAAACAGTCAATTCTTCCTGATTTTTATCACTTTCAATTCAATCTATATGCAAATGAACAAAATGTATGTAAATATTGCTCCATGTTTATTTTGATACCAATATCAGACATAAGTCTGTGGCATACTGCTAATTGTGAATGTGTGTATTCTCAGTGTACAGAGATGTAGAAGTACATGTATTAAGATAAATCTGTGTTCAATTTGAATTGTACATGTACATATGCCAAGTTCCATCCAACTGATGTTGAAACTTTTTCCATTAATATTCTCTGAAGAAAACTCATCATTTCTATGTGTGACAGAGGTACATGTAATTGATGCCTTTAGTGGGTGAAGAAGTCACTTCCTACATCAGGTGATGCAGATACTGCCTTCATTTCGTTGACAGTACATGTAATATGTAGAGTCTTTTCCTTTTATATCCGAGATACAATGTACTGTACATATAGTATACATGCTATAGTCTTACATTGGTAAGGTTGTTTTCTGAGATAGTCTAGGCCTACAAAATGTATGATGTACCTGTACAATGAATCAAAGACACTGTCATCAAGAGCTCATAAGAAATATACTGTACTTCAAAGGTAGAGTACACTATACATGTACAAGCTAATTACTTTTGATAAAGGAAATATGGTACAGTGGAACCAGGTTGTCTTGAGAGAAATGTGGTCTCTCAAAAGCAGTTTTCTTCAAAGGATTATTTACATTGTAACTGTAACATTAAAAGTGGTTTTTAGAAACACATGTTGTCTTCTATGACCGTGGCTGCTCATGATAGGTTGCACTGTACATGTGATACACGGTAGACAATGGGTCAGAATCAATGCCATTTGACCATGGGCTGACATTCTGATTGTAGAACTAAAAGTTTTTGCCAGTGTTTGAAAGTTTTGAAAGCAAATAGGAAATTATCAAATTTTAATACAAATGTCTCAACTCAAGTTCTTTTTTCAGTTTAGTTAAAATGGTGTATAGTACATTTCCAATTTTTCAAGCTTTGGACCCAGCTGTTAGGTGGTAGGGAAACCCATTGCCTTTAAAAACCAAGACAATTTACATGTCATTGCTACATGTTCTTTCAGAGATTAAGACTGATCATTGTTTGCAATGAGTCAAAATTGTTGCCTTCAATGATTGATTTAATAACTTAATTTTCAATGCCCTAAAAGTCACCTCAAATGCTAATGTATAGTGCAGTCACATTATTTCATTAAAGTGTCTGGCTAGGTACAATGAGTACATGTTCATGTAGTAAATAAATCAGTAATAGTTCTGTGTACAGACAGCAAGTTCTTGATCTCCAAATAATAAACACTGAAAATCATTTAGTAGTTCTCGAAGTTGAATAATCTTCTTCTACAATTTCTTAAATCTGATACACATGTAATTTACCTTATTATAAAAAAGAGTGTCACTGAGACAAATTTGACTTTGCTATATATAGCAAGTTTTTGATTTACATCTTTTGTTACAATAAATACATTTTATGACATGTTCTTGACAGTTTAAAACATTCAGATATGGGACAAGACAGTAAAAGGTAAAAATCCCCAATGTCAGTCAAGGAGAGATGCAAGCTTGCGATTGAATTGTTAAGACACAACAAAGGTGAACAAACACATTGTCGGTGATAAAGTAAAAAGAACTCCTCCGAAGTTTGTTTCAGTCAATAAATTTTAGTTTTGTATTTTTGTTTGTTCATTTGACTGTAAAATATGATAATTCTCATGACTTTACTGTATATTCACAGAATGTATATTATATGTACAAGTTATTTTGTACATGTATATGGATAGTGTTAATCCTGTGATATAGTCCTACATGTATGATAATCTGTTAAATCACAAGGGACATTTTGCTGGCTTTTTGTTCAATACAAAATAATAAACAAAATGTGAAGTACAGTGTTCAAAGTGAACCACAATATCAACAGTGACATTATACGTTGTACATGTCATACAGTAGAACCTGTCTTGTGAGACCACTGTCATAGAGGACCACCTTTCACTTACAGAGGAAACAAAATGTTAATTAACATGACCATGATATTTTACAAATAAAACTAGATACATGCACACACATTACGGCATAATAACTGCATATCATGCAATTACAACGTGTGTACATGTATTTATAATTACATGTAGAAGTAAGTTTTATATACACCATGTGTTAAAACACCCCCTCCCCTTTACATGTATAATATAACTTTTTTTCAGAATTCTAAACACATTTTTTCAAATTTCAAAATCTTTACTAGTAGTCTAGGATAGAGAAATTGGTATCTGAGCAAACAAGTACATGTACAAGCACCGTGGGATACATGTACATGTATATCACTTAAAAGAATTTTATCATTTGGCTTCTTAAAAAGGTTGTAACTTTTGATCTAGTAAAATAAATAAAATGTAAGACAGACTCTTTATATACAAGCAGGAAATATCTGTCTAAAAATACATGAACCAGTTGGGATAAAAACAGTACATGTACATACATATATGCATCTATGTCCAATTGTATCCAAACAGATGCATTGGTGCCAGTGTACTCCACAGTGTTTTCTTTTAATTATTTTTACACTTGTATTTTTGTAATTATAGTCATAGAGCTTGTTCATCTGAACACTACACAAGTATCCAATTTTAATGGAAAACTGTTTTTATCATCAAGTATCCTACAACCAGTAATCAAAGTGCTGAGTGTGTAAATAGAGATACCACTGAGTATGTGTCTTAATTTGATTCCAATGCCCTCAACAAAATAAGTCTGAAATGTATATGTGTATCATCTGATGCTGGCAGGCCCTGCCAAGCAAAACAAACATTCTCACAATATGATAACATTACAGTGAACAGTTGAGATTCCAGATGTTGAATTGTTCCTACATGTTTATTTACAACTTGTTGACATAAAATGTACAGGAAGAAAACATTGTAATCAACAAAAACAAGTGTATTCCCTCATCAACAGCAAATAACAGTTATCATACAATGTATGTAGAATATGTATGGTAAAATGTAATTGTGATGTATTTATACATAATGATACATTGTATTACTATATATATATATATATATGTATGATACATTGTACATGTATAAATATACATTGTAAAAAAATATCTTGGGCCAAAAATGAAATACATGCAGATTTGTTTGTTATGACCTGACCAACCACCTTAAAAGACTTGATCCAAAGTTGTTTTTATGCAATTTTAGCCATTTTTTAAATGTTTTTTTCTGGTCATGATCAAGATCTGAAATTTTAATGATTGCCATAGTTACCAGTAATAGACTATTCACAGGATACTCCAACCTTTCTCTTGTCTAAACTTGAAGTATTGATTTGTCTGTTTTAGTATTTGAGGTACATTCTATCAAAAATATTTCACTTTTCAAGCATATGTAAACAAAAGGAACATGAAGTGTCACATATTTTGACCTGTGCAATGGACTTCTAAGGCAGAACTAAGGTTTGAGAACTTAAGGTTTCTATAACATGCTATGTCTACAGTGATATAGTACAGGAACTCCTTTCATTTGAAAAACTTGTAATTCTCTGTATGTGAAATGCATGGCAAACTAAAGTAACAAAGACTTGCTACATGTATGTTGACCCCAACTTTGACCAAGTTAATTTTCTACTATATACTTCAAATTTGAAGACAGTGTTTAGCAGTGTGTGTATGTATATTGTTTATTCAGCCCCAAAAGCAAATGAACACTTGGATTATTAGCTAAAAATCATATCTAAATGCTAAGAATTTGAAATATTTTCCTTTCTATATAGAATATGTACATTGTAAGGTCACATACCAACATTGTATGCACACACACACTATATATATATATATATATATATATATATATATATATATATATATATATATATAAACATGTATATATATTTTGGTACATGTACATGTATATGTATTTATAAACTTCATTAATCATCTTGTCAAAATTCTTGTTTTGTTGATTACCCATCAATATTAATGTCACATGTATAAGGTTTTGCATTCTAAGTGTCAAAATCAAAAACAGATAGGTTTCAGCTATAATAAAAACAAAGTTCACTTCAGTCTTTTATATTCACATAATACATTATATTTACCAAACGTATATATACCTATAATATATATATATATATATGTGTGTGTGTGTGTGTGTGTGTGTGTGTGTGTGTGTGTGTGTGTGTGTGTGTGTGTGCTGAATGTCTGAAGAGGCAAATATGAGCTGTAGCTGATGTATCCATTATGAATTCACATTCAAATTTGCATGTCTTGTTACACTACATTTCACTTTGGTAAATCATTTGCATACAAGTTGTAGAGATTTACATATATACATGTACATGTACCGTATGTGTAATATTGTTGAAAACTTCCTTAATCACACTTAAAATGTCTTAGTGGAAAACCTCAGTGTGTGTTAGTTCTGTTTTTAGAGGATATTTTTCATTTTAGGGTTTTTATTCCCCAAGGAAACACATTAATTACAAGCAAGCAGATCTGGGGAACTTTTGAGAAACAGAGAATCTCAACAACAACAAACAAACATAAAATTCACTGCCAGCACTGGTGGTTCAACATTGTCAGGAAAAAACAATCAACATGTTACATGTACTTGTGTACCAGGATCAGTATTTGACTTTCCCTTTTAACCCTTCAAAGTTCAAATATCCCTAGACGTTATTATGAACACATGTATTACATGCATGTGACACATGTAAGTATTCATCATGATGCATTATTCCTTGTACATGTACATTGTAAGTATTCTCTCCACCCCACATCTAAAACATGTATGTACACACAAAGTTGTGCCTGCATTGAGTAACATTGACTTTGCTTACATAAATCTTTTGATCAAACACATCTGGAAGCGCTCTTAGAGTCATCACTTGTTTACTTTTTGGATAGCACACATGCAATAATTGTTATAATCATGTCCCATAAAAATGCTTCCTGCCATATGTAATGATCAAGTAACCTACTTTTGTTCTTGCATGTACATTGTTCACTGAAAGTTTTCTTTCTTGAATAGGGTTTTTGCCACACACAACAATTTTTCAGTCATGTGGTGGCAGCCAGCTTTTAATGGTCAGGTGGTGGACAGAACCTGGTTGCAATATGTAGACCTATGGCCTTCTTTCTGGCAAATTTTCTCACAAAGTGGATGGTTCCAGAGAGGTTCAAACCCATTTTGACCAGATGTGGAAGACTTGATAGTTGAAAGCGTGGTGCTCTTACCACTCATCCACCACTGTACAGTGAATGACTAATATTTACATGTAAAAATGTACCCTATACAGAAGAATTTCAGTCTCAAAAGTTTATGGGACCACCCCAATTCCTTCGAGATATCCAGATTTCAAGATAACCGAAATTTAATGAACATTTATTTATCTATTAATCTAAATTGGGAACGGTTGTTCAACTTTGACATCACTGGAATTTAGACTCATCCTCTTTCGACAAAACGAGATTCCACTGTAAATACATTTGTATTTACCCCTTTTAGAAGCAATTTTTGGAAACCAAGTCAAAGGGAAACTTAACTAATCTTTTAAAGAATGTTTGTTTACAATTATCGTGTAGGCTACATCTAATAACCAGATGTATCTATATGGATTTTCCACCCTATCATACATTGTATTGGGTCAAAATAAGGACCCATTCCCAATACAAAAAGAGTGCATTTTTTACCAATATGCAGTCAAATTTCCCCAATTGAGATCAAAGCCCCATTCCCAAAAGAGTATGGAAAATCCTTGGTCTATTTTCCAGACAAAGATAAATTTTATATGTGATTCTAGTTTACAAGTTTACATAAATAAGTTTTTTTTATCTTATGCTAATCAAAATTATGCAAATAAAAAATGATGGATGAGAATCAGCCATAATAAACTGCATGTTAAAAATGAATGTAAATAACAAAATGTTTTGCATAAATACAAGATGTCCAGCTAGTTCTTTTACTGGACATGATGACCATCTGCTGTACATGTTGCCCTTACTGGACAGTTAGTTCTTGTCAGTCCCCCCCCCCCCCCCCCCCCCCCCCCCCCCCCCCCCCCCCCCCCCCCCCCCCCCCCCCCCCCCCCCCTTCCATTTTAAGTCAGTAACTGACAGTGATATCACATATATTGGTGCTAAGGAGCCGGCCTGGCTCAGTCGGTAGCATGCTCGAATCGTGAGGTTGTGAGTTCGAGTCCTGTCGGTGACAGATTGGTTTCTTGTCTTTCAGATGAGACAGTAAAAACTGGTGGTCCTGTGTCACAGTAGTTGACGGCACGTTAAAGAACCCTCACTGCTCAATGGCTGTAAGTGCCGAGCATAGGCCAAAATTTGAAGCCCTTCACCGGCATTTGGTGACGTCTCCATATGAGTGAAAGATTCTTGAGTGGGACGTTAAACAACTATAAAAGGTAGTTCTAATGTTTTGTGAGGAAACTGATTTACTCTCTGAAAATTATAAGTTAAGGTTGTCAATAACTACAGGAAAAAATTGCAATGTAATTTCCCCGACAAATGACTAAAATACTAATGTATAGGCTAATTCTTCTGGCCTCCTAAGAAAATGGCTTTATTTGACATTGTGGTGTAGGCCTATGCATTCACAAAAAGGTGAAAGAATGGAAATAAACAGTAGGCATCTAGGGGTCCAGACATAAGTACATGAACCTACTAAATTAATTTCCAAGACAAACCAATGCCAATAGTCAACTGTCAATCGTGTCCTTGTTGGCCAGACGCCAAGCAGTGGGACCTGTGTTCATAATGACAGACAGGGGTATCTATTATGATTAAGACCGTGTGATTAATAACATGTCTGGAGTATATAGACATATTTCAGTTTATTTCTCCTTCTATTCTTTCTGAACTAACATAAAGATAAATTTTGAAGACCATGATAGTAAATTCCGTACACATGTGGGTTGTATGCACGTTTTTCTAAAACATAGCGATAGATCGCACAATGTAATCTGTCCCACTCATCTGTTGCGATAGTAGACAAGCCTTGTGTTCGTAGTTATCGTCTGCAAAAATAATCGAAAGACAAATATTATTGTACTCACCTTATTATTTTCCAAGGCCTCTGCGGAATGAGCATCTTTTGCACCAAAACACGCCTGACATTTAAGTTTGTTGAAAATGTTCGGCTCAAACTTTCGACATTTCGAAGCCATGTTTGTTTATATGAAAACAACCGAGAGAATCACCTCGGGCAGGTAGGTCAACACCTACTTGTACCTCTGGAAGCACTGATTAATATTTTTTGTGAAATCTGATTAAAAAATAAAAATATTCACTTCCTTTCGAATAAAACAATTCTCAAAAAGTTTTTAGATTCCATACAGACTGTTTGCATAGATGCCCTCCTGTCGCCGGTGCACTTCAATCAAGGTGCGTGCGCATGAATATATCAAAATATGTAAACGAAATGAATGATACGTCTATGGCGGAGTGTTACAGTACTACTTCGTCAGCAAAATAGCTCGGATATTTCAAATAGTAGGCAGATATCCTAAATCTCATAGTCAAAATGTTCATGCAATATTCTGCATATAAAAATGTTATTACACATAACATTCCAGTTTTAATTTTTACTGATTCATAAACATTTTAATACATTTAGTAACTTTCATTATTTTGTTGTGTATACAATGGGCTATTTGCATGATTAGGGTTTGGTTCAACTATCTCGTCGCCCCCGCACATATAAACAAGCCTAAAACGCTACACCTAAGTTGAGAAAAACACAATTTATAAGTTTTTGACACTGGGTGTAAATTTGACATTTATTCTGTTGTAAAGTATGATATTATACAGGTAGAATTATGGCGTTTTTGTCACATTTTGTTTCGTCGAAACTTTATGTGTCACAGTTACTTTAATGTATTAATGTCCAGGTAGGCCTATAGGATCGATAAATAGACAGCCAGATAAATAGATAATTCTATATTCTTTTTTTCATTAGAAGACATTATTTTAATGGCATATGTCCTTTCTCTGCTAATAATATCAGTACTGTGATCTAGAGAAGTATAGCACAAAATAATTTGAAATTAAAAGATCCACACCATCTGATTTTGTTATTTACTTACTATGTCGTGTAGCCTGGGTGTTGGATCAATTATTTATTTATTTATTTTATCGACGATATATAAAGTCCATGCTTTATATATTGCTGATTTCATTTGCTTTGTGTACATTATTTCGAAGCTTTCAAAACCCGCCCACCAAAATGAATGGATATTTAGGGCCTTTATGTATAAATACTTTTTCAAATGCGATTGGAGAAATAGATATTTCTTACTAATCTAATTAATAATTCGTCTGGGAAACTGTTTGATTCATTTTCAACTCTTTTTCACGGACTTTTTATTATTATTTTTGTTAAAGATATATGACAGTTCAATACACCAGGAAGAAGGACTTACACTGTTGGAGTTTTGTTTTCAAACTGGATTTAGATCAATCAATGGCGTTTCAACAAAGAAATAAGAATCATCCAAATAAATTTGTGATATTGAAACAAGCACTCAAAAATATATTATAAGGCACACCTGCAAACGGAATGCACAAGATTTGACTACAGAGGGTATATATATATATATATATATATATATATATATATATATATATATATATATATATATATATATATATATATATATATATATATATATATATATATATATATATATATATATATATATATATATACTATTCCGTAACGTGTTTAGGTGTGAGAATTAAAAGTTACCAGAATTAACGATATATAGCTTAACAATCGCTGCCGGAATGTAGGCCTACATGTTGCATGTGGGTAATGTGTCAATGTCTATTTCGATAAATGTTTGATTTACGCATTATCATTGCTATTTCTGGATTAAAATGTAAATTTCTGTCAATGAAAGTGACACTACGTGGGGCAATAAACTTTATGTAAAGAGATGGTTAAAAGAAGGAACTTTCATTGAGTATACAATCTTAAACTGCTTGTTGTGGCTAAATGGACAAGCATTCATTTGCATCAATAGTCAAAGTTGTATAGAAGATATTGAGTCACATATTTTAATAATTCTTCTTCCTCTACAAAGAAATTATTCACCGAACTTAGTCATTCTGATCTCTTTTAGGATTTATGATTAAAGATGGATTGTCACAAAGAGTCCATAGATCTGAAAATATTTCTTCTAAAACTTGGCTTGCTCAGCTCATCAGAATCTAGTATAAGTATCATTTTTGGCCTCGGAACATTTTGAAATTTGTTACCTTGGATTTGGGTAATGAATTTGCAAAGTTATTGTGTGGTAAAATACTACGATTCATTGATAAATACATTTAAGTGTGAATTTATAAAAAAAAATTGTTGGATTCCATTCAGAGGCAAAGATTTTGTTTAAATTTCATTGAGGCTGCAGTTTAATTTTTCTGCTGTAGATTAACAGTTTTCCTGTTGTTTGTGAAATTGGATGGCACTCAGGGATAACTTTGTTTGTTGTCTTATTTTGGTATTTTCAGTCACATTAGGTTTCGAGCCGGCCTGGCTCAGTCGGTAGCGCGCTCGACTCTGGATCGTGAGTTCGAGTCCCGCCGGCGGCAGGTTGGTTTCCTGTCTTTCGGATGATACAGTAAAAACTGGAGGTCCCTTGTCACAGTAAATGTCGGCACGTTAAAGAACCCTCACTGCCCAATGGCCGTAAGTGCCGAGCATAGGCCAAAATTTGAAGCCGTTCGCCGGCATTTGGTGACGTCTCCATATGAATGAAATATTCTTGAGAGGGGCGTTAAACAACAATAAACAAACAAACAAACACATATGGTTTTTTCCTTTCGTTTTTATTATTTTTTGTTTTCCTCAAATTTGAAAAAATGTATTTTCATGAGATCTTGAAATGGTAAACATTGGCCAATATTTGCCATGTTGAAGGACTTTGAAAGGGCCAAAACATCAAAATCAAGGTTTTATCAAATAAGATTTATACAAAATTTTGCTAGTTTACTTACTAAATAAACTGAGAGTGGAGAAAACCTACAAATTATTTTTGCAAATTAGAAAAAAGAAATTTCAAATTTTTAATTTATTTGGGAATAAAAATCTGAAATTTAAATAACTTGATAAATATGATGTTCCAAAATTTGCAAATTTTGAAAAGGATGTACATACTAGAGAAAAATAACCAAAATAAAATACTTTTATCCCTCCAAAAATAATATAACTGCAGGTTATGATTCCTCAAGGGGGCATTTTTCATGTTTTTCAGGTAAGTTTCATATATCCATAATTTCTTGTTAGTTTTGAAAATATAAGAGTTATCTCAATCTCAAACCATAGCCATAGCTGTTAGAGAAGACAGAACCATTGCAGGGCTGTATCTCTATTGAACGTAAACTGTAAATTTGTCACAAGTATTTTGTAATAGATTTAAGACATAATAATTCATAAAAATAAAAATAGATTTTACCAGGAAAAATATAAGACTTTTGTATGATATTACTCAGATATTTAATGAAAACAAGAGGTCCATGAGGGCCTCAATCGCTCACCTGAAAACCATCTACAAATGTGGAAAGAGGACCAAGAAGAATATGTACATATAGGCTGATCTGGCCAAGAAACATAAATATTGCTGTTTTAAGAAATTCATCAAAAATTCTAGAAACAAATTGCAGCAAAACTCTTGCACAAAAACATTTCTTCAACTATATACACGTAAAACACTTTAATGCATCATTGTGAATGCAAGGGGAGATAATTGAGGAAATCATGCAAAAATGAATGAAAAGACCTCAAAAACACGTCAAAAATTAATATTCCGATTTCTATGAAATATACAAACTTGAATCATACATCCATGTAGATCACTCAGAAACAATTCGTTTTTCAATTTATGCAGCGGTTCTGGAGAAGAAGATCTTTAAAGAGGTTACCTTTTGGGACTTAATTTGCAGCGCCCTGGATCCACCCCTGGGCCAATCTGGCTAAAAACTACAAACTTGGTAAAGGACCTTGAGCACTTGTTTCCTGTCAAGCTTCCTCAAAATCCCTTCAGTGGTTTCAGAGAAGAAGTAAAAAATATGAAAAGTTTATGGACGGACGCCAGATGGGGAGTGATCACAATAGCTCACTTGAGCTTTCGGCTCAGGTGAGATAAAAAAAAAAAATGAATCAAGGGTCTTTTGCTTATGATTGAATCTGAAAAAGTTATTGATTAGAAATAGAAAAGTTATTGATTAGAAATAGAAAAGTTATTGATTAGAAATAGAAAAGTTTTTGATTAGAAATAGAAATTTGTTAGAAATGAGTTACTACTTTTTAAATTCTGGTCCTAACATTAAAAAAGAGAATTCTAGGCCTTGTGTTATTCTAAACAGTTTAATATCACCTTTATTTAACTCATCAACCCCAAGAAGCAATGGACTCTTCTGTAAATCGGTGACTTACACCAGTCTTAATGTGTCTTTAGGGATGAGAGGGTTAAATGTAATGCACTTGTAGGCATGGTGGGGGCAGTTTTCTTTTATGTGTTGAAATTATGGGAATATCAATTTGGAAAAATAAAGAAATAAAGGTTGTTCTTCAGCAAATGGATGAAACAGGAATATTGTTACTAGTAGATGGTGATGAAAAATCAACTTGATCATATCTCTGCTTCGGCTTGATGATTCCTATTACCTGTACAGTGGAGTCTGTCTTGAAAGGCCATCCCTCTGGCCACCAGAGTATTGTTTCATAAGACAGAAAACATGTGACTTTGACCTCTTTTGTTGTGATTTTGACAAAGAAACATCACTCGCTTTCTATAAGACATCTCAGGTACATGCAAGACAGGAGCAAAACGACATATACTGTATAGCTGGAAATTTTCACTCCTGTTTAATTTTCACCATTTTCACCCTTAGATGATGGGCAAAATTTTCAAGCTAAAAAACTGAAGTGTGGAGAGTTGTGCCATCCATAAGAGTATGATGATAAAGGGTGCATTTATGACGAGAAGAATAATTCTGTTGTAAAACGGTAAATATAACTGGGGACGAAAAATTTTCAGTTATACAATAGTCCAATTCACATAACTTGGGGGAGTGGAGTAACATTTTGATTATCAAACGGATGCCTCTACTCACTTTTCTGTAAACACAGGCTTCACAGAAAAAACATTTTATTCCTAACTGGATACTTGTAGGTATACTGACAAGAAGGGAAGATAACTCTGCCACCGTGATTTTAATGGTGTTATGCTTTACTACCTAAAATCAAACCTCGGGTCAATAATGGCTTCAGGCAACTCCTTCCTGCCAGGTTATTTTACTACATCAATACACAGGTGTTTTTTTGTATTGAGGTGCCCTATGACACAGGTTTGCATGAAATTCATACACCATATAGCTTCACCAGTACTTGATAATGAAACCATATCTGTGACTTGACACTGCAGTTGGGTTATTATTTTCATTTAAATAAATGACAGAGTCTGTTATAAAAACAATAAAACAGAAAACAGATATTTCGATGTACTGGTATGTTTATTTTCAGCTTTAACAGATAATTTCAATAAATACAATATATCACAAAAAATAAAGAAAAATATTCCAGTGTAAAATGGATTGTTAAAAGATTTGAAACATGTTGTCCAAATTTACTTGATGACATCAACATCACATTTTACAAACTATTTTAGTTTCATTTTACAAACTTCTTTTCAGATGAAGTTATCAAACAGATTTAATTTTGATGACAAATTGTAAAAATTCTCATCTTACTACGAACGAAAATAAAATCTGATAAAATGTTGACAGACATTTCTTTTTACTATAACTGATGCTAGATTTGATTTTCTTTTATCTTATGTATGACAAGTTATTTTTTAACACATCCATCCCTAAACAATCAAATAATGGACTCTACTGAAAATCAATGATGTAGGCTAGTCTAAACGTGTCTTCAGGGACAAGTGGCTTAATAGACAGAGATACAGCTGCAACTACAACCTTTGAAAAGGATAACAGGGCCTGAACTAGATTCCATTTACCATAAAACGCCATTTGCATTACTGAAGTCGGTGACATTTACCGCACTAGTTTTCAGCTGATACTTAAATGTCATTGGCTAAGCAGGCGAATTTAACAATAGTCCGAGAGTTAGGAATATTTTCAAGTTTTAAAGTACTGTCTCTGAATACTTCCACCTACATCACTCTACCAATGAGCTAACACAGCTGGTCAAGCCATAATACTAGGTGAAATGTTCATAGAAGTCAGTGAAACAATAAAACCTTTCTGGTACATATACAGTAGAACCTTGCCTAAATGCCACATCACCTAGGAGACCACCTCACATTTAACTCATCAACCCCTGAAAACAATGGACTCTTCTGTAAATCAATGACTTAGACCAGCCTAAATGTGTCTTTAGGGGTGAGTGAGTAAAGATAGCAAATATTCAGGACCCAGTTGCACAACAGGTTGTTAAATTTAATGTGACGTTAACCAATATTCAACCAATGGGCTAACTTGTAGGTTAAATTTAACAATGTTTTGTGCAAGTGAGTCCATATCTTTAAAATTTCCATATGAATATCTACTAAGAACAGACCCTCACTAATGAGACAAACAGGCTAATCTGACCACTTTTTGTCAGTCAAAAGGTGGTCTTAACAACAAGGTTCCACTGCACAAGTATTAATGTTTGTTCCACAATTACTGATAAAACAAAAAGTAACAATCTTAATTTACTGTATTCGACCTAATAAGGTAATACAGTTCAAGACTGACTGTTTATTTAGTCTGCTGTTTGTATGAATACTCTTGGATAAACAGATACATAGCATCGGATAAAAATTATTTGTCCTGACATCCAATCATAGGTTCAATCCTAATTCAACGGATTACATGCCCTGTAGTAAATAAACTAACAAACATATAAATAACAAACAAAAAGCAAATAAAGAAAACAAAAGACTTAACTGCTGCAGCTCTGTGTCAGAGATGGTTTTAGATACATGTCTTTAATTATCATTATTGTTTAACCCATCTACCCCTGAAAAACAATGGATTCTTTTGTAAATCAAGGACTTCGACCAGTCCAAATGTTTTTTTAAGGGTGAATGGGTTGAGCAAAGCTTGTAGTATAGGTCAAAAGTTCTGCACCTTCACAGTAAGCTGCCATCATGGCTAGACAGAAAACTGTTACATGTGGCATAAATGTAAAATAATTAGATGCCACATTGTGCCTAAAAAATTGCACATAATCTCAATTCACACACACAAAAAAAAAAAAAAACCCAAATAAATTTGATCTTAAATATCATTCATGAAAAGCACTGATGAGTTTGAATGCCGAACAGTAAACTCTAAACCCGTGCTGATAATATTAGCATACATGTATATTTTAGTATCGTTGACTACTGGTTTTATAATGTATCACTGTACCTCTAAATTATGACAATTCTTTTACATAAAACACAGGAATACATTCGCAGTTTTAGGCAATGATGCATGACAAAATTCTTGAGGAATGTCTGCTTACAAACAAGCAGCATGTTTATGACTCAAATGTCAGACGATGGAATCACAATAAGTATGTATATCAAGAATCACAGAAATATTTTAAACATCAGTAAAAAGTGACATTTTTTTATTTTAAGCCAAACTTATTTCCACATATATCAAACATGATAAATCAAGTGAACAATTCTGAATAATTTCAGTGATTCTACAGTATATATATATATCACAACAATCTCAGTTTACATAGTGAATCAAGCTTGAAAGTCCCTGAATTCTATACAAAACATGGTTCTATATACTATTTGTACAATGCATTTATTGAACGTCCAATGATGAGCCGACGAACTTCACTGGTGCCAGCACCAATTTCATACAATTTGGCATCTCGCAGTAATCTTCCTGCTGGGTAATCATTTATATAACCATTTCCACCTGAAATTAGTCCAACAATGTATACATTGGTAACAATGTTTTTAAATACATTGACTCATCAATACTCTCATTCATTCATAAATACTCATAGATTTCTTATTAATGGAATTTGCCAATACACTGAGTATTAGATTTAGTGCTTTTCATGATACCTTTGATGAATCAATGTAAGTATTAATGAATCACTATGAGTATTAATGAATCAATGCGAGTTTCAATGACTCAATGTGAGTATTGATGTTCAATGCGAGTTTTGAAGAATCAATGCGAGTATTAGTGAATCAAAAGAGTATTAATGAATCAATGTTAGTATTGATGAATCAATGTAAGTTTCAATGCATCAATGTGAATTTTGATGTGTCAATGCTAGTATTGATTAATCAATACATGTCCCTTTACCTATGGAATCACGATCTAGTGAATGATGAGCTATTACAAAACTTGTCACCAAAACCTTAACTTGTCACCAAAACCTTAACTTGTCACCAAAACCATAACTTGTCACCAAAACCATAACTTGTCACCAAAACCTTAACTTGTCACCAAAACCATAACTTGTCACCAAAACCATAACTTGTCACCAAAACCTGAACACTTTCAACCCTACGAACCATAATAGACTGGTCTTAAACAATAGGAAAGACCACACAACTCAGATATTCAGGGATGAAAGGGTTAATAAAATGGTCTGATGGACAGATACAGACAGAATGTAGTCACCCCCCCCCCCCCCCCCCCCCATTTCACCATATGCAGACATTGTCATTCAAGAATCTTATCCCGAGGATTGAGATTCCTTTGTCATACCCTCAAGGTAGGGGTTGATGATTTTTCTCCTATTTCTTAATTATATGTTTAGGTAGGTTTACACACATTCATGTCGATATAGATATACGCGTTTCTAAATCATGTCTAACATAAATATGTACTGCATTCTGGAAGCCACAGACGTTCTACGGCATAATTATATTGTGACGTCATAACGTGTGTAGCTTGTCATCCATCCCCCTGTGAATGATAGGCTGATCATTTTACACTACCGGTAGTTATAAGGACAACTCTGTGTATGTGGGAGAATATGTTTTCTGTCATGAAAAGGCAAAATAATCTAGGGTGAAAATTTCAAGATATATAATATTTCCCTATCCATAAAAATCTGAACCGGCCATAATTTGCTCTTCATCAAATATCCTCATTTCTGAGACTTTAACCAAGTGTACACATTATCCTTATTACCTTTCAACATCCCTCTACACTAATTTGGACATTTCAAGTACATATAAAGATTAATCAGTTGAAAAATTTCTCCCAATGGACTAACAGGTTATTAACAGAATAATTACCAGAGATGACATCATCTTATACTTTCTTACCTAGTATCTGTATAGCATCTAATGCCATTTGTGTTGCAGCTTCTGCAGTGTACAGAATCACAGCGGCACAATCCTGCAACAATAATTTCAATGAACATAATTAGTGATTGACAATACTTTTTCTAAATATAAAATATGTCAAGGATTTAGAACTATTTTGGGAAATGGGCCTGGACCTTTTGAATTGGGAACTTTAGCAACATTTTACTGAAATTTGAAAATTACAAATTATAACTTGTATAAAAATCTCTTCAAATTCATTGTCATTTGACTTCAATTGGAATATTTTCAACTGCAAATTGGGAAAAAATGCGTTGTGTTTTTGCATTGGTTATGGGGCCTTATTTCAGCCCCGTATCAAAGGGTGGAAAATCCCTCTATGTGTGTTAACACCAAAGAATTCAATTTTTTGTAGAGGATGTTTGTAATGAGAATGTTGACCATGAATAGCTATGTTGGACTTTATATGTATACAATGTACAATCAACATAAACAAGTATTGGAAATATGGGAGAAAAATAATCAAACATGGGAGTGTTGAGTGGAAACAGAAATCTCTATTCTCATGGTAAAAATCTGAAAGTCCAATCCTTGGGAAACCCTCAGATTGGACAACCAGATTCTTACCACTCGGGTAGAGATTTCCATATCTACTCAAATTATTTCTATTTCCATAAAGGAAACAAAATGTCATAAAGTAGAACCCTTCTGCAATTGAAATCTTACAAGACAGGTGCTCTTTCAAAAGAAATTTTATTAAAAAGATTATCAAACAAACTGATTTGTGGTCTCCCAAGAAAGATGGTCTTTTATGACAGTGGTCTCTTAAGACAGATACCACGGTTTTTATGACAGTGGTCTCTTAAGAGAGATGGCACTGTACTCAAAGATTAGAAATTATCATGATATGATAGAGGATACTCTGAGTCAAAGAAATGTTATGAAATAAATTCTGTATCTAAATACTACACATCGTTCCTCTATGAGTAATACATCAGTGATCTATAAGCTCTATCATGTTGATAAATGACTTTGTTATACAAGAGATGATTTGATGATATGGAAAACAGAGTTATCTTTCCTTTGAATTAATCTGCTTTGAATTGTAATGTAAATAAACTTCATTGCAGTTATAATATCCTTGGCCAGAATTTCACAAGGTCTGTTGTTTGAAAGGAACATACTATGATTAACAGAAATTCCCATTTCTATGGTAACAATAAGAAGTGATTTGTAGTTGAGAGAGGGCTTAGAATAATGTTGTGAAAACTTGTTACCTAATCCCATTCCAAATGATTGAAATAAAATAAGTTAAAGCGAATGAGAGGTGATTACACTGTTACTATTATATTTTTCATTATTTAAACCACAAAATGATACATAGACAAAAGAAACTTGTCATTTTTCATTAGAAGGTTTAAAGTCAACAAAACAAATTTCATGTAACGGTTAACAGAAATCAAGCAAATTACAGCACAATTCCCTTGGAAAGAATATGATTATTCATGCTGTGTCCCAAGAAAAAAATCCTTTAAGCTTGTCTACTCCTGAAAAGATGGTGAATCTGTAACTGTCCGTCATCTGCTTAGCATGGGAACCAAGTTTATGAATCAGGCTTATGAACCAGGGTTCAACATTAAGGTTTGCCCAATAGTCCGAGACAAGTCCATTTTGCATTCAACAAGTAGATGTTACTTCTAACATGAATGAAAGGACAAGTGAAATTGTTGAAGACAAAAATTAATTCAATAAAGATTACTTTTGTTTAAACACAAATAATATCTTTGAATATTACACTTGATGTTTGGACAATTGATTTTTGCATTCAGACAAGTTGATTTAATTACTACATGTTCGGCAGGACAGGAAGTGGAAGTATTCATTATTGTTGACCCTATGAACCTTATAGCTAGGGAAGCATTTAAGTTCAACAGCAAAAGGGGATATTAGCACTGGATATGAGAAAGAGTGGAACAGGTGGGCTTTACTTGTACTCCAATGATATTTAAGTCCATCAATTCTTTAACGCAACCTCTCACTTACATTATTCTGTCGTTCACCTCTATCTAACGACCTGGCAACATTATATACATAGGATCGTGAAACATTTAACTGTGTGTACATATCTGCCATTTTGGACTGTATCATCTGAAAAAAAATAAATGAAATTTTTTTTTAAAAATCTGTATCATCAAAATGGAATTTCAATATGCATATCACCTGGCATACAACTGTTACACTCTCATAAAAACATATATTGGGAATATTGGGATAACTTAAGAAAACAAAGTAAAAGAAAAACAAGAGGCCCACATTGCTCACCTGAACTGTGTTGGTATCTTACAAATATGGGAATCTCAAATTTACAAATTATTTTAACACTCCTTAGGAGTGGAGGAGACTTACAAATGAATGAAAATAACAAAGCTGGGGAAGATGTCAAAAACATGTCAAAAATTAGTTTTCCAATTTATTCCAAAAACAGGAAATTCAATCATGCATCTATAAAATTCACTCGGATGCAATCAGTTTTTCAATCCATGCAGCAGTTCTGGAGAAGATTTTTAAAGAGGGGTACCCCCAAGGCCTCTTTTGCCCCACCCTGGATCCATCCCTTGACTGATTTGGCCAAAATTAAAAAAAATTGGTAGAGGTCCTTGAATACTTACTCTCTATAAATTTTCCTCAAATCCCTTCAGCGGTTTTAGAGAAAAAGTTGAAAATGTGGAAAATTAACCCACCTCCCCCTCATTTTTGCAGTTTTAACAAATTCAATAAATTAAATTTCAGCAAAATTCTTTCAGGAAAGTATTTATCTACCAAACCACAGGTACAACACATAAAATAAATGCCTCATAATGAATAAAAGGGGAAAAAAATCAAAGAAATCATACAAAAATGAATGAAAATTACAAAGTCTAAAAAGATGTCAAAAATGCGTTAAAAATCTATTTTCCGCTTTCAACGAAATTAAGAAACTTGAATCATACATCTATGTAGATCACACTGATACAATTAGTTTTTCAATTCATTCAGTGGTTCTGGAGGAGAAGATTTTTAAAGAGGGGTCCCCCTGGGGCCTCTTTTGCCCCACCCTGGGTTGATTGGGCTGAAATGAAGAAACTTGGTAGAGGTCCTTGAGTACTTGCTTCCTATAAAGTTTCATCAAAATCCCTTCAGCGGTTTTGGAGGAGAAGCGGAAAATGTGAAATGTTTATGGACAGACGGATACACAGACAGACGACGGACAAAAGTCAATCAGAAAAGCTTGCATGAACCTTCGGTTCAGGTGAGCTAACAAGAAGCCCAAGGGCCACATCGCACACCTGAACTGAGCACACCTCTCCCTTTCATTAGCATAAATATCTGTTTACTAATATACAGAGTTTCAATCCATGCAGCAGTTCTGGAGGAAAATATTTTCAAATCCTGGACCCAGTCCTGAGCCAATCTGGTAAAAAAATACAAACTTGGTAGAAGATCTAGAATACATGCTTCCTGTGAAGTTTCATAAAAATCCCTTCAGTGGTGAAAAGTTAACAGACAGATAGACAGAAGAACGGACAGACGACGGACAAGAGGTGATCAGAAATTGAATCTTTGGTTCCAGTGAGCCAACAATACCAGATTATCTTAAACTGAGAGTTGAGAGTTACTTATTTTTTCAAAGCAAAGGTATACATATAAGTCCACAGCACATGTCAAAATTTGCAACCCTTCATCTGTAATTTGTGAAGACTGCATAGGATTGAACTAATTTAACTGGGATGTAAAGCAACATTAATAAAGAATTAAGGATGATATCAACAATCTTCCTGTATATTATGTTACCTGAAAAGTGCCGATCTTTTGTCCAAATGCTTCTCGAACATGAGCATATTGGAAAGCAATATCACAGCAAGCCTGCATAATTCTGAAAAAGAAAAAAATGTTTATAAAAATAAACACAAAATACTAATGCATATGGCCATACGATCAATGTTGTTTTTCATAGATTTAGTTTTCATTCAAAAGTTTATTACTCTTAAACTCATCAACCCTTGAAAAACAATGGGACTTTAGGGGCGAATGAGTTAATTTTGTCAAAAAATAAAAATCACTATATTGAACTTGTAGGTAAGTAAGTTAGTAGAGATGGACAGGTAGATAATTAACAGGTGTTAAAACAGGTATCTGTCTAAACATCTTTGTACCCATTCATCCAAATCTATCTATCCATCCATCCATCCATTAACTATCTATCTATCTATTTATCAAGTCAAATCTTCTTATTTTAAAATTCACTGGATGTTCCAAACTATATCAAAACATCTACAAATCTAAGACAGCCTGAGTCTACCAGTACATATACAACAGTAGGTAGGTAATCAACTGCACCTATATTTAATGACAGGTAGGTGATCTATTCTTTTCATATACAAATTGTTGCCTCATATACAAAAGTTGAACCAAGATAGAAAAGTATTTTGTAAATGTCAAATGTAAAACTGAATGATATGTAATCTATCATTCATTCATTTTATTCAAAATTCACTTTTTTTCTGAATACATCATTGTTGAATTATAAAAAATAACCACTCCAAAAATTGTTTGAAATATGTCAATTTCTATCTGCAAAACTGTGGATAACTGTAGATTCAGAACAATGTGTTATAAAGCTGTAAATTTACATACTTGACATATAAATATTATCATCACAAACCCTGTGATTTATCACAGGTAAATCAATCAGCAGGATAAAACACCTTTGTTCTGAATTTAAAATATTGAATTCCTGGATCATCGATCTAGGAAATATCACAGAATAATGTACATGTATTGCTGAAACAACAGTTTGCTACTCTGGACCCAAAATTTACTGATACATTAAAATGTTGTAATATGAATTTTTATCGTATACTTAGTACTTTATATGTAAGTTTTGCATGGTATGATATCGCCAAATTCAACTAACCAATATCAGACTGGCCATGCAAAAATCTGTATCAATATCAGACCGGCCATGCAAAAATCACACACTTTATTACTAAGTTATTATACACTACTAAGTTACTGAAAAATTAAAATTTATTGAACATTCCTTGCTTAATTCATTTAATTCACTTCAGAAATATAAAACTGATACCTTCAGTGGAATCAATCAACATAATTTGCAAGTTGTACTGTTTGTATATGATAAATAGATTATAACATGGTAAGATTCATATCACATATCATATCAGCCCTTGGCAATATCAGACAGAGGGCTAGAGCCCTTGGTCTGATATTGAGCCCTTGGGCTGATATGATATATAATATGAATCTTACCAAGTAATAATCTCTATATATATCTGAAGTGGAAGAAGATCACTGTATAAATATATAGAGAGGATATAAAATTGAGACTGGTTTTAAATTTAACCTGAAACTTTCAAATAACAAAGTTAAATTATATGTACTGGTGGGCTGATTTTCTGTCCTGATTTTAAGTTACCTTTTTTTTTTTTTTGGGGGGGGGGGGGGGCTAAAATCAGGCAGAAATTTAACCTACCAGTAAATCATATCTTGACAGCTGTGAAGTTAAAGGAGAATTAGTTCTGTTTTCCAAAACAACAAGCTGTACACAGGCATAATAAAAATCCTTATATTCATGTACCGGTATATTTTGTGAAAATAAGGTCAGGTCCAGTGTTATATATATATGGTATACAAATATATGTAGTAATCATTTGCAAACAAATAATTGCCAAACTGGGGTTCTCAATCAATTTTCACAAAATATATAGGAATTTAAGAATTTTTATGCCTGTGAATATCTCTTTTTTTTTTTGTATATCAAGCAAAGTAGCTAAATAATAATAAAAAAAACATGGCTAATGCCCCTATAAAAGGAAAATGCAGAAATTGGGGGAAATAATGCTACTTCAAGATGAAAGAATGGCACTGTTCATCTTAATTTACAATTCATGTACATACGCTGGAACCTGTTTTGAAAAACGACCCCACATGCCACAAAAATATGGTCCCTCAAGACAGGTGATCTCTTAAAAAAGGTCTAAATGATTATTTAAGCTATTAGTTGTCAGAATGTGGTCTCAAAAGATGAGAGTGGTCTCTCAAGACAGGTTTCACTGTACATGAATCTTTTTTTTTACGAGTGCATGAATATGAATACATGTATATATAATAATTTACATTGATTAGCATGTTAAATTAATATAAAGTCTTACCCCACCGGACCAGCAGCCAAAACCAGCCTCTCAATGTCAAGTCCACTCATAAGGACATATACACCTTTGTTCTCATTTCCCAGCATATTTTTAGCTTTGTAACAAGAAAGCAAAAGGAATTTAGATTCTAGCTTTCCCTACTCGGGAAGATGCTAAATGAACCTCAGAAGGAGTTTTGATGAAAAATTTCAAAACTGTTAAATTCTGGGAGTTAATATTGATAATGCCAATTTTCAAAAGCAATTCTCTGAAATATTGTTTGAATTTGATCTTTAGCATGGATGGTACCAGCCAATGCCAAATACATGTAATAGGTGAAAAAACTTGACTGGGTTTATTATTGTGGGCATACATTTTTTTTTTAAAAATATGATAACACATAACTAATAGGTAAAACTCCTTCTGATGGTACCGTATGAGGAAAGGGTCTGCTCAGATTTGGCATAGCTGGTGCTGAAGGAAGATATACCGGTAAGTATGACTCTGTTGCACTTAAAAATGTACTCATGTAGCACAAATGTCATTTTTCTCCTCTATGAATTTTTTTTTTAAAATGGCTGATTTACTGATTTCTGAATACTCTTCACTGAAGCTGTAGGAAAAAACCACCCTCAACAACAAAAACAGCAATCAGAATTACATAAACAAAGGTTCCACAGGTAAACAGACAGTAACCATAGACCATGACTGATAGATAAGAATGAGGATGAAAAAAATGTTTCAAAATATATACTGGGTATATAGAAAGTTACAAAAGTTTTGAAGAAGTACTATGGTCATACTTAATGATACAAAAGTTAGAGAGATGTAGCAGACAGTTCCATATTTATACAGGAAGTAACAGAGACTTTGAAAAATCAATGGCCATATTTGATGAAACAAAAGTTAGAGATATTGTAGCAAACAGTTCCAAATTTATACAGGAAGTAACAGACGTTACAAAAGTTTTGAAGAAGTACTATGGTCATACTTAATGATACAAAAGTTAGAGAGATGTAGCAGACAGTTCCATATTTATACAGGAAGTAACAGAGACTTTGAAAAATCAATGGCCATATTTGATGAAACAAAAGTTAGAGATATTGTAGCAAACAGTTCCAAATTTATACAGGAAGTAACAGACTTTGAAAAGTCAATGGCCACATTTGATGAAACAAAAGTTAGAGAGAATGCAGCTGATAGTTCCATATTTATACAGGAAGTAATAGAGACTTTGAGAAGTCAATGGCCACATTTGATGATACAAAAGGTCACAGTGGCCAAATTTGTTGATACAGAAGTTAAAATGAAAGTAAAAGATGGTTCCAAATCTAAACAGAAAATAACAGAGACACTTGGCCAGTCAGTGGCCACATTTTTTTTTATCAGCCCAGACATTCACTTTTAATGGAGCCAGGGATGGATTGCCAGTGGCCACATTTTATCATGAAGTAATGGATGGTTCCACATTTAACAAGAAGTAAAAGAGGCTCTGAACAGTGACAGTGACAACATCTGGCGGTTTAGTAAAATCCATATAATCTGGACTAAAAAAAAAAAAAAAAACAACTTTATAATAAATTGTAGGAAGCAGACACTGAAAAAAGAATCTTTGAACACTAATCATGCGCAGTCTGGCTAACAACTGGAAATTTTTGTCGCGCGCTGTCTCCCCCATGAAAATTTTCAAATGTTGGCAAGTATGGTAATAAGTTGTCTGATAAGTTCTGTCATGTTCAGTGAATTTCTCAGGTCTTAATTAATGCTTTGGTTCTTTTACTTCAAATCTCTTTGTCAGCTTTACTTGTTTATCTGGTAAATGAAGCATTTATGACTTTAATAGAAGTTAATTGATAACTTAAATCTAGAACAGAAAATGACTTACTGCCCAAATTTGAATTCTGTCTGCTTGGTGTAATTCTTAGCATTGTTTATGATTTTCATCATATTTGGATGAGGCAAACTTAAGTAAGAGTGCAAAAATGAAAATATTTGCAAGTTTACAAGTTATAAAGGGACATAATTCTAGACCGGTAAATGATTCACTGCCAAAATTCAAGCCCTCTCTTTGTATGTTGAGATTTTTAGCATTGTGTATGAGTTTCATAAATTTTGGATGAGGCAAACTGAAGTTAGAGTGTGGAAACAAATCCAACCGCAGACGGATGGATGGACAATCAAGGGTAACAGGCTGGGGCACATAGAAACAAGATAAATAAGCCTATGTAAAACAGATACAAACCAATTTATCTTGCTGAGAATGATACTGCTAACACAGGCATGGAATTCTTTAAAAATATAGATCAAAGTCAATATTTAAATGATGGGGGCAATCACCGACTTAGTAACATTTTCGAGTACAAAAGAGACACACTTTTTATACAAGGTAAGACATCCTGATGAAAAAAATGTCCAGATAAATATAGCTTACCCTACAGGACCAGCAGAACCAAGGGTACGTTCTATATCTAAACCGGACATCAAAATGTATACACCATCACCTTCTTTCCCTAGCATGTTTGTTACTGAAATACATTCAAAGAGGCATTAGCTGTGATTTTGCAAACAAATCTATTTCTACGTTTAATACAATGTACTTAGATTGATGTACAATAACATAAAAGAGATATACACTGGTAAAAATAGTCTTAAATTCTTACATATTTTGTGAAAATTGCTTGAGAAATCCAGTAATCTCACCTGCTCACTTAACACTTCCAAGTGGTAACAAGAAGATTTGTAGCCAACACAAATCATCCATTATTTGTTTGCAAATTATCATTTTGGCCTCACTATTTGTAAATGCATACAATACTGGACCAGACCTTATTCTCACAAAATATATAGAAGATTTATTTATGCCTGTATATATCTCTTATTTATTATTGTTCACCAATCTAAGTAGTAAAAAAGAGAAAAAAACCTTTTTGGAAAAAACACAACTTATGCCCCTATAATAAAGTTTTAAAAATACACAAAAATGCTAAAAAAAATTATCATTTCCCATCACCATAAAAAAAAAAAAATAATTATGATAATAATCACCAACTTTTGATAATTAGGAAATTAGACAAGTTGTATGGCACCAGATTCTGATTTGTTGTTACCCAGTAAAAGTTTAGCAAAGTTCTCTGACAAAAATCTGGAGTCTTATGGCAGCAACCACAGTGAGAAGGTCAAGGGTCATGATGGTGAAGATCACAAAGCCATACAAAACTTTTACATTGTTGCTTAAAATTCAAATGTTATTGCAAAGAATAAATGTTATTAAGCATTCTGAGACTGTTGATGAATCTATACATGTCCCCTACCTGTGATACCATCATTAAATGAATGGTGAACAATTACAAATCTTTAAACCAAAACATTAACTGAACAGACAAATGGACCAAGACTAAACCTATGCCCCCATCTTCACCAGTAGGACACTTATCATGTTAAGTCACAGACACAATCAATTTGAATGATATACTAAAACTGTATGAAAAAAGTCCTGTTCAAAAACATCAGAAGAACATGCCTTTGTAACAGTCATGGATAAAGGCAGTTTAACCGTCTAGTCCAATAGCTAGCTTTTGTGGCGGGATGTTAATATTCATGTACTGAAGTAAAGCAATGGTGACAGTGGTCAGCATTTGTATAGGTGACTGTGTAACGTGATGAGCTCTGAGACCCCCTATACACATTACACCTTGACTGTCAATGTCAGAATTCTTAAAAAACTTGTGATTCATTGACATGTAATTCCTCAAACATATGGTTAATGTCACAGAAGCTAAAAAGACAGAACAGCAATTATCGCTTGTTTTTCTCAAATTTCAACAGAAGAAAGTTAAATGTACTTTATGATGTACAATAATGATATGTACTATGATATACTACTATGATGTACTAGACAAATACATACATGATATGAAAATGATGAAATGTGACGACAAGATATACACTTAGAAATGAAACCATGTTGATGGCAAATAGGGGTGTATCAATATATCGATACGTATCAATTATATCAATTCTCAATACTTGGACCATCAATACAAGTCATGAAATGTCGGGCTGGGGATGCTGTCAAAATGAGTCAGGATCAGTGTGCATTCAATAAATCAGCTTTACTGAAATTTGTTGATTTCTGCCCGATTGTTGATTTTTCGAAACAGAAAGTTGTCTGCTTGAAAAAGCAAAGTATGGGAACAGTTTTATAAAATGCATAATGCTGAAGATGTTTGCTACTTAAGTACCATTGTTGTTATACTTCAGGAGGCAAAACAAATTTGTTTTCTATTTGAATCCAAATCAAAAGTCAAAAAGATTGAGGTTTTGGACAATTACAACGATGTCTGTACCACTAAAAATGTCCGGCCTTTCACAGGATTTTCACAATAGTATTATCAGCAGTTGAAAATATGTCAAATTAGTAGTAAGACTTGCATATGTCATAAATTTAGAAATATTAGTGTGAATATAAAACTGACAATTTTCACCGAAAAGATTTCAGTACATCTAGATGATAGATCGGGACATTTGTTTAAAGCATCAGGAGCATGTTGTGATCTATGTTGATGCTCTTATATTTTTAGGGAAAGTAGCTACTAAACTAGTCTAAATATTTCCTCTTAATTATGTCAATCAACTTTTGTTCATGGTTACAAATAGACCATTGTTCAGTATTTCGTGAAAATTAAATTTTAAAACACTCATTATTGTTGCCTTTTCATTATCTCTACATGAAATTTACATGAAGCCATATGTAAAATCCAATATATTGGGTATTGCTAACTTAAATATTGTATCGTATCGAAATTCTCTGGCCAATAAACAGCCCTAATGGCAAACAATTTTGTATTAATCTTTATATAGATTAATAAACAATTCTCAAAACATGAAAAACTAACATTTTTAAGTGCAACAGGTACTTTATACGTAAGATATGGAATTCTTTAACTCTCACCCAATAGGCCCAGTGGCCACAACAGCTCTTTCTATATCCAAACCTGACATTAAAATGTACACACCCTGACCATCTTCTCCGAGCCTGTTGGCAACTGAAATTATTATGTTCTTCCATTTACTAACTAAAGGTCCACAAGCCTCTGACCTCATCTAAACAATTAAATTTTGATGTTAATTTTGAATTAACAAAATCTAATATGCAGTTTGCAGTTGAGATGATAATATTACCCAACAGAGATTTTTAACTGGGTGTATAAAATGACACAAGAGGAAACCAACATACATGTGATAAAAATTGCTATGCCACACCTGGAGATTTTTAATTTTTTAGCAGTAGATTTTGTATCAGAACTGGAGACTTTTAATCAACATTTTTATTGATGTTTTGTTTCATTTATCTTTCTTTTTTTTTTGCATGTTATAACATTTGATTGATTTCCTTGTTTTGTTCATTATTTAGCCAACAGAATGCCTTTTTAATATTATTGCATGCATTTTTCAAGTTTACACATGTACCTGTTGAATAAAAGATAACATCTTTGTTTAATATCTAAAAAAAATTTAAGTTTCCATAGTTTAAATACCAGTCTGGTCCGGTCCCTTTCTGTTTCTTATACTACTTACGTCTACTTTGTGACAATTTAGACCTTGAAGTAAATGCTTTGCATTCTTGATTATAAATAAAATGATAATTTTTTTTGTCTACAAATATCTTTTGAGACTGGAAAGTGTTGTAACAACTATTTTTGATGGCTGGAATAATGCTTCTAATCATCGATGATCCAAGTGTGTGTCACATGACATAAACACACTCACTTTGACTTAGTCTTATCACTAATTAACTGCCAATCAGTGGACGGGACGGTGTTATATAATCATTAACACCCTCAATAGTTAATATACCCACAGGCTATGTACATGTAAAAGAGTCAACTTTTTGATACCGGACATTTGCAGACAGGCCTAGTTAGTACTTATGAGGAGTTTACATGCTGGTCACTTTTTTTTCGGTACTTTCCAATGATGGAAGATTCTGAAATGGAAGGGGGTGGAAGGGACCCTAAAATCTGGAGATTTTTCCTCTTGCCGGATCACATGTATGAACCAAGGGGTCAGTTAGTAACCAACAATCAAACTTTGTAAACAAAATAAGGGCTTTTGTGATATATTAATATTTGATAAAACAAAATCTCTGAAACAAAATGCTTAAATATAGTCTTTGTAATATGGAGTTCAAATCAAATATATATACAGTCAAACTTGTCAATAAAAGCCACTCAAGGGAATATGAAAAAACTGTTATAGACAATTGGCATTTATAGAGAGAGGTTTATTCGTTTTAGAAAAGTTAACAAAGGTTATGGTTTAATGGCAGGTGCCATTTATGCAGAGGTGGCCTTTGATGCAGGTTTGACTGTATTCATATTTTTATCATTGAAAAAGAGGAGACAGCAATTACTTATGTGATGTCTTATCCTTCAGCTTAAAAAGTTTTAAAAAGTTATCACTCAGGCTTAATTTTTTTTAAATATATGTATAAATTGGCCTGAGAAGCTTATACTTCTTTTTTATAAGGTCTTTCCTGGGGAGAAATTAATTGTACTTTTGTCTAGCCTTACCTGGAACTTTACAGTCTTCGAATATCAGTTCACTAGTGTTTGATCCTCTCATCCCCAATTTGTCTAGTTTTATTCCAGTGCTAAAACCAGGCATACCCTGAATAAAGGCAAATTTACAAATGATTTTCATATAGACATTAAAAACATCTTTTTAGAGCAAAGTTAAATTACCATATTCCTGTAGAAAAATTCATTCACAGAGAGAATAACATCACATTTTATCATCCACATTTTAGACATTTAGATGATAAAATTTTACGTAATTATATCATCAACATGTCAGGTTTAGATGGTAAAGTTTTTAAACAATTACAGGTACATGTATATCACATATGAGTTACACTAGATGGCAGAGTTTTTACACAATCATACATAAGTATGATGTATGACACGATGATCTTATATCTGTATGCCTGGAAATTTTCACTCCCATTTAATTTCCGCCATTTTCATCCTAGGGTAAAACGGCTGATTAAAATGACAGCGGAATTTTCAAGCAAAATAACTGAAGCCCAGACATACATGTGATCCATGAGTGTATGGTGACTTCGGGTGAACATGAGTGTATGGTGACTTCGGGTGAACATGAGTGTATAGTGACTTCAAGTGAACATGAGTGTATGGTACTTTTGGGTGAATTTAAGAGGGGGTGAACATGTTTTCTATCGTAAAAGGACAAAAATTTCCAGATATAGAATATGTCAAAAGTTTAGAGATATAATTCATAAAAGTTATCAATCATTTTCTTTAAAAGTGAATGATCTGCAATGGTAGACACAGTCCATTTAATTATCTATAATCATATGTATATGACGGTCATTATATTTCATACATCAAGAGATTTAGACAAACAGACTACTGTATTCAACTTTAGTATTTTCTGTAATCCCGTCCTCACAAAAATCAATTGGTCTGATGCAAAATTAATATATTACCAGTTAACACAATATTCTCTTCAATATGTACCTTTTCTACTATAAATGCTGTAATTCCATGTTGCGCCTGAACAGACAAATCTGTTTTAGCATAAACTACCAGAACATCAGCATCAGGACCATTTGTAATCCAAAACTTGTTGCCGTTTAACACATAGTAATCACCTGTAATATAACCAAAATGTCTGTGTGTTATGTCATATCAAGATCAAACAAGTCTCCAAACATCTGTCCGCGATAGTTAATACAGTGGAACAAGTGTTGAGGGACCACTGAAATGTGGTCTCCACAGACAGGTGGTCTTTCAAAAGACGTTTTATTTAAAAGAGTAATTAGCCAAGTGTGTTTCATAATGTGGTCTTAAAAGACAGGTGGGCTTCCATGAGAGTGGTCTTTCAAGACAGGTTCTACTGTAAAATATAAGTTCCAAAGAGCCTTAACAGTCACCTGAGCTTCATGCATTAATTTCTAGGGATAATTTGGCAGCCTGACCCATTTTGTATATAAATATAAGGCTCCATTCTCTAGCGATTTTGGATGTAATCTGTCATAGCTTTTTGTAAAGGCATTAATGTGAAGAGATAATATGTACAACATATTTGCACTTCTAATAATTTATTTTAAAGAAAACCCAAACTTTTTCTACAAATTCTCAAATGAAAATGTGTATGTGAAAATACTTGCAAATATTCTTAACCAAATGTAGGTCATGACCTGAATTTACCTTATATTTTTCAGAGAAAGATGGGTATGTATTGTCTAAATCCTATAGAATGGAAGTCAATAAACATTATGGCACTAAAATATATTGTTAAATCTTCTTAAGTCACTTAAGTCTTAAGTTTGCTTCTTTCTCTTTCAGTCTGTCTATTATACTTTTCAAGACAATAGGACAAAACTGTCGATAGCATGAAAAATCCACTTAAAGGGGAAATAACTCCCATAAGGGAGCCCTATTGAAACTTTTTGTTGATCTTTGCATGCTGAACAGTTTTGCTTCTTTCACTTTCTCTCTATTATAATTTTCAAGATAATGTCAAAAACATGAAACAGGGGATATAACTCCCATAGGGGGCAACCTGACAATTTCCGTCCTACCGACTTTTTTTGAAGATCTTTGCATGCTGAACATCTAACTCATTCGTTCTATATTTAGCCATGGCAGCCATGTTTGATCCTAGCCCCTTTTTATCTGCAAACTTTATGTGGCTTTACATGGTTATACTTCCTGTCAAATTTGGTTCAAATTGGTCTAATGGTTCTGGAGAAGTAGTCAAAAATGTTGAAAATTTTACAAAAAATACATATAATTTTCCATTTACTCAGGTGCCTGTGACCTTCACCTTTAATCCCATGACCTTGAAATTTTGACAAAACGATCCTCAAATAATTCCTAACAACTTTCTCATGTACCTTTGTATACAAAAAGTCAATCATTTTTTAGTTATTAATCAATTTGTAATACAAATTACCCTGTGTTACTGAAGCACCCCAATAGCTCGTTTATGGACAGATTTCATTTTTGTTCACAAACTTTGTAGATATTGACTTAACAATCATGCATACAAAATTTGAAACTCATCTGATCTTTCGTTCATAAGAAGATTTTTAAAGATGTACCAAGTTTTGGTCCTTTTAAGCCCCTTTTAGGACCCCTATTAGTCTTATCTCTTCTTCATTTGCAAACTTTATGCAGCTTCACATGGGGATGCTACATGCCAAGTTTGGTTAAAATTGGCCCACTGGTTCTTGAGAAGAGGATGTTTAAATGCAAAAGTTAACGGATGGACGACGACAGACGACGGAGCTTTGGTTATAGCCCTTTGGCCCAGGTGAGCTAAAAATGGTTAAGTCCACTGTCAATATTCAAAATGTTATAATAATTTTGCAAGTTCAAAACGTCTGGAATTCGATTCATGGATGGTAACCGAGAATCATATGTTTTTTAGTTTCAGAGGTTCTATAATGTGAATATGACTGCTTCGAAACCGTTGAGACATATACGGTCCTAATGATTAATAATTATTGCTAAATTTAACTAATTTTCGTGAAATTAAAACATTGAGTGTTTATGAGAAGAAGAATTACCTTGGGCGACCTTGTACACATGTAAATTTTGACTTCTAATTATATGTAGAAATTTTCGTTGTTTTTATAGAAATGAGCCCAAGAATTTGTTTGAAACATCGAGAAATTTGACTCATAAAAGTTCGAACTATAAATGTTTATACGTAGCGTTAAATAACAAAATTATTCGGGACTTTATGAATGGTTAGAAACATCGAGAAATTGGACTCATTGAAGTTCTACTGTATTTAATGATTTGGGAGAGTATAAATTTGACCATAGGGGTGATGAATTGAGGAATGATTGTATGTGTTGGACAATTCTTACAGGCTTAGACTGAATAATTATGATGAAATCATTATTTCCCTCTTCAAATTACTACCAGAAGATATTTCCAGAGGACTTTAAATATACCTTTCTTTTCCGCTTTGAGCTTCATGGACACCACATCTGATCCCGCATTTGGTTCACTCATAGCAAGAGCCCCACAGGATTCACCGGAAATTAACTACAATGAATAAATGTTGCTTCTAAATCAAAGTGAATTGTTTTGTATAGATTTATAAATGTTCATTATGATTATTTCTACATCAAAATAGAACCGGTTATTGCATACATTGAATATGAATTTGAATGTGTTTTATGCCACACTCACAAATTTTCAGTAACCGTATTCGACCCATTAAGCACCCATGTCCCTGTCTAAGAACCCCTCCCTCTTTACATACGATCATGAATCTTTTCTAGCTGGTTGACAAGATGTGGACCTGAAAAACGTGAGTAACAGTTTATCTGCGGCCCCAGCACCAGAAGAATGTCTATAGGTTTCCTTGGTAATAACTACAACAACTTTAACACTGTCCCTTATAAAGAATTAACTTTTTCACATCAATTTGACTATTAGTAGGTCCCATTAAGCACCCACTCTTTTTTCTTGATTTTTGTAGCATCTTGGGTGCTCGATGGGTCAAACATGGTATATGGTGGCCATCAATTTTAAGGTAGAAGAGAGAACCCGGCTAAAATGTACCCGGGAAGAGACCACCTTCTGAAAGTAAACTGGGAAACTTTCTCACAAAATCAGCTTAGGTAAGTAATACATGTATCAACAAAGGTTTATATAGATATTCTTACTTTTGGTAAATATTTTTCTTTTTGTTCTTCATTTCCATTTCGTACTAACTGATTGACACATAAATTAGAATGAGCTCCATAGCTGAGAGCTATTGCTGCCGATGCCCGAGACATTTCCTCCATGACAAGACAGTGATCTAAATATGACATTTCTGACCCACCATACTGTGCTGTAAAAAAGAAACATAACATTGTTAAACTTGATATGTGCCATTTCCTCTATGACAAGACGGTGATCTAAATATGACGTTTCTAACCAACCATACTGTACTGTAAAAACCAAACATAACATCACAAAACTTGAGATGTGCCATTTTCTCCATAATAAGACAGTGATCTAAAATAGTAAATCAATACTTAAAAAAACAACAACAAAAAAACAAAAAAGTTTGATGGTGGTGGTTCTGGCATCACAGTTCTATCATAGATGTAAATTATGGGGAATATATACATGTAACAAACTGTCTAAAGAGACCACAATTTTGAAAGATCATAGTCGGGAAGCTGTTTGGTTATATACAGGCATGAAATTTATCTTGTCCTCTCTTACAGGTCCATCTGTTCTTTGAGGCCACACTTCCAAGGAAATACATGTATCTGGTGGTCTCTGAAGATTGTGTCCACTATACAGTTCTTGTTGTGCACCAAATGCTGGTGAAGGGCTTCAAATTTTGGCCTATACTAGGCACTTACGGCCATTGAGCAGTGAGGGTTCTTTAACATGCCGACACCTACAGGACCTCAGTTTTTACTGTCTCATCTGAAGGACAGGAAAAGCCAGCCGCCTCCGCCAAGGCTTGAATTCACAACCCTCTGACTGCAAAACAAGCACTCTACCATGGAGCCACGATGGCTCTTGATCCACTTTACAAATATGAAAATATGTGAAGAAAGCATCTGTATCAATGGAAAGCTTTAATCTCAGTTGAATAATACAAGAGAGACTTAAATTTGTAATTACATTTTCAGAGTCAACACAAGAATATTTTACTTGTAACATTGCAAGGTGACTGCTTTGTCTGATATGGTTAACCCATATACCACTATGAACACAATTGGACTAGTCTAAGTCATTGAATTACAGAAGAGTCCATTGTTTTTCAGGGGTCGATGAGTTTATCACATGTACAACATGTGTGTTATATATGAATGCCAATGCCAGCAAGGGTCAAAATTGACTTTTTCTCCACGTGCTAAATTTAGCTTGTGAATATAAAATCCACAAGCTACTGGTAAAATCAGAATTCACAAGCTACATTGTATGTCAAATTAGAGAAAATTCAATATCATTTTGGATTCTACAGTAGACACCATGCTTTACAGAAGTAATTTTGTACATTATGTAATCAAACACAATAGGTAAAATATGATGATACAGCACAAATTATCATTAATCATGCTGATGTGATCATATCATGGTGCAATGGTCACAGTTGGCCTAGTTACAGCGACAACACAGAAGGTATTTTACTATTCTGATTTTCTTTCCCATTCTTTGATGGACTTTATTCCTTCATACGATATGTCTGAAACAGGACTTACTGTATCGATCATAAATTAAACATGTACATACAATTTTAATGTGGAGATGTGGAGATATTTTTAATGTGGAGATGTGGAGATATTTTTAATGAATCCAAGTACATTGTACATAGTTTTAAAGTTTTAACCTTTGAAATATATATACAATGTATATGCTCTAAATCTATATAATATTCTAAGACTTCAAAAATTCATTTGAAATGAACAAACTTGGCTATGAATAACATTTTTCCAGTGCTAGACCTGCTGTAAAAAATGTTTGCAACTTTAAATATTTTAAAACAAAATACATGTACATACCTGGAGCAGTTATACCAAGCAAACCAAGTTCGCCACATTTTAACCAGAAATCCTACAAAATCAGAAAAATTTGTACAGAAAAATAGAATATATCTTAGCTGTGTGTCAAGACAAAGAGCATCTGTTGTTATTAATTATTGTTTGACATGAAATTAAAATACAGGACCCAGTTGTACAACAGGTTGTTAAATTTAACGTGAAGTTAACCAATGTTAAAACAATGGGCTAACTGTACGTCAAATTTAACAATGAGTTGTGCAACCGGGTCCAGGTCAGTAAATTTGATAGTAGTGAAAACTGTCTTGAAAGACAACTCTGGTAAAAGACAACCTGTCTTGTGAGACAACACTCTGAAAGTCACTTGGATTAAATACAATGTAATTCTTTGAATAAAATCTCTTTTAAGAGACCACTTGTCTTGAGAGACCAAATTTCAATTTCCACAGTAGTAGAAAGCACTGTGAATTCTACTGATGTCTTAAAAGTTACATTTCCCCACAATATTCTAATAAGGCATAAAAAGCCATTTCAAACATTCTGTCACTTTAAAAAGAATAATAATTCTTGTTTGTTTTCAGCATCATTAACCATGCAATTACCATTATTAAGTATCAACTATTCAATAAAAAATAAACCACATACTTACAAAAAAGATACTATATTTAAAATGATAAGTTTGGTCAACTTACTTTACTTGTCCCCAGTTTAGGAGTTCTTAAAGTGTCAATAGAGTAGAACCTCGTTATTAAGACCACCTAACTGCTTAACTCAAAATGAAATTAGAATCAGTCTGATTAGCAGGTTGTGTCTTAAGTGAGGGTCTTGACTTATTTAATATAATAACAAGACACTAAATATCCATGGTCTTAAATGAGAGGTGGTCCTTTAAGCCAGGCAGTCTTTACATGTAGGTGAGGTTTTACTGTACTTGCTAAAAACATTAAAACAAATTCATAAATGTACAGAACAGTCTTACTTTCATATCTTTGAATTCATTTGTTTTGTCGATTTCATCAGCCTTTGGTGCTAGTTCCTTTTGGCAAAACTGGAATACTGATTGTCGAAGCTAAATAAAATAAATAAATTAAATAAACAACCATCATCATCTATAGTCTATATCAACATTATGTAGATCTCACTAAAGTCGATTTCAAATTGTGCCACTCAGATATCTAGATAAACTAAATAGACCTTACTCCAGTTATTTTCAGTTGTGCTACTCATCTCTAAAAACACTAAATAAACATTACCTCAGTTGTTTTAAATGTGTGCCACTTAGACATCTAAATAATCTAAATAGACTTTACTCCAGTTGTTTTAGGTTGTGCAACTCAGATTTCTAAATAAACTGAAAAGACCTTATTCCACTTGTTTTCAACTCATGCCACTAAGATATCTAAAATAAACTAAATAAACCTTACTCCAGTTGTTTTCAAGTTGTGTCATTCATATCTAAATACACTAAATAGCCATTACCCCAGTTGTTCTCAATTTGTGCCACTAAGACATCTAAATAAACTTAATAGACCTTACTCCAGTTGTTTTAGGTTGTGCAACTCAGATATCTAAATAAACTGAATAGACCTTATTCCACTTGTTTTCAACTCATGCCACTAAGATATCTAAAATAAACTAAATAAACCTTACTCCAGTTGTTTTCAAGTTGTGTCATTCATATCTAAATACACTAAATAGCCATTACCCCAGTTGTTCTCAATGTGTGCCACTAAGACATCTAAATAAACTTAATAGACCTTACTCCAGTTGTTTAAAGTTGTGCCACTAATATATCTAAATAAACTAAATAGACTTTACTCTAATCTAGTTGTTTTCAAGTCAAGCCACACAGAAATCTAAATAAACTAAATAGACGTTACTCTAGTTGTTTTTTAAGTTGTGCCACTCAGATATCTAAATAAACTTTAAAGACCCTACTCCAGTTGTTTTAACTTGTGTCACTCAGATATTTTAATAAACTACTGGTAAATAGACCTTACTCCATTATGTTCAAGGCATGCCACCCAAATATTTAATTAACTAAATAGACCTTACTCCAGTTGTCTTTAAATTGTGCCACTCAGATATCTAAACAAAAGCCTGTAGAGGCCCCTGAATGGACCCGAGTTAAATCATTCCCAGTTCTGGTCCCCTTTATCAGCCCCTATGGGCATTCACACACATTATGCAGCTTCATATTTGAAAATAGTTCCTGCAAAGTTTGATTAAAATTGAACCATTGATTTTTCAGAAGTAAAAAATGTCTAAAAGTTAAAAAATTGTCTGTTTTCTTAGGTGCCAATCTATATTTACATGTATGTACCAGGACTCGACATTAATGTTTGTCCGATTGTCCGTGTCCAGGTGAAAATAAGCTCAGACAAGTAAATCTTCCTATGCACTTGTCCATGTGGGGAAATTAAAATAATCAATAATATTTATAATTTGTTATTTCAAACCTCAACTAAATTGATGTTTATCCATTCAATGTCTAATTCAAAACTGAAGCTAAATTACTGGTATAAACATTGTTATAATTTTATCTTCCGATGCATAAATATAGACAGGCGTCGACTTCGGTTGAAATCATAATTTAACTTAAGTGTGAATGTTGAGTCATGAGGTTTCCAAAAAATTATCTCTAAAAGACTTGTCACCTATGAGAAATTAATAACTTTTGAGGCTACAGTGATACTGACTTGATTACAGATTTGACCTACTATCGTAAACATGGGTTTGACAATATATTGGTTTACACTGATGGAAACGTATCATAAACAAAATAATACTGAAAACTGAGTTGCACGCAAAAAAAAAATAATATTAAAAAAAGAAATAATAATGAAAGACAAATTGAAATTAAGAGCAGTTTAAAAACATTCTGGAGTCAATTAATCTCCCAAAGTTAAACTTCCAACAATAAGGTTTTGTTTATTTATTTTAGTATTTATTTTAGGCTAACAGTATAATTTGAAAAGTAGCAAATTCTTGACATTATGGAAGTATGTGAATACATATTTGTTTCATGTTGTATTCTTCTCTTTTTTTGTAACATCTGTATCATTGTTGTTGCTTTTATTTTTGGTAGTTTGATGAATATTCTCTTATTTGTTAGATTCAAGGCCTGATTATTTATTTTTTATCATTTTTTAAAAACTTTTTTATTAAAAATATATATACATGTATTTAAATCTATGAATTTTTCTTTGTAAATTATGGACAAGTGAAAATAATTCTTAATGTAGAATTATACCATGTATTTATTGTAAACTGCTCTGTTTACAAATATCATTAATATGGTATGCAAATAAATCATGCACACAAAAAGATATTGATAAAATAAAAATACATATAAGAAATATAATAGAGAAAATTATCATCTATTCACCTCTGGAAAATGAACGTAGTGACATATGTATACATTCAAATATGATTGTCATCAATGTCTGACGGATTAAAAGTTTTTCAAATTTCGCGTAATTACTTTCGGCAGCAAATTTTTAAAGTGTATTCTTACTAGTCTTATAGAATTTGTACATGTACATTACTAGGTGTGTTATTAACCTTCCTTTTCTTTTTCCAAGTGATCCGAAAAAGAAAAGGAAGTTTTGTTAGAATATTTTAATGCAGCCATTGTCACTAAAAAATGGGTGTATTTTCAATTAAATGGATGAAAGGTTTAAAGGGGCCTTTCCACAAAACTTCTTAACGGTAGTCTAAGCACATTCTGTGAAATATTAGGCCAGATCATGAACATTTTTAAGAATTACTGAATGAAAATGTGAAAGAATCATTTGATTTACAAAACATTCGATTTAACAAGTGTAATGATATTCCATAGGTACATGTAGGTTCAACACACCACAAATAGTTGTGCATTTCATGTTTTAAATATGAGTACACCGTGTACTGTAGGCTATTCCCTTCAACATAATGTTCGGCTGTGAACAGCCTCACAACAGGCATTCATGAACATTCTTTTCAAAGTTCCTGTAGGCCTAACATTATTTCTGATATCTCTTAATAACATATTTATACTAAAACATGTATTACTTCAGCAAAGAATCTTGAGGAAGTAAAATTTTAAGTTGTGTAAACACTAAAACAGTTTGAGTGTTCCGTAATTTTACTGAGATCTGCCCACATAGGAATTTCCATTGACGGACACAAGTCGTGAATATAACAGAAATTAAAACTATATTTTTTATGGTTGATATTTAATATTTGTTTATTTACCAGTAGGATTTTAAATATATGATAAAAACAACAAAACATGTCAAAGTCTGTACTACATGCCATATTGACCCTCGACCAATATCATCCCTCGGGCCTACAGCCCTCATGCTAATATTGGAGTCTGGGGTTGATACAGATTTTGTCATGTATTATTCTCTATTTATCACTGATTTAACTTGTAACTTTTACAGACATGTAAAATATAACATATTCTATGTCATTCTCTGCCCATGTATCTTGTAGTTGTATATGGTAATACTGACAAAATATCATTACATTTTATACCTATGTCTATGAACAAACTTGAACAATATATCTGTAATTTAGATCTTAGTTCAATCTTGAAAGTTTTTAAATAGTATGCGTTTTATTTGTACATACTACTGTCACATTCAATAACGTTAAGGCAGTTAGGTACGCTTAGTCCTTGACATAATTCATTGTGAATATCTTCTAGTTTACGTATCACATTAATATATGCAGACCCATGTTCACTGCCTGTTTCAGTATTTGGCTCATGACATCAATTGACTGTAACTGTAAGTGTAAGCCAAATAAATAAAAATAGAATGATTAGATATATTGACCTGCTTTTGTTCATCTGTTAAGCCAAACAGTGCATCATTTACAGGAAAATATGAACTGTGTCGTGTCAATCTTATAACGTCTGATTTTCTAAACGCTGATTTTAGAAGTGAACTTGAAATTCTCCTAAAACAGGCCATCTTGTGTATTGAGATAGGCGTGGAACTCTTCTTCAAATGGAGATAGAGAAGGTGAGTCTTTATATATCTGCACTTCGAACACAAAGTAAAGCATGTTTTATGACAGTTCGTTAATTTAAACAAAAATGGGATCGGTCGTCATTATCGTATTTAATTATATATAGTGAATTTGTAATCATTGTAAATAATCTATACATATCATCAAAATTAATTATATCAATAAAATTGTGCGGGAGTTTAAACAATAGATCATATAATTATGTGCCTCTGTTGGAATCCTCGTCATCCGATATGCCACTGGTAATTAGAAGTCAAAATTCGATTTTAAACAAACTCCAGTGCCTAAAATGTCGCCTTACCTACATGTTGAGCATAATATATCAAATATTGACATGTCATATAGATCCCTGTACATTCGTTACAGATTGACTGCATTTCTCAATAGATTGATACTTCGAACACTCTGATGGAGATTCTGGGAGTCAACTCGTCAATGACTTCTGCGTTACAGTAGACATTTTCAGGGTTGCACAAGGATTTAGTTAACATTAAATTTTATTGTTAATTTAGTGTATAATTGTCAAAATTTGGAAACATTTTAAGTGTTCCACCTCTTTATAAATTAAGCGTAGACTATATATTCATTTTTTATTTATATTGCACCGTAAATAACAATGAACTGATATCATTAAAATTTTAATAAATATATTTCATGCCTAGATTGTCTTGAAGATATTTGATTTTATCTGGCATAACTGACTATTTTAACCAGCGATATATAAAGCTAATAATAATATTATCTTTATATATCGCTGATAATATTATTATGCCGAAACAACATAGACTGGTTGTATACCAACACCGAAACGCTCCTCACAGGTCTCGACGTTAGAGAGCGAAGAGCGAAACTACAAAAATGCAAAAACCACATAGATCTAAAATGTGAAAGATTTCCCTGAAATTGTAAATGACAGTTGCAACTGAATGTGTAAACATTTGATTTAAAAATGTCAAACGTTCAACTGAAATGCTATGAAAAATATTTTTCGTTCTTTTCAGAGAAGGAACTATTGAATGTGACTATTCCTGAGGTGACAAAATAAAATATTTGCTCATTATGTATCAAAATTTTTGTTTTCAAGGTTCTGGAATTTTAACAGAAAATTAAATTCTTTATGCCACCATTCACTGTAAAACCGATTAAAAGGATACCGTAAAAGTTTGTATGTAGCAAAACTCATCAGTACTATAATTATAAAACAAAGCAATGACAATTTATAAAACTGTGAGACAAACTTCAAAACATTCATGGTCATTTGGGTAAATTGAATAGAAAATGGCTTTGTAACAGCTTTTTTGTCGGCTAGTGGAACTTGAAGATGGAGCTGGGGCCATATTGGAAGTGTCCGAAATTAGTGTATCGGTTTTGGCGGCGCTAGAACTATCCTTTTCTACAGTAGAGTCTGTGGACCAATGTTCATGGTATACCAATGCGCATGTCATTTTTACATTTGATTGCTCTGCAATACAAAAATAAAAGTTTTTTACTTGCACATTTTAATTTGTTCAGGAAAGGAAGGCTAAAAATAATAATATTTGATTTATTTGTAAATTTGTGAATAAAATTTATTCATTTACTTACGAGTATCTGAAATTTAATCAGTATAGACAATTACTTCTAGAATATGAAAAAATACGGTACCACGAGCAATGGTACATTTGCAGTAAAAAAAATTTTGTTTCAGCAACTTCTAAATACGGAAAGCTGTCTAGGAATAAATATTGCTAAGACAGTTCCCAGTGACATGCAAACTTTTTTAGGGTCTTGTCTTCAAATATATCCTGATAGATTAAAGGTAAATGGTACCTATGATAAAATAATTGCGTAAACGTGTTGTTTTTACCTCGAGCATTGGTCCACTCACTCTAATAGTTGCTCCTGCAGTTATAATTTTTTCCTGAACTCTTATAGATTCCATGATAAAAACTATAAAATCTTCTTTTCAAAACCTGTTATGAGATATAAAGAAAAAAACAAAAAGTTGCATCAATTTTCACATGCCACTGTAGATCTATAAAAATAAGGGTCAAAACAACCTTACTGCAAAAACTGGCCCAAATCAAAACAGCCCTACTTGTATGAAAGACCCGTTTTGTTCACAAACTTGATGACAGCTTCCATGCAAGGCCATCTGTAAAAGAAATGTTGGTTTGTTGCAAAGCGACATACTTGCTCAAAATCCTGCAACTAAAAATTTTGTATTGCCATTCCGGGAATGGTGCTTATATTGTACATGCAGATATGGTTTACAGCTTTCCAAAAAAAAAAAGAAAATCCTACCTACCTTCTCACAGTTAAAAATCTGAGTCACGTTACAGCAAATTTTTTGAGGGTGGCCAAAAAAGGGCAAGACTATTTACCCAATACTATGTGATACCACCCGAATACACATACCACAGTAGCAATACTACCCATTATACCTCTGGATTAAGCTTTTATTTTGTACTTTTAAGAATGAATTAATGTAGACACATTTGTATCATGATGATATAAATAAGATATTTTTTATTTTTAAGATATATCAAATTCCAAAAATTCAATTATTTACCCAATACCTCTAGATTCAGCATTCTTTTAGCACTTCTATGATTGAAATACTGTAGACTGAGGTGTATCAAGATGATTTAAATACAATATTTAAAATTTTTAAGATATATTTAATTCCAAATATTTAATAATTTACCCAATACCACCCAATACTGCTAGATTCATGATAGGGAACTTTCGAGTTAGCCCGGATTACCGTTATAACCCTGCTTTTATTATTACCAGTTATGTGATTTTAGAAATATGTTCCTCAATGTTTTGTCCGGTTTTGGTAATACATAGATAGCCTCGTTAGCGCAGTTGGTAAAAGCACCCTGCTACTGTTCGGAACGTCGTGAGTTCGATTCCAAGTCTGTCCGCACATTTTTCTTGCCTGTTGCATTTCAATAATTTGGCGTTCAAGTAAATAACCCACTGTGGTATGTTTTAAGAGTCTCTTGGATTTCTTTACACAAAATAAAGTGAATGCGCTCAAACATAAGGATATTTCCATATACATTGCAGGTAAATATGAAAACCGGAAAAACATTTGAGGAACAAAATCAAAGAGGAAATGAATAAATGCAGGATCATAATGGTAATCCGGGCTAACTTTAAAGTTCCTTATTCTTTTAGTACTTCTGTGATTGAATTACTGTAGACTATGTTGTATCTTGGAGATTGAATTAAACTTTTGGCTAGTCACACATGGTTTTGGGGTTTTTCTTTTTGGTGGTTACTAACAAAGCTTTCTGAAGTGGCCACCATTTTTATTCTCGCTGTAAGTTTCAGAATCATCACTTCATAAATATAATAGACAGGGGTTTAGGGGAGGGGCCACTCTACAGTCCCCACCCCCACCCCAACAATATTAACATTATGGTTTTTCACAGTGTTAAATTATTTTCAAGGGTTCGACTCAAACCTGTGCTGACCAGAAGTGAGAGATTTCATGGTTCGAAGCATGATGCTCCAATACTCTATGAAGTAAATGTCATGAAAACTTTTGTTTGGTTCTCAGATTTTGGAAGTGATTGCTTTACAGCAGTCTAACTTGACTTAATAGCATTGATACAAGCACCGTTTTTTTGTTTTGTTTTTTAATTTTAAATTCAGTGTTGTGATTGACAGTTAGGTGGAGGTATCCTTCGTCCTTTAAACTGGAGTATAATTTCCAACAATCTGACTGTATAGTGGTCCCTGGTTTGATATGTTTTTTATAATTGGCATCAAAATTGCAGCACTCCTGTCACTTACTGTTTTCACTGGACAAAGCTTACTTATTTATTTTTTACCCCAAATAAGAGCCCACCTAAAATAACTGCCCATGGGCAGCCTTCTTGCAGATCCCTGTACAAAATATGCTTCTCATCCCCTTCAAGACATTTCTGATTATTGGGTGATGTGAGAAGAGTTCTCATTGGCTGTCTTCTTTCAGCCACAGTGCAAACTTGCATGCAAGTGTTTGATTATGTTTTGCATGCAACAAAATTTACAATATGAAATAGGTTTTGAATGCAAAAAGGTCTTGGACTATAAATGTCTCAACTTACATGCAAAAACTAATACTTTGCACTCACTGTTCTTGGTAAACTTGTATATTTACAGATTCTTGATCCCACCTATGGAATGTATGTGTGGCCTTCAGCTCCAGTTTTAGCGCAGTATATATGGTATTTCAGGGAAAAGATTGCAAACAAGGAAATTATAGAGGTATACCTTTTTAAAATGGACAGATTATTTTACAACTATATACCTAGATATTTATTTTTACCCTTTCACGACAGAAAACATATTCACCCTGTCTTAAATTTGTCGTGAACCACCATAGTCCCACGGATGACATATATTTGGGTTCAGATATTTAGCTTGAAATTTTTTATTTCATTTTAAATTGGCCCTCTCATTTCAGAAGGACAATTTAATGGGAGCAAAACTTTTCCAGGTATACAGTATTTAAAATGTAACAGCATTAGCTATTTGAATGCCCCATGGTCACAGAGCCCTGGAATTGGAAAAAATGTTAATTTATTCATGTGACCACTTGTGGTTGCTAAGTGGGTTAGAACAGTTGCCTTGCAAGCAAGAGGTCAAAGGTTCAGTTCCTGGTACCAAGTTGTATGTATACCAAAGTCTACGGTAAAAAATGGTAGCATCGTTTCTTTAAATCTTGTCCTTGGCATAAGAAGTGGAACTCACAGGTATTTGAAATTGAGGTTAGGGCAAATGGTGCAAACCCCACTTTATTGGTATAGATCTTTAGCACAGGTCAAATTTGTGGCATGCCATCAACATTTGATGATGTCTCTTTATCAGTGAAAAATCCATGTCAGGATTTAAAACAGCAATAGAACAACACAATATTATATGTGTGCATTTTAAATACTGTAATTAGTGTAATATAAGGATCATGACAATCAGTATACACACTTCTGCCTATCGGGGATAATTATGGGCACTTTGTCTCATTAAAATGTTGTCTTTAGTGCCACAGTATTTTTTTGGCCACTATGGCCACCGTTCTTGACTAAAACAATACTAAGAATACATACTGTATACCTGCAAATTTTCAGCCTGGTTATTTTCCCCGTTTTACGACATAAATCATTATTCACCCTGTCTTAAATTCGCCCTAAATCACCATAGTCTCTTAGATGGCATATATGTCCAACTGTGCTTCGTATTTAGCTTGAAAATTTTGGTTTCATTTAAAATGTGCCTTTTCATCTTAAATTGACCCTCTCATTTGAGGGCAAAAGTTGAATGGAAGCGAAAATTTCCAGGTGTATAGCAGTAACGTGACAATCTCATAAGAACAGTATATAATGGAACCTGTGATGAGAAACCACCCCATCAGCCAATGAAATGTGGTCTTCAAGACGGGTGATCTCTCAAAAGAGATTTTATGTAAAAAATTAGTTAACCAAGTGGTTTTCAAAATGTGCTCCGAGAAGACAGGTACATGTAGTTTAACATATAGTGAGAGACAGGTTCCACTGTAGTTCATATTATATCATCTTTATATTTACATGTTATATTTTGTCCCTAGATTGGAGCCGGCACTTCTCTTCCGGGTATTGTGGCAGCTAAATCTGGCGGGAGTGTAATTTTGAGTGATAGTAAAGATCTTCCTCAGTGTCAAGAAAATTGTAGACGATCCTGCCTCGCCAACCAGTTGACCGATATTCGAGTGATTGGACTGACATGGGGAATTATTGACGTGGACTTGATAAACATGGATCCTGTTGATATTATATTGGGTTCAGATTGCTTCTACAACACGAAGGGTGAATAATATTGTCTTTTTTTTTTTACCAATGATTGAACCGCTTGTAGTGGTTTAGTGGTAGAGCATTCAACTCACAAGTGGAAGGTTTCAGGTTCAATACCTGGGACCAGGTTATACCAAATACTTTCTTACTGGCTGTTCTTTCACCAAGCGTTCGGCATGTAAAGTGAAAGTCACGAGTCTTTATGATGAGACCGAAAACCGAGGTCCTGTGTTACGGAAAGCGTGGCATGTAAAAGAGCCCTCACTGCATTGGCATCAGTACATGGCTCATGTCAAAGTTTGTAGCACTTCACCTTAAGCTGGTGACACCTCTGTATAAGTGAAAAATTCTTGGTGAGGTGTAAAATAACAGACAAAAAATCTTAAAATATTTTGTACAAAATCTTTTACATCAGAACCTGGTGAATAAAATGTCTTATGTACATGATGGTAGAAAACACTCTGAAAATATAATTTTCTATAACTTCTAACATAAACATGTGTAATTACTTTAAATAAAATATTGACCCAAGTCTATGTCAGTGTCTTGATCCTGGACTCTTTAAGTTTTTAACGGTAAATGTAATGCCTATTTGTCATATTTGAGAAAATTAGATGTAAAATTGATAGAATTTCTGTATACTTTTAGATTTTGAAGATATCCTGGTCACAGTTGCATTTCTTCTAGAAAAAAATGATGATGCTGAATTCTTGTGCTCATATCAAGTAAGAAGGTAGGTATGTCATAGTTTGTAGAAATCTTTTGTGTCAATTTTCAAATATCGGTTTACCAGTGATATTATTAGTGATGTAATTAGTCCCCTGAACAATAGAACTATGGAACAATAGTTTAAGATAAGGTGGCATGTACAAGGAGATAACTCGTATTTTAAACGAAAGTTGGCGCTGTATTTTATTTGATGACGTCAATTCCATTCACAAAAAATACATTTTATGACATCATAGTGTTGACAGTGTCGGGTCATGAACTAGTAGCCACCTGCAATGTTGTACAGCTATAATTTTTATAATCTATATCCTGAATATATTGAGAAATAATGGCATTCGAGATATTTCATATGACTACAACCAAAACTTTGAAATATGCGATGTAGTCCTAATGATTGCGTTGCTTGATTTAAAGTATTCTCCATATTTGTTTTATAATATCGAGCCATTCGAGGTCCGGCAGAGTCTGAGTTTGGACACAAATGAGATGTCTAAGACTTTCCCGACACATTCACGGAACAGTTATCATCCTCCGAGATCCAAGGGCGATTAGTGAAATCCTTCATCACACCTGGTCATAAAAATTCATAAAAAAACTTTCTTTTTTCTTTTTAATATTACCTTCAACAAGATCAATAACACCGGTCCCTTTATGAGCAATATACTCTCAAAGATCGCAGCGATCTTGGACCTGGATACCAAACTGATACTTCGTGCACTTCAATTTTTTTTAGCTTCAATATGGTGCTATAACAGAGAAGTATTTAATCAAATTATTATTCATTTTAAAGAAAAAGTCTTTATTTATCATGGCTTATGGAAATACCGCATTCGTCCTGTGTCCCCCCGTTGATACCTTGGACCGTAAACACCGTCTCTCAGATTTCGTATATCCCTTGGATTTCAGAAAATTATAATTGATCTACATCGAGATAACCAGTGGGCATTCACTCGGTATAATAATGATGATATAATTGTGGAAATATTCTTTATCATGGTCCCAGGAATAAAAAGCGACTGGGAATATGTAAGCAAGTACATACGTGGTGTATACGAATGGAACAGTGTTACTCATGCCACAAACAGCAGAGAGCGCTGGCTCCTTCATTTCCATTTGAATGTATGGACGCTTCATATAGCCGTTATTTTACCGCAATAAAACGGATCTATCTTGGATATTTCTTATTATAAAATGGTAATTTTTTTTAAATATTCAGAAAAACATTATGAATTATTTTTATTTTTTCCACAACTTGTCAAAAAGGTGAACCATCCCTTTAAGTTATAGTTTTTAACGCCATGAAGTCAGAAATGGGGTAGCTGTGGGGTAGGGAAAATGTTTAACAATATTAATCTGGGTACATTTTCATCAATAACCAAAGTAACATATGCAGAAATGTAAGGACAGTATATTCAGACATTTAATAAATGCAGATTCACTATGCTTTTGAAAGGACAATATTTCAAATTCTCGATTTTTCTTAAAATATTGGAAAATGTAATTACTTTTGATGTAAAGAGTGACTATTTATAGCACGTTTCCATAGAAAGGAAGTCGGTGACATATGGATTTTATTAGCTTATTTTAATGACAATAACGATGTCTTTGTAACATTACTTTTTGATAGAAACGTTGGACGGGTAAAGGGGTCAGTTTTATATTTTTTGTTGCCATAGCAACCATTTCAATTTAAAACAGTAGAGTGAAAATGAGGAATGCTTTCATAATTATGTATATTTTTACTGAATGAGATTTAACATTGTGTTTAATTGATATAATGAAATGAGATATATTGAAATAATTTAGACACTTTTGAACAAATGAATTTCATTATTTTGATAACTTCGGATAAGAAAATAATTAAATACATTTATTTATGTATTGAATGGTTTAGCTCTATGTACAATGTTTGCCACCCCTGCAGAAGATTTGTGTCCAAAGTCCAAACCTGGTTCATACCAAAGATTCGACAGATTTTGGTACTGTTCTTTTACCAGATTTTTGCCATAAGAAGTAATGACTACAAACCTTTTATAAATGAAGACCAATGTTCCATGTCAGAGTAGATTTGTCATGTAAATGACTCCTCATTGCATTGACGTCAGTCCATAGCATAGCTTAAAGGGGCATTAGCTGTGTTTTGTTAAAAATGGTTTTTCTTCCTTTTTTACTACTTAGATTGATAAACAATAACGAAAAATAGATATATACAATCATAAAAACTAAATTCTTAAATTCCTATATATTTTGTGAAAATTGCTTGAGGAACCCGAGTTTGGCACTTTTTCACATGCAGTTGATTAACTCAACTTTACTATTTGTATATGAATACGACACTGGATCTGACCTTGTTTTCACAAAATATATAGGAATATAAAATTTGTATGCCTGTGTATAGTTCTTATTTGCTATTGTACTTCAAGTACAAGTAGTAAAAGTAGGAAAAAATTGAAATAATTTTTGTGGGCAAACACAGCTAATGCTCATTTTAAATTTATACACTGCACATGCAGATTGTTATGTCTCAGTGATGACAAGTAGTTAAAGAACTCTTGATGTGATATGAAACAAAATTCTAGTCGGATAAACTTTCATACTGTTAATGTGATACTAATATTGTAATTTTTCATTAGTTATTAGCCAGGTATACCTTCATACTGTTAATGGGATCTTCCATAAGTCATTAGTCAATTATATTTTCATACAGTTATTGTGATTTCCATTAGTCATTAGTCAGGTATACTTTGAGTTTCATTCTGTTGATGTGATTTTCCACAAGTCAATAATACTTTCATACTGTTATTTTGATATTCCATTAGTCAGGTATACTTTCATACTGTTTTTGTGATTTTCTGTTAGTCATTGGTCATTTATCATTCATTAGTCATTAGATAAACTTTCATAATGGGGTCTTTGTGACCAGGTGGTCTTTATACACAGGTGGTCATTTAAGCAGGTTTTACTGTAGTAATTAGTCGGGTATACTTTCTTTGTCATCAGTCAGGTATGTATCATACTTATTAGCAATTAGTCAGATAACTTTCATACTGTTATTGTGATTTTCCATTAGTCATTAGTCAGGTATACTTTCATCCTCTTTTTGTGATTTTCTATTAGTCATGTGTTTTTCATATTCATTAGTCATTAGATAAACTTTCATAGTTTAATTGTGATTTCACATTGGTTATCAGTCAGGTATTTTTTTTTTAGTTTTTAGTCAGGTATCTTTCATACTTATTAGCCAGATAAACTTTGATAGTGTTATAGTGATTTTCCATTAGTCATTAGTTAGGTATACATTCATACTGATGTTGTGATTTCCCATTTTTCAGTTCCACCAGAAGCATAGATTTTATTTTGTGGAAGTGGGGATTAGTTTGCAGACAGATACCACTAGAAAGCTTTGGTGCAGACACCCCAAACATAGCAGGTTCTAACCTACCAGGAGACCACACCATACACATGTTGATAATTACTAAAGAAAAGACCTGATTGGTTATTGCTGCAGTAATTACATAGTGGAACAGGTTACTGTCAGTATGTAGCTGATAGACAGCTGGTTAGCAACAGAAGATAGAATGACAACAGGCTGATCAGTTAACTTATCAACCCCTGAAAAACAATGGACTCCTCTGAAAATCAATGCCTTAGTCCAGTTCAAATGTCTCTTTAGGGGCAAATGAGTTACAGTAGTGTGGCAACCTCTTATAAAAAGACTACTGATCATCACATTTGCTTTTCAGCATCAGGACTGATTTGATCTGTAGGTTGAATAGAGTAGTATGTGGAATGGTTTGATGGCCACCAACTCAGAGGCAATCAGTAATGTTTGATTCATTGGCATATAAATGATGATTTGATCACAAACTTTTTCACATGTCAAAACATATTTGATACATTTACAGTTAAGTATAGAAGTTCAGAGTAGTCATGTTTTACAGGTAAAAATGAAGAGTTGCAGGTGTCTTGTAGAACATTTAAGTATGGAGAGTTATAGTCACCTTGTAGCACATACATGGGTTTTCACATGTCAATAACCATAGCCAACATATTTACATATAAGTATTGAGAGTCATAGGCATCATGTATCATGGTCAGGTATGGAGAGTTAGAGATGTCATATATCACAGTCAAGTATGGAGAGTTAGAGGCATCATGTATCACATTCAAGTATGGAGTGTTAGAGGTATCATGTATCACAGTCAAGTATGGAGTGTTAGAGGTATCATGTATCACATTCGAGTATAGATAGTTAGAGGTATCATGTATCACATTCAAGTATGGAGAGTTAAAGGTGTCATGTATCACATTCGAGTATAGATAGTTAGAGGTATCATGTATCACATTCAAGTATGGAGAGTTAAAGGTGTCATGTATCACATTCGAGTATAGATAGTTAGAGGTATCATGTATCACATTCAAGTATGGAGAGGTATCAAAGGTGTCATGGAGTATTAGACATTCGAGTATAGATAGTTAGAGGTATCATGCATCACAGTCAAGTATGGAGAGTTAGAGGCATCATGTATCACATTCGAGTATAGATAGTTAGAGGTATCATGTATCACAGTCAAGTATGGAGAGTTAACGGTGTCATGTATCACATTCGAGTATAGATAGTTAGAGGTTTCATGTATCACAGTCAAGTATGGAGTGTTAGAGGCATCATGTATCACATTCGAGTATGGAGAGTTAACGGTGTCATGTATCACATTCGAGTGTATGGATAGTTAGAGGTATCATGTATCACAGTCAAGTACGGAGAGTTAGAGGTATCATGTATCACAGTCAAGTATGGAGAGTTAGAGGCGTCATGTATCACAGTCAAGTATGGAGAGTTAGAGGTGTCTTGTATGTTTTTTTACTTGTGAATACACACATCTAACTATAGAATTGGAATTCTTTTTTAGGATAAAATTAAATTTTTCAAATATGGAACAAATTTGATCACAATGATTTTTTTTATTAGATAAAACTGATCTTTTCCATGATTGTTCCCTAACCATGTCTGCAATAAAACTCTTATTTTAACAACCCAATTTAGATTTATCATCATCTCTAAATTGGTTTTACATTAGTAAGCTGTAAGTACATTGAAATAAAGAATAATACCATTTATTCTGTCATATTTTATTGTATTATTTTATTTTCTATTCAGTAAGAAAGATGGACATTTATATTTACAAGAAACACAGTAGAGAATAAACTACAAAAGGTTGTTTGGATGTGTGTAAAGGAAACTATTATGATGCATATTTTCATAATTCTAATTCCCTTGATAGATAAATTTGATAAAATAGGCAATATTACATCTCCATCATTTTTTTCTGATTCTACAGTACATGTATTTACAGTGAAGTATGGAGAGTTAGAGGCATCATGTATCAAAGTCTAGTATGGAGAGTTAGAGGCGTCATGTATCAAAGTCTAGTATGGAGAGTTAGAGGCGTCATGTATCAAAGTCTAGTATGGAGAGTTAGAGGCGTCATGTATCACAGTCTAGTATGTAGAGATAGAGGCGTCATGTATCACATGTATACATCACTAAAATATCTCATAGATACCTTGATCATCAAGGTCATTGAGTATCAAATTTGTCCTAATTTTTTTTAGTGGCCGAAACTGTGGTTAGAGCATGATTGCTTCTCAAACCATGAAGTCTCTCACTTCTGGTCTGCACTGGTTGGAACCCTGCTGGAACCTAAGCTGGTTTTTGTAAGAAAGTTTGCCAATGTTTTCGCAGAAGGCTGATGCTATCCTCTCAGGTACATTGTAACCAGGCTGTCTCCTCCACCATTTAAAACTGACCACCACCATATAACATATAAACATTACTTGAGTGTGGCATTTAATACTTTTCAAAATCAAATCAAATCAAACTTAGTAAAGATGGTGGCAACAAACACCATGTGATTGAAAACAGTAGCAACAGACATCTTGTGTTGAAAGAAGTGGCAACAAACAAACAAACACTATGTGATGTAAAACCATGGCAGCAAGCACCATGATGTGTAAAACAATGGCAGCCAACACCATATGATGTAAAACCAGAGCAACAACAAACACCATGTGATGTAAAACCATGGCAACAAACACAATGTGATGTAAAACCATGGCAACTAGCACCATATGATTAAAACCATGGCAACAACAAACACCATATGATGTAAAACCATGGCAACAAGCACCATGATGTGTAAAACAATGGCAACAAATACCATATGATGTAAAGCCATGGCAACGACAAACACCATGTGATGTAAAACCATGGCAGCAAGCACCGTGATGTGTAAAACAAGGCAGCCAACACCATATGATGTAAAACCAGAGCAACAACAAACACCATGTGATGTAAAACCATGGCAACAAACACCATGTGATGTAAAACCATGGCAACAAACACCATGTGATGTAAAACCATGGCAGCAAGCACCATGATGTGTAAAACAAGGCAGCCAACACCATATGATGTAAAACCAGAGCAACAACAAACACCATGTGATGTAAAACCATGGCAACAAACACCATATGATGTAAAACCATGGCAACAAGCACCATGATGTGTAAAACAATGGCAACAAACACCATATGATGTAAAGTCATGGCAACAACAAGCACCATGATGTGTAAAACAATGGCAGCCAACACCATATGATGTAAAACCAGAGCAACAACAAACACCATGTGATGTAAAACCAGAGCAACAACAAACACCATGTGATGTAAAACCATGGCAACAAACACCATGTGATGTAAAACAATGGCAATAATAACCATGTGATGTAAAACAATGGCAACACACACCATGTTATATAATACCATGGCAACAAACACCAGCTAATGTAAAATAAAGAACCAAAAAAGTGGCACCATCATGTGACTTCAATCTATGTCAACAAACATCAGTTGTAAAACAATGGCAACAAACACCAAGTGATGTAAAATGTGTCAAAGAACATGATGTGATGGTAAAGTGGCAACAAAATGTGACTTCCAACAGTATTGTACAACATTGTTTGTTAAAAACACCATATGATGTAAACACTGGCAACAAACACCATGTGATATAATACTATGGCAACAACTATTTTGTGACCTAAAAGGGTGGTAACAAACACCAATGGATGTAATGCATTGTATTTTCATGGTCATAGTTATTTTGATAAGGTTTATCACAATAGAATAAAATACTGGTATCCTATATTAATCCATTTATGTGTGTACTCTCATTGAACATTTACTAAGGTTATACGACGTGAAGGAATAGATATTGCTGAATTAATATCTGAGTGTGAGGGTTTACATTATCTATTAATAGAATTACAAATAAAAATAAAAATAACTTGTGTATTGTTGACTATACCTGCATTTGATTTACAATTATGGACTTGAAGATATCCCCAATTCTTGTCCCATTATAATATCCCCCTTATAGTCCTTAAGGATTTTCACTTATTTTGTAGGTGTACTGCTAGCTATAGATGAAGTGCTAGAATTTAGACCTAAGCCAATACAGTGTTGTTTACTTACACGATACACTTACTTTGATACAGTACCTTGGGTATAGGTCTTATGTGAAAGTTTCACTTATTTTGATGAGAGTTTGGGGTTGGGAGTGTAAGATATGTTGATATGAGGTGAGCTTCAGTTACTCAATGTTACCATTATACAATGATCATCTAGTGTTTGATGGAAGAGAAGACATTTTTACCTGTTGTAAGTGTACCTGTAAAGCCTCCTCGCATGATTGACTTAGGTTCTGGTGATGCTCCATCCGACACTTTGTAGAGGTGACAGATAAAGTGACTTTAATGTGTGATGATTGGAAAACTCTTGAAATAAATTGAGGTAAAGTCGTTTAGTCTTGGGTGAACTTATTTCAAAAGGGAAGGAAGTAAAAATTATAAAATGAAAAAAAAAAAATTAAATGTGTATTGTTTGCAAATATTGTAAACCACTGGTATACTGTATAACTGGAAATCATTCGCTATTTTCACCCTTACTTGAGCTACAATTTCAAGCTTTATAATTGAAACGTAAACATACATTCCATCCATATGACTACGGTGATTAAATTCCAGTTTCAGAATAACAAGGGGCGAAAATTTCCAGGTACATGTATACAGTGTGTTAATTTAGGTATTGATGAATAAAAGATTCTTTCTAGACTATATCCAGATATCTTCGATGTGTTTGAACAATCAGAAATAGGACGTTGTAGTTTCATTTATTTTTTGAAAAAGCAACTTTAACAGGTTTATTTCAGAAAACCCATATAGTAATTTATAAATCTAGGCCAAATGATTGTCTGTTTCTTTCACATCAAAAGCTTGTGTGACAAATGAGCAAAAATGTTCAGTCTCTAAGTTTTCGATTTTAAAATGTACAACAAATTGGTTTTATATTTATGAATTTCACTGGAATGGTTATGGGGTTATTGGTTACAAAAATCACGCATTGTTTGACCAACTGACGCACTTCAACAAACAACCATTACTACAAGTTGGAACCATACATGGTGCATTTAAGAGGGATAACTCGTACATTGTAATAAAATATTGATCATTTTGTTTGACTGATTTTTACGCCACACTTAACATTTTTTCAGTTATATGATGGCGTATGTAAAAGGAATCTGTCTGCTCACACAAATATGATAACTAGTCATTAAGATTTGTACAGGATGTAGCCAAAAACCTGTTTCCACTTTACTGTCCATAACTTTGCATAGACATAAATGACAAGAACTTGAAAAAGAACCTTCATTTTGATGTTGTTAAATTTTATTTTGAGCGTACCCAACATGCCCAAATTATCTTGAAAATAAGGATAATATAGAACGGTTTCAATTTTTGTTTGAATCATAGACATTGTTAAGTTAAAGCCATTTTGACCATCTGGGCAAAGTGTCTGGTTCCTAAGGTTAATGACTGGTCCATCGTCTGACACAATCGTCGACATAATTCATTCGATTTTAAAGTTCTGTCCTTTATTGAATATATATTGGCTTCTTGATTTTTTACAGCAGAAAAACTTTTCATTATTTCTAATTTTGACAATTACCATGGCCAGTAATCATGTCATCATATTTAATTTGATCACAGTTGAAGAGTGTCAAAGAAATACATGTAGTGTTTAAAGTTGTACGAAATGATAACCTCTTCTCTAATGATCGCATTTTGAACATCTTAAACCTGTTCTCAGTATCTTAATAAGACTAATGTTGGTCGTTTCTATCAGTTTTTTTATAGTGTATAACCTATATTTTTTGTTTTTATAATTGGTCAGTTTAGATGTATTTACTTTAAGCCGTGTTGATCAAATTATTCACAGACCTGTGTTTTTCATTGTATTAACTCTTCCTACATACAGCGAATCTTAATGTTGTAGTGTTATTCACTATACATGTATTCACTATATTATAGGGCGTTGTTTAAATGTTATTACTATTAACTCTTTGAACTTTATCTCCTGAATCGGCCAACGTTTAGTCTGACAAGTGTTTATATATATATATATATATATATATATATATATATATATATATATATATATATATATATATATATAATATATATATATATATATATATATATATATATTTGCCGTTTGGGACTACGGTACTTTTTCCTCTTTTATAGACCTCAGGAAACAAAACATGGCTGGGAAATGTAATAAACAGAATATTTGACAATTGTTTTTGAATAACATTGTTATTACATCTCGTGAGACATGAGAATACATATTTAATATACATGTATTGTATTATTCAAAAACAATTGTCAAAATACTCTCTCTCTCTCTCTCTCTCTCTCTCTCTCTCTCTCTCTCTCTCTCTCTCTCTCTCTCTCTCTCTCTCTCTCTCTCTCTCTATATATATATATATATATCTATGAATCCTGTAATATTGGAATGGAGAGGTAATTAATTTTTCTTTTAAAATAAACAGGGTTTTGAAATAAACAGTTTATAATGGTAATAATGAAATTTGGCTTACATCACGTAGTGTTTTTGCCAAAATCATTTCAAATAAAGCAGGATTTCAATCTAGCTTGGTTCAATACAAGTAGGTATGAATGTATTATATATGTGAATCAAGTATTTCACGTGACTACACACTATTACACTTCCTATACAAGTTCATGTAATAGGTTTGTACCATATCTGTGATGCGGAATTGTATCGAATGTATTTCTTCTAGAAAACGTTTGCTGTGGTATTGTACTCTAAGTACCTTCTTTTCCTTGCACTGTCAATTTTTTAAGAGGTTTAAAAGAAAATATTATGTCCGTGTCCAATATTTTCTCTGTTCATGGATGAATTGTTGCTATTGTTTTCCCGATCTCATGTGTCTGAATAGATAGACGTGTAACTTTACACACAGCCAGATATATACAACAACGGTATATATTTTTACAAGCCTTTGAAGTGTAATTGATATTAACATTATTATAACACATGATTAGCACTTCGTGACTAGTTACTTTAAGTAACAACTAAAACAGTTCAAATATGTGATAGCTTTCTTACTGTGTTCTGTTTTTATCACACACACACGCGCACCTACACACACACACACACACACACACACACACACACACACACACACACACACACACACACACTATTTCTGGTAGTTCCAGTGTTTCTGATGATCAATAAGTCACAGTCTTGCTATTCAAAGTCAATCAATTACCCGAATGTTTAATTATAGATTCTGAAGCTTACACAACTGGTATGTATGCCATTTGTGTCTTTATGACCATTAAGTTTCCCTACTATTATCAATAATACCTATACATTTGAAATGATTTAATACTAAATCGAAATGTTTAGTAACATCCACATAGAATTTATTAAAAATAAGCTCATGTTTGTTTTCATGTAGTGTTACATTGTCATATTTACGTACATTTACGAAGATATTAAAAACAATCGATGAATTGTCATAATATAGACTAAATCTGCTAAAATAACATGATGACGGTCTATCGAACATATCGCGCTGATCATCACATTGGATCTCGGTTTTCTTTATGTAACTGCTTCACTAAAGGTCGCTAATTTGCCCGCAAACGTAGACGTTTCTTTAGACATAACTCGAGTTACGGTTTTATTTACGTGCACGTAGTTTCAGTTTCACAAAAGGTCGTGAACATATGATTACTCGTTAACCTACAACTAAGTTACATGTGAAATTAGTAGTAGTTTGGAACAGACGTAGACTCTGACGTAAGTTTATACGTAGGAATATTTAGACGTGAGTCTAGATTTACGTCTACACGTAAAGTTACGATCTTTAGCGAAACTGGCCTTATTCGTAACCATACGTTTGGTTTGCATGGCAAAGGCATTCAATGGTAAGAGAGGTACAACGTGTAACATGTGTTGTCTTACATCGTACAATTTAAATACATTATCACTCACGATATAGCTGATATTCTAATTAGTTTGACCGCTTGTGGAGAGAAGTGATAAATGCATTTAGCTGGCAACCGAGACCATTTTAAAAAAGGTGGTCGTCACAAGATGTGTTCAGTCCAAGTATTTGGGATGAAACATTAAACTGAGGTCCTATGTCACTACGCATGGAACGTTAATTCATGTACCCCTAAAGCTTCATTTGGTCTCAATCAGTTCAAAGAATGGTAACGTCCACTGACATACTCTAGGTGTGTATGATTGAAATAAAAAAAAATACCATAATTTTATGTCTAATTATAAGGGGCATTTAGCTGAGTTTACCAAAAAGTATTAATTCATATTATTCATGTTATCATTCCTTTGACTACTTGTAGACGATGGACAATAACAAATAGAGCTATACACAGGCACAAGAAATCTAATATTCCCATATATTTGGTGAAAATAAGGCCAAGGCCAGTTTGGTACTCATATACAAATAGTACGGTTGAGTTAATCAATTGCAAACGAAAAAGTGCCAAACCTGGGTGTATCAAACAATTTTCACAAAATGAATAGGGATTGAAGAATTTTTATGCCTACGCATATCTCGTTTGATATTTAAAATCAATGTAAGTAGTAAAATTGAAAAACAAAATTTGGGGGGAAAACACAGCTAAAACCCCTTTTAATTTGCTCACTCTTGAAAAAGAACATTAGACCATTCTATCTACTGAATTTTGCGAGTCTAAATAAAAACATAGAGGTTGGTTAGTTAAAGACTATTCACTGCCTAAGTCCATAGCACAGGTCAAATTTTGCGACACTCAACATTTAGCTGTTGACGTTTGTATAAAAGTAAAAATTCTTGGCAGGATTAAAGCAACAGTTTAAGTCAATGGTGATATTACTTACCATTCACAGTTAATTTCCATATATTTGTAATCTTGCGTAAAAACAAATTTTTAAACAAAATATCAAGAAAGATCAACGTTATTTTAACGTTTTAATATAATATTTGATGTCAACAACTTTTGTCGAGCTAAACTTTTTCTATAGAAATAACGTGTAACATATTTCTTTTGCAAGCGATTGACATCCATCAGAACTGAAATAGATAACCGTCAATAGACGATTATGAATTTGCACCTATTCTAATTTGCACTTATTCTAATCTTCACTTATTCTCCAAAGTCCCCCATGGCTGCCTGAAATTCTTTACTGCATTTGAAATGAAAATTTGTAGCAGTTCTTTTGAACACGATTTGATTTCTTCTAATTGCAGAAGGAGGTGCAGGTGTAAACAAATGTGGAAATTTTGATTCTCGACTATTTTTCTGCTCATTTTTACCATCCTTTTTTAGATTTTCGTATCTTTTCTTATTTTCTTTATCAACAGTCCCAGATTCACTTTGTTCAGCCTCCTGCTTCTTTAATATTGATTTTGGTTTGGACGACCTATGTCGTCTTTTTGGCCGCGATTTTTTAAGTGGAGGTAGACGCACCGGTCGTTTTGGCAGTAAGTTAAATTCGACTTTCCTGCTTTTTGTAGAAGCTTTTGCTCTACTTTCTTTGGAATTCACGGTTTGACAACTTTCTGACAGAGAGGTGGACGTCAATGTACTCACTGTACTTTTGTTGTCCTCCTCAGATACCGCAAGACTAGGCAAATGAATTCTTCTGTTATTTATATGTTCATGTGTGTCTTTGCTCTCTCTAGGTGAAATTATAAGTTTGTTGATTCTTGGAGACGTACTTTTGTGTTCTCTCGGTGACACACGTTCGGAATACTCTGAATTAGTTTCACTTTTACGATCCACCGATCGTAACGAACTTGGTCTTAACCTAAATTTTTCTGTCATTTTTTGCGGTGAAAACACTTCTCTTTTCTCCCTTATTTTCCGTTCCTCCTCTTCGAGAAATCCGTGTATAGAATTCATGAATTCACTATTTTCAGAATACCTCTCCTTAAGGTCTTCTATTTCCCTTAAATTTCGTCTCCAAAAATTCTCGTCAAATTCACTCTTTGAAAATGAATATGGTCTACTCCATGTCGATGTTGTGCTTGTTTCTGAAGGAGCCCTTTCTCTACCAATTCTAGTTAATCGTGGCAAGTAACTACTACTGTCTTTACTTCTCTCTGATAAACGGAATGATGAAAGATCGATAGATTTTGGAGAGCGTGATGGAGACACAACAACACCACTTATTATTGTAGATCCTCCCTCTGAACCAATTCTGGGATTTGACATTGCAGTCTTTGCCTCCACTACATCGAAATTTTGAATTTTATTTTTACTCGGCGGTGATCTCCTTCTTTCAACATCTCCAAGGAATTTCAGATGATCCAATCCTTTCTTATAAGGAACCGTTATAACGGCAGAATCAATTTTTTTCCGAATGTCTGCGAATGTAGATTCCTTAGCATTATAACCTTTATTCGTTGCCTTTGCAAAATCTCGCTTTGAATATTTCATGTAACTAGGCAACACGCTGGAAGGCGAGTTTCGATCCATTTTCAGTTAATATCTCTTAGCGCCGTAAAATTACTTCGATGATTATGGCGTTTTCATTTTCTCTAATGGAGATTAAATTGACGGATACTTAAAAATTCCCCGTTTTTGCATTTCACCACCTAGATGAAGTATTCGGTTCCAAAATATATGTCTTACACAATCACATAAATACACATATAGCCATTTCAATTAAATACATGTTGCAATTAACACAAAACAATCCATACTGCTATACTCCATACAATATGTTTAGAATGTCTCTTTTTCCCCAGGTAAAACTGTTTCATTCACTTTGGTCTATTAATTAAAATTTTATTTCATATCCTAATACAAACAAACAAGTTCGGCAAATACACGTACAAGAGTAAGTCGTGGAATGAGTAACACTATTAGTAAATAGAACAATAAAACGAACAATAAATGAATACGAATCCATGGCGCTTTAGGGACATTTTTAATAAGTAATGTGAAATCCAACGTTTAATAGTTTGTGCAGATAATACCGTAAACAAAAACTCTAGTTCTTATGAGGTACAAAAGATTGTAGAGAAGCATGTTACCCTATCTGATTAAATTTGATCTATAACGGATAAGAAAAAGAATAGATTATTCCATTGAAAACAGGTGGATCAGAAAATTATTGATACGTAGAATTAGGCCAATCCAATTTCATTTTGTGGTCGACGTTCTAGATTATAGATATACATGCAATTTGTATCACAATTTATATTAAATATGTAAATATAATATTTTTCTTGGCTTAAAATGGAATTGAAATATGTTGGAATAATGGTCAATTAATTGACTACTATTATAATGGTCTGTTCTCCAGGGAAATTTGCTTCTGTAAATATTTTAGTATATGACATGTAACCCGAGTAATTATAGTTTGTAGGTAGTGGTTGTAAAACATTTTTATGTCTGTTGCCGTGATAAATTTTCACTCTTTATCTCCTAATTCATTACCTGAAAGTGAATTTCAATAAAACCTTTATCTACTCACAATCTACAGTGGGCTATCATTTTATTTAGAAAATAATATTTTAATTCGTTTTACATGTTTCATATCCGCCAATAATTCAGATGTATTTATGGTTGTATGCCAGTACAGTGGTATTCTTAAACGTCTCGTGTCTATAACAACACGTGGCTTCAGTTTTCATTCTGAAAGACTTGGAACTTTCGAGAGCCGACGTGGCTCCGCGGTAGAGTGCTCGATTCGCAACCCGAAAGTCGCGGGTTCAAGCCTCGGCGGAGGCGGCTGGCTTTCCCTGTCCTTCGGTTGAGACAGTAAAAACCGAGGTCCCGTGTCACCGTAGGTGTAGGCACGTTAAAAGAAACATCACTGCTGAAAGGCCGTAAGTGCCGAGCAAGGGCCAAAATTTGAAACCCTTCACCGGCATTTGGTGACGTCTCCATATGAGTGAAAGATTCTTGAGTGGGATATAAAACAACAATATAACAGATTTGAACTTTGACTTCTAAAAAAAAACCATCACCTGTTGTCATACCTGTCCAGTCTGAATTTGAACCTAAAACCCATGGTTTCCCTGTCCAAGTGTCTACCACTATTTTATCTATTTTTATCCATTTACATTTTGTATTTGAATTCAAACTTCTTTATTTGTCCTGACTGACTCTATTCTTTTTGTAGAATATTGACTTTTTGTCTTAATCATTAATGACCTTTTGTCATAAAAGGGCAACTTCTTGTTCATTGGAGACACAGAAATTCTTAAAATAAGCCTATCTATTACATAGATATGTATGGAAAAGTTCTTTAATTCATCTGAACAAGTCGGGTATGAAAACTAACACAAAATTTAGGTTTAAACACCGAGAGAAAAAACAGTATTGGTGGTATCAATGACAGTGAAGATTCACGGCACTGTAGTAATGGATCAGGGGCAAGCCAAAAACTCCATATCTATTTTACACCGCATAAAATCGTCATGAAAAAGTTGGGAGGAAATTTTGCAAAATTAAGTTTTAAGGTAATAAATGATAGAAAAGTAAGTAAACCACAACTGATACGTCAAACAGCAAAAATGTATTTGTTTTGCAATTATATAGATCTATATACGTTACATTAGTGAATGCAATATACTAGTATCAATATACATTTATACCTGTCTATAAACGTCCTACCTTTAGATTTTCAGAGGTCCGTGTGTGTCCAGTTTTCACCCGATTTGCATATTGTCTCATGATTCTTCTTTCGGTTTATGTTTTGAATCTGTAATTTTTATATTCATTGACATCTCAGAATTGCGTTTGCAAAGGCAGTTTTAACGTAAATTAACTTAAAAACTGACGAAAAATATTTTGCATAAAGATTTTGCAGAATCCATAATTTATTTTATTCATCTATCATTAGGAAAACGACCATAATTTATTTGAGGTTGTCGAGACAGTTAGAAAGAAACGCACATCATTATCCTAGTTTATAAAAGTCAAGAATACCAAATTATTAATCGGAAGAGGGTTCACGAGACCATATACAAATCAACCAAGAGGTTGGATCAGGTGCCACGGAGGAGTAATCATCCCCGTCGATCCGAATTAATGGAATTCAAAACAAATAAACAGATGAAAATAACAACAAAAACTAAACCTTAAAAATATATCGTCTTTGGAGTTTGTGGAGGACACTATATGTAAATTTTCGCCCCTGGATATCTTCGCCCTTTCACGACAGGATGCATATTCGCCCGTCTTTAATTCGCTCTAACTCACCAGCATCTTGCTTGAAAATTTCGCTTTCATATTAAATTTGCTCTCATATATGGACGAAAATGTTGAAAATCAAACGAGAGCAAAATTTCCATGTACACGGCATTTCATTTATACAGAGACGCCACAAGATTTAAGTGCCCTAAATGAGGCATTCTGTGCAGTTATTTTAAAGCGTGTCACGCCTTCTGTCTGTTTCAAGTCTTATCCGATTGACTTTAGTCAAAGAACCTAATAGGGATCTTTCCATACCCTTAAAATGTTGTCATTTATATTTGCGTAAATACGCCAAACAGTATTTAACCCTATGTAAATCTTATAAAAGTCTAGTAGGTACAATAAAAAGGTTTTTGTGAGGTTACATAAAATATTTAAATGTAAGATCATGTTAAACGTAAACATGGAACAAATTTCTTTATATGAATGCATATAAAACTCTTAAACTAATGTCATCTTTGTAAAGAGGAGGGCATTTAATACATATCAATTTGAATTCTTGTGAATGACAGACGTTAAACGTTAAAGATCACATTAGTCTTAAGAATCTATATTGATAAACAAAATATTTGTGTATATTATTTGAATAGAGTATAAAAGCTGTATTGTATATGCGAAGGTTACCAAAATTATGTTGTAAATTTTGAATGCACCGTGTTGGTGTAAATACAAAATTTACAAAATGAAAAATTATTTGAAAATTAACGAGACAAGCAAAGTCAACATAAAAGAAATTAAATGTTTGTGGCATTGACAACAAGAGATTAAATGTTCGTGGCATTGACAACACTATTTAAGAAGTTCTCATAAAAATGTTGTTTTTTCCTATTTTTCTATCATTCAAAAATTCTTTTGCTATAAAAATAATTTGTTTTATTGTTTTCAAATGTTCCAACCCCATTCAGACGTGCAGAGTAGTGTATAGAACTCTTGTGTGGGATCCCCAGCATTTTATGCCATTTTTCCATTGCTCACCAAATTTGTATCCTGTCTCTTGTGCCTTGTACCCTGTCTCTTTAGCCTTGCTTACGGCCTCTTAAGTCTTGTATAATGTCTCTTGAGCCTTGTACCCTGTCTCCTGAGCCTTGTATACTGTCTGTTGAACATCTTATACTGTCTCTTGAGTCTTTATACTGTCTCTTGAGTCTTGTATACTGTCTCTTGAGTCTTGTATACTGTCTCTTGAGCCTTGTATACTGTTTATTGAACATTGTATACTGTCTCTTGAGCCTTTGTGTATACTGTGAGCCTTCTTGAGTCCTTTGTATATACTGTCTCTCTTGAGTCTTGTATACTGTCTCTTGAGCCTTGAGCCTTGTATACTGTCTCTTGAGCCTTGTATACTGTTTATTGAACATTGTATACTGTCTCTTGAGCCTTGTATACTGTCTCTTGAGCCTTGTATACTGTCTCTTGAGTCTTGTATACTGTCTCTTGAGCCTTGTATACTGTTTATTGAACATTGTATACTGTCTCTTGAGCCTTGTATACTGTCTCTTTATTGAACATTGTATACTGTCTCTTGAGCCTTGTATACTGTCTCTTGAGCCTTGTATACTGTTTATTGAGCCTTGTACACTGTCTCTTGAATCTCCTGACGGATTTTGGTATGCGCAACAATAAAAAATGACTTTATACATCACAATCTGTGAAAACACACTTAAAATCGATTCCTTACTCATCTGGAAACATCACAGTGCGTTTTCTTGTTTTGTATAATTTATGTGTGCTACAAGGATGTCTTTTAAACGTTCGTGTCATATGTGTAGTTTTCTTTTTATGACATGTCAATTATCTTTTGCCAATATGCTGTAAATCTTGAAATTGTTGCTTCATGGCAAAATGGAATTATAGGAAACGATAGAATTATACAGAAATGTCAATGGAATATTTAACAGATGATTGGAGTACTGCTTCAACGTGAAAACATCAACAAGGATCGTTTTGAATGAACGATAATCTGATATGTAATCAAATTTTATCATATTGGGAGATTTTATGTCATTTTGGTAAATTGGATGCATTCTGGATAACCGACAGTTAATTTGTGCTTACAGTTAAAACGGGTTGCCTCTGGCAAGTTTATTCTGGTAATAATGCCATTTATTCATTTCCAATTCAATTTTGGTAAACTGAAAATGATAACTGTAGTTATGTGTGTACTCATTTTCAATTTAGCAAAACTGGAAATGAATAAACGACAGTACGCTTGCATTTTTTTTCGTTTAACCACCAAGAGATACCTTTTGGATGTACATATATACAAGATAAGATATTGCATAAAATCGTCATTGAAAACTTTCGTCGACAACAGCTTATATCACTTTAACTATCGGTAATGCTTTGATGAATCGGACATAATAGTAACTTTTATCGTCAAGTGTTCAACGAACGACCCTTTACTTAAAATTACTCATTTTGTAACCCAGGAGAGGAATTTATATTAACTGTAAGCCTTTTCCATATCATTCAAATTGTAAATCTTTATGTATCACTATGACTTGTAATAAATTGTGATAAATACAATATGTTTAAAGTAACATTAACATGAAATAATATCAATTACTAAAACCGTATAATTTCGTCTCAGCAACACACATATACGTCACTGGTTAGTTTCAATCTAAATCATCATTAGTTTTCTAATTGAGGAACTAATATATTTAACTCTCTACACTTTGCTTTATCTTCAACATTTGCGAAATCTTTCTAACATGTACAAATAACACTTTAAGTTGTTGTTTTGCTGTATATATTAGAATTTTCCCATAACTTACTATGTTACATGTAAACATAACTACCGTTTGGAATCTTTTTTCAAATCAGAGACAGGTGTGTTTTCTGCTCAAGGTATTACACAGAATGATTATAATGGGTAATGTCAGAGCGTAAATAATTGAAAAATGCAGAACTAATACAATGCTATCTGAAATATATCTTAATTAAAGTAAATGTCAAAAGTTGACCTAATTGAATTTTTTGGCGTAAAATACAGGTAGACATGATCATATACAAGAATCTAAAACACCTGAGTTTACGTCGTTGATTAAAATCAAACTCCATTGTAGCCGAAATTTAATCTGATCAATTCTCACGTAGTAGAACGATTCATTGTCAAGGAATATATATATATATATATATATATATATATATATATATATATATATATATATATATATATATATATATATATATATATATATATATATATATATATATATATATATATATAGAGTCAGCGATCCGTATGATAGCACATTATATAGTAGAGATTAAACAACCAAGAAAAATTGTTTTGCACTACAACTTTCACTTGTATACAGATCTTCAGGTGCATTCCAAATTTGAATGCACATAAAAAGATCTGAATAAAAGCGAAAGGCCTAGTGCAAAACAGTTTTCTTCGTTGTTTTTATATAGATAGATAGATAGATAGATAGATAGATTCATTCATTCATCAATGCTAGCTGTGCTCTTCTAGTGATCTTCAACAATTCTCCATATGTCTGTAAATGCATCCAGTTCACAAATATTACACAACTAGTACCAAAGTTACAGTTGAACTGAATGAACTACACTTAATGCTGGATTGCGTGTTTATTGTAAGGTCATTCCAATTTTTCTTTTTCGTTTAACGTCCACACTAAAATAAACAAGAGGCTCATGGGGCACATCGCTCACCTGAACTGTGTTGGTATCTTACAAATATGGGAATCTCAATTTTACAAATTATTTTAACACTCCTTAGGCATGGAGGAGACTAAAAAATTAATGAAAATGACAAACTGGGAAAGAGGTCAAATACATGTCCAAAAATTAGTTTTCCAATTTATTCCAAAAACAGGAAATTGAATCATGCATCCATAAAAATCACTCAGATGCAATTAGTTTTCAATCCATGCAGCAGTTCTGGAGAAGATTTTTAAAGAGGGGTACTCCGAGGCCTATTTTGTCCCATCCTGGATCCACCCCTGGACCGATCTGGCCGAAATGAAGAAACTTGATAGAGAACCTTGTGTACTTACTTCCTATAAAGTTTCATCAAAATCCCTTTAGCGGTTTTGGAGAAGAAGTCGAAAATGTGGAAAATTACCCCCCTTCATTTTTGCAGTGTTAAAAAATTAATAAAAAATTCAAAAAATTAAATTTCATCACAATTCTGTCAGGAGAGCATTCATCTACCAAACCACAGGTAAAACACAATATAAATGCATCATAATGAATAATAGGGGAGAAAAAAAATCACACAAAAATGAATGGAAATTACAAAGTCTAAAAAGACATCGAAAACGCGTCAAAAATTTATTTTCGGAATGATATTATCAATAATTTTAGCTCTCTTGGTTTAAACCTAGATTACACAGGGAATTAGTTGAAATCCCATATTACATTGGCTTCACAAGGTGGAAGATAAATTGGTCTCAATGTTGAATGGATATATATGTTGCTCAGGAATTAATTTAGATTTTAGTTGAAAGTACCTTTCAGAACATTAGGGAAAATACTGACTTCAAATATTTTTGAAAATAGATGCAAAATGTTGTATCCTGGGAGGATGTATGGCATTGTATGACATTCTTTCTTAAACAGGGCAATTTTTATCCATTTTATCCAACATAGAAATGGCAATTTAACTGATCATTCTTGCTCTCAGTCTTTGATTTGCCAGGGTTTTACCCCAAAATAAGAATATAGCAATTATCATGTTCTCACTTTTGAGTAAAACACCAGGTAAATTGAAAAGCGAGACAATTGTCATGTTGTAAAATTTGAATTTATTGGGTGGGTGTAAATACAAAAATTACAACGTGACAACATGAGAGGTCTGTAAAATGTTGTATGTATTAACTTCTAGTGGACAATTTTATTTTACCTGCATTTTTATTTGCGTAAAGCTGGACCAATTCATTACTATCATCTAATTTCGATTTTTTTTTACGTCTGATCATAATCATCTGAAGAAAAAATGCCATTGTGATAATACTGACGGGCAAAATCATATTTCTAAATATTGTGGTATTCAAGAAATAGAGGATGAATATCATTTTTTTAATGAAATGCCCTCATTACAGCATTTAAAACATGTATCCTTTATTCATCAAAAGCAATACATTTTATAGATGTACAATATACATGTAGTATAAAAACAAATAATAATTTTAAAACGTGATCATGGTACAAGTAATATATAAGTCAAATTATAGTAAATAGCACTATTCAGTTGATGAGGTGTTTTCTGACATTTAATGATTGCTGAATGTATTCACCCATACCACACAATTCTTTGACGTTTCTTGTGGATAGAAATTGTGTCTATAGACAGAGGGTAATTGATAATAATAATAAGTTTCAAAATTTTATTTTATGGTCACTTTACGTATCGAATGTATTAGAAGACCATCCTCTTTCAAACTTGTTCAGCTGTTGTCTTCTCAAAATGTTTGGAAACTGCATAATCTTGGACAATATTTATTTCATGCTGTACGTGAGAAAGACGAAGATTTATTCTCTCCTCCACCTTATATACAGTCACGTGAGACAGGGAGTTTTAATATACAGTCACGTCAGTCTTCTAGACTGTACTATGTCATATGCAATACTCATGCGATTACAAACCAATTACATATGTACTTGAATTTTTCGTGACATGAATTAGATTAAACAATCATCCGTTTTTCTTTTATCATGGCAATTCATTTTGGTTATTCTTTTTCCAGCTATATATAAAGCTAATTATCTTTATATATCGCTGCTTTTTCAGTTAATGTATTTTGAAAGAGAGGTAACTCCTAGTGGCAGCGAAAAATATCAAAGAGATGCATTGCTTATCCAAATAAAAGAATAAAAGATCCTGAATGGATGTTCTAGTAACAAACACGTGTCATGTTTGATCTTTTGTCACTTGACCGTATACCCTCACTCAAGAAATCTTAAAAATCACAACAAGATTTATATCAGTTTTAACTGAGTATAAGGTTGAATTTTATAATCTAATTTACGAATTTGTCAATTACATCATGTCTCAGACACGATGGTTATGTTAGACATGATAATTATAACAATATTTACCCCTCTTTTGTTGTAACTATATATTTCGAAGTGCTTCATCTTTCTTATTGCTTGGATTACAGACGTGTAATAGCAATGACAAAATGTATATCTCTTGCATGTTGAATATTTCAGATACACAATTATGCTCATTCTGTTTCGAAGAAAAAGAAAATTCAACTCACATATTCTTTACATGCAATATTGTAAGAACTTTCTGGAGAACAGTTTTCCTGGTTAACTAATATTTCACAAAAAGAAATGCTGATCAACAAGCCTGATTTAATATTTGGAACGATTTTAAAAGATCCTTCGCTCCATATAGTCAATGTAATCGTCTTTCATTGGACTTGACTGTGGACTCATGGCGGGTGTGACCGGTCGACAGGGGATGCTTGCTCCTCCATGGCATCTAATCCCACGTCTTGATTTCAAGAGGTCCGTGGTTTTCTATTTTTACCGGATTTGTATCTATGTCCTGGACATTCTATTGATTTATACTTTGGTATCTGAGATTTTTCATATTTTCTTAGAGAAACAATACATTTACAGGAAGAAAAAAAAATAAATGTATATAAATGACCTAAAATATTGTTAAACTTGAGGAAAAGATTTTCTCTAGATAGAAGAAACATTCAAACCTCAAACGTTGGAGCTACTTTAACATATTCGTTTAAAACTGTCTTCAGAATCTGTTGTAACTGTACATTATGTATTTGTACCTGCAAAAGCGTCGGAACCGGGGGGCTAGGGGGTGTGCCCCCCTTTTTGTGCAAAGATAGCTGTATGTTTACACATAACACCCCATTATTTTTCATTACATTATTGTATTACATTAAATAGGTATTCATAGGTATTTATTTCAAGTTTGTAGTTGGCTTAGCCCCCAGACGTTTCTGGCGTGTGTATGTGTTTTAAGTTGGTTTAGCCCCCCCCCCCCCCGCCACTTTCAATTTGCTTCCGACGCCTATGACCTGTATGTTTACAAATAACACCCCATTATTTTTCATTACTTTAATGTATTACATTAAATAGGTATTCATAGGTATTTATTTCAAGTTTGTAACAGCCCGTAGTAATACTTCAAGACACATAGTACACTCAAAAATGTTAACGATTGTATGTTTTTCAATTATTGACATATGTGTACACTCTTACGTTTTCATAAAACTATGTATGACTGATGGCGTGGGTGGGAAAGTGTAAGGTGCCTTTGTGTGTAGTGTATCTTATCAGTTACATTTATTTGGGTGTGTACTTGTATATGTACTTCTGTAATGTTTTTAACCTCACAGGAAGCCTGGACCAGTGGGGGTGTGTATTCACAGGCATGTCAATAGTTTTTAAGGTGTATCTGTGATATGATAAAGGTTTTGTAAATCATATAAGCTCGATCACAGGCAAACTGCATTGTCGTGTTGCGTAAGTAAATCAATAAATCATAAATATTTTAAATCATTTCTAGGTGTTAATTCTTATTTTGTTGACATAAGTGAGACCTAATACAAAATTTATGCAATAGTCATATTGCCATGGATTACATAAATACAAAAAGTCATGTTGCATATTCTTTGGTCTTTTGATTTTTTACATTTAGGAAATGCTTTACTTGTTTCGATGTTTTTTTAACATCCTGTCAAGAATTTGTTACTTCCATGTAGATATCACCTATTGTAGTTGAAGTACCACAAATTTTGACCTGTGCTGTAGATTTATACCATTTACATATATTAAAAAAACATTAAAATTTAGTACCCTGGCAAATGAATTTGTACAAAAAAAAAAATGAAACGGTGGAAATTAATAACAACAATAGCAACAGCAGCAGCAACAATAACAACAACACCAAAAATCCACAGGACCATATAATATATATATATAAAGCACAAATATCACTACAACATTAAACAATGACTATGGACCTTGGATCGGAATTAATACTATTCTGTGAAAATAAATCATATAAACAGCACAAATACAGAAATAAGGCACCTTTATATATATATATATATATATATATATATATATATATATATATATATATATATATTCGGAATGTTTCGCTCCCGTAACCGACTCGCATTGGTGTCTCTAAATTTTTATCTTGTTCTGTTTTTTTTTTTTCGATTTGTTTATGTTTTGTTTTTTAGTTTTAGCGGGTTATCGTCGTTATTTTTAAATGTATTATAATAATTTTTTTGTCAGATTTAGCAATTATTGTGAAAAGCGGCATTTAGCACTATTGGCTTCTGTCTCTTACTTGTATATTGCGTATTCAAAATACTAAATCAGGAAATGGGGAAAATGCCTTTATATAACTTTATTATGTAATCTAAAATACATGCAATGAAATATTGTGCAAAAACATTTTGAGCAAATGAAATAAATAGAAGAAGATACATTTAAATGTGAATTTGATTTGCAACATGTTTATAAAATTAATATTTGGTCAAGAATTTTGCTGCGTGCTTTTCTGATAGATATATCTTGTTAACACTTTTTAAAGTGGGGACATTTTAGTAAATTCCTGGTCAATCAAAAATTGGGAACATAGTAGATATACAGTGACGTGCCAAAATTAATGCAACTTTTTTTTATTTTTCTCTGTATTTTTTCTTTTCATTTTGGTAAATTGAAAATGATTACATGACTACATTATCTAGTCCTGTACTCATTTTCAATTTACCAAAACTGGAAATGAATAAACGACATATATTTCAAATAAAACCACATTGAAAAAAGTTATTACAAAGCCATTTCCTATTCAATACACTTTTCCCAAATAACCCTGAATGTTTTGAAGTTTACGTGTTTGTTTTGTTTTGAATTTCCATTGCTTTGTCTTATACTGATTAGTTTTGTAGGATACAAACTTTTGATTTCACTTTTAATCTGAATTTTCAAAACATAAATTTGAACCGATAATGAGCAAATACTGTAAAACTTAGATATTTTGAGTTTTATGATATAAATGTGTCAAAGTTGATTCAGCAATGACTATCAATGAATGTTTTGAAAAATTGTGAATTTATATGAAATATATAGAGAAAAATATAATACTTGCGTCAATTTTGACACTTCAGTGTATTTACAGTAACACCACCACTCCGGGATAACTGTCTTGACACGATATTTCTGATTGATAGAGGCAGTATCCAGTTTGAGACAAGCATGAAGTTGTAAGTTTTTGTTTCCGCTTCGAAGCCATAGACATAGGCTATAACTGAATTAACCATGTTTATTGTAAATTATAGTGTCAATTTGATTTCATCGACGTCCACTTCTATAAAAATTAAAAATAAAAACAAAAATAGCAAATTTCCCTTGAAAGCATAAAAATGAATAAATGATTAATAAAGTAAACATATTATTTTCACTATATTCGTGATATGTTTTTGTAAAATTTATTTATTTATTGTTGTATTTAACAGGGATGAATCATGACTTTTATGGCTAACTCGTTTATGGCCTGAAGTTTTCAAAGCCGGAAAATCGCAGTATCAAGAGTTATCGTTTCCTGATGCCACGTCGATTAACAGTACGCATGTCATGAGTGAGTTTATGTTATTTCCGCAGGAAGAGTTCAGAAAGTGGACTCGAAGAATGACGATTAATTACAACATTCGTTAATTTTTACCACATCAGATATACGAACTCTTTCCTATTCATTTTGTTTTTACGGTTATATACTTAAAATTCACGATACTTTACTCGGCCATGTAAATGAGTATTTCATAATTATTTATACAGCATAAATCTGTAAAGGAGACGAATATGGCGGATAAAAATCAAATGAATTTTAGACCTCCTGGTCCTCCGTATCAGGGCAATTATATGCCTGGTCCACCTGCTTCAGGTTAGTTTCACAGAACTACTTTTGTTCTTTAATATTTCGTATATTTTATGTTTTTATCTTGCGTGACCTAGAATATGTCATCTCTTGTTTGCAGTATTCGTGGATGCCATAGAAAACACGTTGCAGGTTTTGCGTAGGCACAACCACACAGGCCGACCGGGGTATTAACGTGTAAAAGAATTACGTAGATCCGAAATTGTTTAAATTTTAGTCTAACAGATGCACATACATACATATTTCTGAGGACCATTGGTACATTTACAGGAAATGTCTGTTGGAAAACACTGGTCCTCAGATATGTTCTATTTTATTGATGTTGTTGGTGTATCGAGAGACCTTTAATTTTAAGTTTGACACATAATGCATTCATAGACAACAAAGTATACTTCACTATATATTCAGATCATGATTGGTAAGTAGTTCACAGATGTTATTATCTCTCTAAGTGTAATATACTCTGTAGGCCTACATGAAAATATCGAAGGAAAAATTTGGTCACGAGAAAAGTTATTGTTTTTTCCATGACACTTGGCAGCGTATAATCAAACTTCTGCATTTAGAACTTCTGAAATATTGTGAAATAAGACCCATTTTAATTTCAAAGGTAAGTTACCTTTCTGGACTTAATTTAAACCTTGATTTAATGTTATCCTAGAAAGCTATTATTAGTGTAATAGTAAGTATTGTCTAATGTGTGTGATCTGTTGGGGATAAAAACAAATTTATACTTTTCTCTCTTTTTAGGTTTTGGTGCTTCAGATCCAAGATATCCACCACCACCTGGAGCAATGCAGAATAAAATGGAACCTAGATTTCCAGGTGCTGGTATGCCAGGGTCTCAAATGGGGTCTGGACGTGGACCACTTCCCACTAATATGCCATCAAATATAGGTGGTCCTCCTCAGATGACTAGGCCACCAATGAATATGGTGCCACCAGGATCTTCTATAAGAGCAAATTCAGCAGTCAATGGACATGGTACACCTCCTCCACCACAGAATATGCAGGGGTTGCCTGGAGGCAACATGCCACTGCCACCAACAGGTAAATATACACCTGTTAGTGGACAGCCAGCTGGCCCAAGAATGTCTTCATCAGTACCACAACCAGTTATGAATGGACCCAGTTTACCAGCATCTTCACAAGGAGTTGGTGCACCACCAATGCCAGGTCAGTTTTCAAGACCGCCAGGTGTGCCACCAAGAATGAACATTGTCCCTGCAACACATGGACACATGCCACCACAGATGCAGAGGCCAGGTATGACACCTCCTGTTCCATCTCCAGGACAACAGATGGTCAGGCCATCAAATCCTGGACAAACAACTGGATCATCAGTATCATCAGATGTATTGTCAACAGCATCAAGTGAAGGTATGCACATAACTCCCAGTGTCCATGTTTTAAAATCAATATGCTCATTTAGACTGATTGCTCATACATAGATGTGGGACTTAAATTTGGATTTTTCTGTCAATTATATTGTTGCATTCCAAAATTTCATTGACACTACAGGACCAAATATATAAGTCAATTTCTTTTTATGCATGATTTGGTTATGGGTAATACAAATTTATCTTTAACACTGTCTTGAATTGAAATACAAACCTAGCACAGCAGCACAATAGTTTTCAGAAATCTTATTCATGAAAGCTAGTGGCCAGTTAAATTAAGTAAATGTGTAGATATCAGGTTTTGTTTTCAGTGGGAAGTGTACAGTCACTATTATGGCTTTGTAAAGGATAAAAAAAATATCCAAGCACATGACATATAGCTTAACAAAATTTTTGTGTAGACACCATAATTTGAAAATCCAGGTGCCAACATGGTTACTGGAATTTTATGTTTATAAGTTTAAACTGGTTTTCCTTGATTGATGATTTTAGCAGCAGTTTTAAAATTGAGGTTTAATTTATTTTTTTTCAGCATGATAATGATTGTTGCTTTTGTATGAGGTTTTGTCTAACAATAATTGAGTTTTTGTTAGCTGTTCAATATCATTCATTAAGTTGCTGAGTTATCAGTTATACACAGTGGAACATGTCTTGAATTACCAGACATAAACAATTACTTGATTTGATAAATCCATCCTGATTATTATTCCTAGCATTATTTTGAGATCATCTATTTTAGAAGCCCATGGTTTTCTTGTCTTGTTTTTCTTTCTCCAGACAGGATTCACTGTATATTCATGTGCTTCCAGTTCCAATACCTTCATTATTACAGAAAATAAAATTACAATTTACATCAAAGATTGTTTTTGGAAAGCTTATGCATGTTACATACATATATATACATATTGCTATCAAAGTTTAATGCAGTGTTTTACTGCAGTAGGTTTCGAGGACTTTCAATCAACCCCACCCCGGGCAGAACTTGTGATGGTTGAGGAAATTTTTATCTGTATGTGTAGTCAAACTACATGTAGCATAAAAGGTCACCTCTGTATAAAGGACACCTGCCTAGAAATGTCATTCAAACATAACCTTTATTAACTTTGTTATAATTGAAACTCATCTTTATAAAGGCCACCTGTCTATAATGGCCACTTTTGCTTTTTCCCTTGTGGTCTTTTTAGACAAGTTTGACTGCATTAACATAATGTAAATTTCTTTTTAGGAAGCACAATGAACATGTTTTATTTTTCTCTAAAGCATGATATGGAGTAATATTGATAAGAAAATATATTATGCAATGTAAGTCTTAAAGGCACTCATTCGCATAACTTGATAAAAAATTATTAATCCAATAACTTTAATCATAAATATTTCTGTTGACTATAAAAATATCACTCGTTGTTTTAAAAATCCACGGTTAAGATATTGAGGACTTGGAAAGAAAAATGGTTAGAAGGTTATTGACACTTCGGGGTCTCTTAATAAAATCAGGCAGACAAATTCCAGATTATGTGCTTTTCAATTATTCATGACCAATTCATTGAGTTATTACTATAAGCATCTGAGTACCTTTAAGAAACAATAGTAAATGCTTCAAACAAAAGAAATGGGAATTAACCTTTAACCCCAACTGTTAATATTACTATGTTGGTGGAATTAGCAGTATACTAGAGGAAAAACGTAATGGATTTTAATATTAAAAGGGTTTCTGACATTATTTTCATTTTTTGTCAAGCTGTTTGTTGTTTATTTTTCTTGGCATGTTTGTGTTTATTCAGTTGATAACTTGCTTAAATCTTGTAATGCATCAAGAGTTAAAATATGTTCATTTTAATTTATTGAGTCAAATGGTATGTGTTACAACGAAACGCAAATGTTCTGTTTATTTGCAAAATGTGTAATTCAAATTTTGATGTGCTTTTTAGATCGTCCAGGCGGCCTGCCTGTACCATTTCATGGTCAAGGCCAGTATTCTCACCAAGTTGGCATGACACTAACACCTGGAATTACACCTAACAATTCAGGTATTCCCATTGTGTTTCCTATACCCATGCTTGTAGCTCTTCAGTTAATTATTGCATCTGTGTGTCAGACAAAGTGTACTAGTGTGAAATAGATAAAAGTTAGATGAATTACTAGTCCCTTTCTGATAAAAAGCTAGATTAATTACTAGTCCCCTTCTGATGAAAAGCTAGATTAATTACTAGTCCCCTTCTGATGAAAAGCTAGATTAATTACTAGTCCCCTTCTGATGAATAGCTAGATTAATTACTAGTCCCTTTCTGATGAAAAGCTAGATTAATTACTAGTCCCCTTCTGATGAAAAGCTAGATTAATTACTAGTCCCCTTCTGATAAACAGCTAGTTTTATTTCTTGTCCCTTGCTGGCAGAAAAGGGGGACTATAGATTTAGTCTGTGTCAGTGCCTCTGTATTTAGTCTATTTTTTGTTTGTTAAGATCTTGGTTAAAGTTTTGTATTTGCTCACCCTTCTCTAAATTACATGGTAGGGGACATATTGATTTATCATTATCTTTACTGGATAACATCAAATAGACATTGTTCACTATTTATAGCACATCTTTTTTATTGCATTTAATTTATAGGACAAATATGAAGCACTTATCAAATTTTCAGTCCAGGTGTTTTATAAATTTCTCACTGATTGCAGCAGGCATATTCTAGGTGTAAACCTAAGGTCACAAGTTACAGTGTTTTCCCCTCAAATAAACAGCGTACAGACTAATCGTCTATTGAAATTCCACTGTGTTTTATGCCCTATAAAACCAATTAGATAAATACATGTATATATAATATGCAAATCAATGTTGCAATTCACTAAAATTTGAGAATTTTAAGTATATAACTACGTATGTTGTATATGTCTGTATCCTTTCATATTTAAGCACGAGGCTTATGGCTTACTTGCATGGATATTTTACTTTATGTTTCATTCTGTTCATTTCTTTGAAAATGAAAAATAGTCAAATTTTATTTTAATATTGTTTCTTAAAAATATTGCTTTTTTTGCCTTGCTTTGTACCAGTATCATATATATCGCATCTGCAATGAGTCCTTTTTATATATTTTCCATGGGACCAATATTTGGCCCTGTTCCCAATGCAAAATACATTTGTTTTTCTCAGTTGGATGGAGAGAAAAAGTCATTTGGTGTGCAGACTATAATCATGATGTAAAACAATTAATGTAGGCATTGCAGGGAGAAATATATTTAAAAAAGATTCCATTACAATTAGATTTACATGTATGTAAACTGTTTTCCCAATTTGACACAAATTCACGCAAAGATTCCCATTTGTGTCACCAGTGGCATTTTCCCAAAATTGGCAGCAAAAGACATGACTATCTATGAATCTGGAGTATGACAGTCAACATTTGTTGACTGGATGTGAGGTCAACATGTGTTATGCGGAACCAGAGGACCAAACTGTTTGGCCTAAGGCCAAAGGCAACAGTTTAGTCTGAGGGTTCAGTTCGACATAACACATGTTGACCAAAAACTCCTGTTTACAAATGTTTTGTTATACCTTTAGTTTTTGTTTCTATACTGTTCTATCATTGGTTTTATGAAAAGAATCATTCATAGTGATATCACAATTGCTTAATGGCGGAAATCACCGAATAATGGCCGGGAAGTACCAAATAGTAATGAGCCCTGACGTAAGCAGGCAACCCGGTCAACATTTTTGTGAGTCAAACATCTGGAATTTTGGACTTTTTTCATTACAGGAGAGTATAGAAAATCAAAATTAAAGGTATAACAAACATTTATGTAGAGAGCTTTGAGTCAAGGTATAACAAACATTTATGTAGAGAGCTTTGAGTCAAGGTCACTATTCTTATTAATTTACTTTACCAAATTGGTAAAAATGGCGTTTTCAACTTATTCTTAAACAATTCATCAGGAATGTCCAGATTTTTAAATACTATTTAGATTTTGTGCCAGGAAGAAATGTATATTTGGGGAACACAAGTGTGATATTGAGTTTTATATTTTCATGAAATGGAATGGTATCAAAGAAGCAATAAAAATGGGACTTTCTCATGAAATAAACATTCCTTTCGTTTTCAGAACCGCCATCACGGAAGTCATCACGGGAACCTTCACCTGTAGAAAACCCAGCTTATGATGCAATGGAAGGTGGAGACTTTCCAGATACTAAAAGTGTGTATCACTGTCAGATTTGTTGTAATACTTTTTAGAATAAAGGGGGCCTCCCTGGCTGAATGGTTAGATCATTGTGCTTCAAACCATGAATTCTCTCACCTCTGGTCAGAGTAGGTTTAAGCCCCGCAGGAACCTAAGCTGATTTTTGTGAGAAAGATCGCCAATTTACTTGCAGAAGGCTGGTGGTCTCTTTCAAGGTACATTGTAATGTGGTTCTTTCCTCCACCAAATTGGATCTAAAAATCATACTGACATACACTCCTGAATACTGACAGTGGACTTTACTGTTCTTTGAAATGGGCTAGGTCAAATATGACCACAGGGATCAATGAGTTATTGTAAGCCCACTGTATTGGCATAAGTCCATTGCATTATTCTCACCTTTATGACATTGCACTTGTAGTTTTTGGCATCTGTTTATGTGTCTTGGCATGATTTAAGATAACAAATAAAAATATATAAAATTTCATTAATCAAAATGTTGATGGGATGTTCTTTAACTGTAAGTGTAAATGCTATCTTAGTAGTTAATGTAAGTCTTTTACATAAAGCTTTTTGATATTTTCAGATCAACAGCAACAAAATTTTGGCAACTTTGGAGGTCCACAAACACCTGGAACTCTACCACATATGTCAAATAATCCACTAGCGCAAAACCAAATTCAACATGTTTCCAGTGGTGCTCAGTTTCCAACACATGGTTCCCCATCACAGTCCTTAGCAGGACCGCCTGTATCAAATGGTCCTCCTAATACATTTAGAGCCCAACCAACATCTTTTGGAGCACAAAATATTGTATCTGGACCTCCAGCTACATCATTTAGGGTACCACCTACATCAGGTGGCCCTCCACCTACATCCTTTGGAGCACCATCAACATCAGGTGGCCCTCCACCTACATCCTTTGGAGCACCATCAACATCAGGTGGACCTCCAACATCATTTGGGGCACCACCAACATCATTTGGGGCACCACCTACATCTGTTGGGCCTCCACCTACATCATTTGGGGCACCACCAACATCTGTCGGGCCTCCACCTACATCATTTGGAGCACCACCAACATCATTTGGGCCTCCACAAACATCGTTTGGGGCTCCATCAGGATACACAGGGAGCCCTTCAAGTTTTGGGGCACCACCAGGACCACAGTTACCAACAAGACCGCCACTAACATCATCTGGTGTTCCACCTCCACCACAAGATATGGGTTTCAACAGATTGGGAAGTACACCTAGTCGACCACAGTATCCTTCAATGGTAAATGTTTTAATTTCAGTTTGCAAAAGTTATTTTTACCACATGGATATGTGGAATGGATGTTGAGGTCTATACATACATTTATTGCCCTGGTTGTAGGGAAACATGAGGATTTGTTTACCCAAGGCAAGTCATATTTCCAGAGGGCAAAGCCCAAGGGGAATATGACTTGTCGCTTTTAAACAAATCCTCATGTCTCCTTACAACCAGGGCAATAAATTGTTTATTATATTGAAATACAGAATCAATAAAGACTATCAAATAAGCTGCAATGGTTTTCGCATGAGGGAGACATGATGCATGCGAGGGAGATATGACACACGTGAGGGAGATATGATGTACATGAGGGAGATATGAAGTGTAGTCTCCCTGACACGTAACGGCTATCAACCAATCCCTGACTGTGTCTGATTAATGAGGTATAATCATACAATTTTTTTCTCGGCCAATGTTTTGCTATTTCTTCACCTAATAATGGTCTCAAAGGTAGAGGAAATGTATCGATTCATCAATGCTTTAAAATGCTTGTTGTACAGCAGTAAAATGTTATAATGTGAATTTATGAAATTAATATCAAGTTATTTTTGTATTCTGTAGACAACATTATTCATATTATAGAAACCTTATTATGAACTCTTTTAAAACTGAGAAACAATGAACTCTTCTTGAGATCAATGGCATAGGCTATTAATAGGGAAGATGGTTTTCCATTTTCATGGAATCAGGGACAGAATCACGGAATCAGATTTCAAAAAAAGAATCAAATTAAAAACCAGAAAGTTACAGAATCATGCAAGATTGACATTTTTCATATTTGACAACTATACAATTTTCCCTAAAGGTCCAAATAATTTATATATATACTATCAATTTATCATTGTAATACACGGTAATTTCAACAAAGAATTTAAGTATCCATATTTATTTTTCATAAATATAGTTATAAAAAGTAGAAGTATTTCAGGGTTTTTCGGTGATTTGTGTAAATTAGTTTGACCCCTTAGTTTTGTTGCGAGATAAACCTGCCAGCTGAAGTTACATAAAAATGTTAATCCTTTTACTCTGGGTGTTCAACATAATCAAATTGACTGTCAAATGTGTAAGTATTCATAACATAAAAACAAAACATGCAAAAATAAAAACAATTGATTAATGAAAAATACGAAACTATCAATACAAAATAGTTGTTGTTGTGAAGCAAGCTAAGCGAGAAAAGAAAGTATCTGAAGTAAAAACAAATGTTTCTGCCAAAAATTGGACTATATAATTTAGTGAGGATTTTTATGAAAACTATACTAGTAGTAATGTTCAGCAGGTTATGAGCTTGCATTGCTGACTCTGTAAAATCAGGGACTTTCTTACCTAAAAAAATTCTGGATCTAGGAAATTGGGGGGAAATATGACATTTTTTTTACTTAAATAGAAACATTTGATTTTAGACATTTCTATGAAAATACTTTATTTTTAATTTTTAATTTCAAAATTGTGAATTTTTGCATAATTTTGGGAAAATAGAAGCAATTTTTGCATTGGGAATGCGTTCTGTAACTGGACCCCAAAACAGCCTAGGAAAATTCCTGGAAGTATTCATTATGAATTATCAGTTTGATTAAAGAATTACTCTTTTTTTCGTTGAATGTTTTTGCTGTCTCTGACGTTTATAAATGATTTCTTAAGTAAACAATGCATATAACATGCAAATCATGACCAAAAAAAACCAACAAAAAACTGGAATTGACCTGATGTATAAATGGAATTTAGTTTAAAAAAAGGGTAATTAATCTTCCCTACTAGTCTGATTTATTGTATTGGTTGAATGATTAAGATAAAAAGAAGATTCAGTTCATAGACATTATTTTATGTTGTTTATGTCTAATTAAATCTTGCTTCACCTGTAAGTTTGGTAATGTCTTCATGTAAGTGAAAAGTTTATGATGAGGCCAAAAATAAAAAGATTTGTTTGATGTGACTTGATTAACTTAACAAACGCTAAAAAGTTGAAGGTTTTGATGATTTTTAAAAATAGTTTTATACACTCAGGTACATATTTCTTGGTACAATACTGATTGATTGCTTCAAGATAATCATCACATATACTTGCTTCTACTAGAGGTAAATATGTAATGTGTATTTGTATTTTTTAGCTGGGAAATGCACCACCAACCGGGGGATCACAGTATTCACAGCAGGGGATGTATAATCAACAAAGTGGATATTCACAACCAAACACATCAGCACCTTTAGGGCCTGGTTCCTACCCCATGTCCCAGCCAGGTGGTGGAGATCCAATGTCTCAAAGCTTTAAATCAATGTCCCTTCAGGTAAATTACAGTTAATTTAATACATTTTATGTACATAGCAGTCACCCAATATTCATATCCTGTATAACTAATATTTTCTGCGGTTCTCCAATTTCCACAATATTTCACGATAGTATTGAAAATGCAAAATATAAAAAATATTGGATCCATCAAAATCCTGAACCATTTATTAAGGTACATGTCTTTGAACCACTCAATCCTAATTGATTCTTTTTCAGTGTATTCATTTATGGTAATGCTTTCAGTACAATAAAATTTCGTTTGTTAAAATATATAGGCATCAGTATATCACAAAAATTGAAATCACAAAATAAAATATATTATTTTTGACTATCAAAATCACAAAAATTTGTACCGCAGAAATAAATGGTTACACAGTATTTTGCTTTTTGTCCGTTTTATGTGTATATTTTCATGCATATTTGACATGTTTTGTATTATACAGTCAACACTCCACTTATAACAAAACCATATATAATGAATTACTGGATGTAACAAGAATATATCTCATCCCTATTAATTTCTTATATTATATAATATGAATCCGAATAACGAAAACACGCTGTAACGATGTTTAAATTTATCTCCCTTCCACTTCGTTATAAGCGGAGTTGACTGTATATGATTTTTACATGTAAATAAAATAATATTCATAATTTTATGCATCACCTTTATTTACTTTCTTATGATCTTCATATTTAGAAATCGACATGCAAGATTTGTGTGATTTCCATTCACATTCATATGCACATCATCTTTTTTTTTCTTTTTATAGGATAGACAGGTGAATTTGATACAAGAGAAGAACTTGCTTCCTCCTGAAGGCCTGGAAACTAATAAAGCAAAATTGCATAATGACTTTAAGAAAGTAAATTGCAACCCTGAGTAAGTATACAAGTAATGAATATAACAATACAGTAAAACTTACTTTAACAATCACCAGTGTATAAAGACCACCTGGTTATAGAGACCACCTGACTCAAAGTGGTCTGATCAGCGAGGTGTTACAGTGGAACCGTGCTATTAAGACCACCTGACTGACTCAAAGTGGTCTGATTAGCGAGGTGTTACAGTGGAACCGTGCTATTATGACCACCTAAATGACTCAAAGTGGTCTGATTAGTGAGGTGTTATAGTGGAACCTTGCTATTAAGACTACCTAACTGACTGACCCAAAGTGGTCTGATTAGTGAGGTGTTATAGTGGAACCTTGCTATTAAGACCACCTGACTGACTGAAAGTGGTCTGATTAGTGAGGTGTTATAGTGGAACCTTGCTATTAAGACCACCTTACTGACTGACCCAAAGTGGTCTGATTAGTTAGGTGTTATAGTGGAACCTTGCTATTAAGGCCACCTTACTGACTGACCCAAAGTGGTCTGATTAGTTAGGTGTTATAGTGGAACCTTGCTATTAAGACTACCTAACTGACTGACCCAAAGTGGTCTGATTAGTGAGGTGTTATAGTGGAACCTTGCTATTAAGGCCACCTAACTGACTGACCCAAAGTGGTCTGATTAGTGAGGTGTTATAGTGGAACCTTGCTATTAAGACCACCTTACTGACTGACCCAAAGTGGTCTGATTAGTGAGGTGTTACAGTGGAACATCGCTATTAAGACCACCTTACTGACTGACCCAAAGTGGTCTGATTAGTTAGGTGTTATAGTGGAACCTTGCTATTAAGACCACCTTACTGACTGACCCAAAGTGGTCTGATTAGTGAGGTGTTACAGTAGAACATCGCTATTAAGGCCACCTTACTGACCCAAAGTGGTCTGATTAGTGAGGTGTTATAGTGGAACCTTGATATTAAGACCACCTAACTGACTGACCCAAAGTGGTCTGATTAGTGATGTGTTACAGTGGAACATCGCTATTAAGGCCACCTTACTGACTCAAAGTGGTCTGATTAGTGAGGTGTTATAGTGGAACCTTGATATTAAGACCACCTAACTGACTGACCCAAAGTGGTCTGATTAGTGAGGTGTTACAGTGGAACATCGCTATTAAGGCCACCTTACTGACTCAAAGTGGTAAGTGAGGTGCTATAGTGGAACCTTGATATTAAGACCATCTAACTGACTGACCCAAAGTGGTCTGATTAGTGAGGTGTTACAGTGGAACCTCGCTATTAAGGGCCACCTTACTGACTGACCAAAGTGGTCTGATTAGTGAGGTGTTACAGTGGAACCTTGATATTAAGACCACCTAACTGACTGACCCAAAGTGGTCTGATTAGTGAGGTGTTACAGTGGAACATCGCTATTAAGGCCACCTTACTGACTCAAAGTGGTCTGATTAGTGAGTGTGTTATAGTGAACCTTGATATTAAGACCACCTAACTGACTGACCCAAAGTGGTCTGATTAGTGAGGTGTTACAGTGGAACATCGCTATTAAGGCCACCTTACTGACTCAAAGTGGTCTGATTAGTGAGGTGCTATAGTGGAACCTTGATATTAAGACCACCTAACTGACTGACCCAAAGTGGTCTGATTAGTGAGGTGTTACAGTGGAACATCGCTATTAAGGCCACCTTACTGACTCAAAGTGGTCTGATTAGTGAGGTGCTATAGTGGAACCTTGATATTAAGACCACCTAACTGACTGACTCAAAGTGGTCTGATTAGTGAGGTGTTACAGTGGAACATCGCTATTAAGGCCACCTTACTGACTCAAAGTGGTCTGATTAGTGAGGTGTTATAGTGGAACATCGCTATTAAGGCCACCTTACTGACTCAAAGTGGTCCTGATTAGTGAGGTGTTACAGTGGAACATCGCTATTAAGGCCACCTTACTGACTCAAAGTGGTCTGATTAGTGAGGTGCTATAGTGGAACCTTGATATTAAGACCACCTAACTGACTGACTCAAAGTGGTCTGATTAGTGAGGTGTTACAGTGGAACATCGCTATTAAGGCCACCTTACTGACTCAAAGTGGTCTGATTAGTGAGGTGTTATAGTGGAACATCGCTATTAAGGCCACCTTACTGACTCAAAGTGGTCTGATTAGTGAGGTGTTACAGTGGAACATCGCTATTAAGGCCACCTTACTGACTCAAAGTGGTCTGATTAGTGAGGTGTTACAGTGGAACATCGCTATTAAGGCCACCTTACTGACTCAAAGTGGTCTGATTAGTGAGGTGTTACAGTGGAACATCGCTATTAAGGCCACCTTACTGACTCAAAGTGGTCTGATTAGTGAGGTGTTACAGTGGAACATCGCTATTAAGGCCACCTTACTGACTCAAAGTGGTCTGATTAGTGAGGTGTTACAGTGGAACATCGCTATTAAGGCCACCTTACTGACTCAAAGTGGTCTGATTAGTGAGGTGTTACAGTGGAACATCGCTATTAAGGCCACCTTACTGACTCAAAGTGGTCTGATTAGTGAGGTGTTACAGTGGAACATCGCTATTAAGGCCACCTTACTGACTCAAAGTGGTCTGATTAGTGAGGTGTTACAGTGGAACATCGCTATTAAGGCCACCTTACTGACTCAAAGTGATCTGATTAGTTTGGTGGTCTCTCAAGTGAGGGTTTGAACATATTAATGATTTAAATTTTCTGAATAAACTGAATATTTAGGGTCCAAAGTGCAAGGTGGTGTCCTGACAGAGGTAGTCTCTGGGCGAGGTTTCACTGTACATCATATTGGAAATAAATTCAGTGTTTAAAAGAAGTTAAATTTAGTAAACATGAATAGTGTTGCATTTATTTAGTTTGGTATGATGATACACTTCCGTAAGGTTTCACATATATCTGTTGCTGTACATTGTGTGGCGGCACAAATAATCGCATGGTTGACTAAGTTGCATTAGTCAGTGGTTAGAGCATCTCTTGCCTTTAATCAGCAATGGTTAGAACTCTCAGGGTGAGAAAAAAGATTGGAAAATCACTCATCCTATAGGACGAGTAATTTTGAAAACCACTCGTCCCTGGACACCTTCACCCTGTCCCAGTTTCTTTGATCTCTTTGATATGAGACTTATAATTAATTAAAGTGGCAGTAAAGAAATTTGAAAGTGTCGTGTTCATGGAAAATTTTAGAGGCTATAAAGTAAGAAGTTATACATCTAGAATAATAATTACCCATCACCGGGGACGCGTACCCATTCCTAACTACTCGCCCCAAGCCATTTCCACCTGTCCAGGGCGGGTGTACAGGTACATTTTTCTCTGACTCTTCTGTAAATCAACTATTTAGGCCAGTTCAAATGCGATTGAGTAAATATTGTCATTTTATTTTAACATTAGTGTTTATTTATAGTGGTTCATAGCTGAAATAAAGAATGTCTTTGTTTTTTCAGTGTGTTCAGATGTACTTTGACATCAATCCCGCAAACATCATCATTACTAAGTAAGGCAAGGTTACCTCTCGGGATACTTATACACCCTTTTAAGGATTTATCGGTAAGTTAGCAAATCTGATTCAGTTTTGTTATTTATAAAATGTTCCTCTTATTCTGATAAAATTCTTTAATGAAAGTTGAAAAATTACAGTTTGTCTACAATTATTTTTAGCTCGCGGGGACAAAAGTCAGGAGAGTTAATTCTATACCATTGGCATCGTAATTGTCGGTGTCCATAGACAAAACTTGAACCTGGTCTGTAACTTTTTAACTGCAAGGGACAGGGCTGTGATATTTCACATATATATTCCTTATGACAAGAGGCTTCATTTAGTACTTTGACTTTTGACCTAATGAACTTGACCTTGGACTTTGAACTACTTTTCAAAACTTTAACCATGGCTATATCTTTTAATCCATGAAAGATATGACTTTGATATTTCACATATATTTCTTATGACCAGAGCCTTCATTTGGTACCTTGACTTTTGACCTAGTGAATTTGACCTTGAACTTTGACCTACTTTTCAAAATTTTTAACCTGAACTGAAGGAATGAAAATTTTACCAGTCCTTTGACAAACCTGAGAGCTGTGTGTCAATTATCTATTTTAAAAATGAATACCCATTTCAGCGAGCTTTGTTGTCTTCTGACATCTCTTGTTTCATAAGGATGTTTGGTGATATTTGTGTCCTCAACCACTCATAATTCTTCACTTTAAATTCTGGGTACAGATCTGGAGGTTTAAAAACAAGAAATTATTCTTTTATTGCCCAGATCTTCAAAATGAAGGTCCCTGGTTAGATCCCCATGCCGAGCCGGCCTGGCTCAGTCGGTAGCGCGCTCGATTCTGGATCGTGAGGTCGTGAGTTCGAGTCCTGCTGCCGACAGGTTGGTTTCTTGTCTTTCGGATGAGACAGTAAAAACTGGAGGTCCAGTGTCACAGTAAGTGTCGGCACGTTAAAGAACCCTCACTGCTCAATGGCCGTAAGTGCCGAGCATAGGCCAAAAATTGAAGCCCTTCACCGGCATTTGGTGACGTCTCCATATAAGTGAAATATTCTTGAGTGGGACGTTAAACAACAATAAACAAACAAACAAACGGATCCCCATGCCAGGTTTTCAGTGGTGAGATTTCATGTCCTGTCTGTACAGCTCTATGCCTAGATAGAGGGTAAATGGTCTAGGATGTGCAGTTTGATAATTTTTGTCAGATTGCACTGGTGCTATAGCATTTAAAAAGCTGTTGGAAATACAGACCACTCAAGCAAGGACATAAACACATACTAAACATCCCACTCCCTGCCTCACAGGGACAAGTGGCAAGGGCTTTAAGTAGTCAAGTCGCTTGTTAAATCAAACCGAAGCAAGCAAGCAACAATTTTGTTGCCCACCTCCCCCAGAAAAAAAGGACATTATGAATTGAATTTTGTCAGGATTGTCCTAATTGAGACCGCTATATTTGTCTACTTTCTATTTCAGCAATTAGCAGTAATACAGTCCAGTGTGATAGTCAGATGTCGATCGTGTAGGACGTACATCAATCCTTTTGTTTTCTTTGTTGATTCTCGACGTTGGAAGTGCAACCTTTGTTACAGAGTCAATGAATGTAAGACTGTATTCCTGTGTTCATTTTACAACCTTAAGGAGGATGTATTTGTTTAAAACTTGGCATGTCAATTGGTATCTTACAGAATAAGATTCAGGGATACTAATTCAAATTTGGTAGATTTTTGTTCAAAATATAACTACTGCTTACCATTCTTAAATCAGTTATCAAACTTCTGTTAAAAAATATTCTGTATTTAGTTGTTAATCATATTTCCATTTAAATTTCAATCATATATGGTCTATGTTGTTTGTGGTGAATTCAACTTGATGGAATCTCGTTTCGTCAAAATTTCTGGTTATGTCAAAGTTGAACAGCTGGTCTTGATATTTATGGATAGATGAATTTGTTAATTAAAATTATGGTTTAATTCTGAATATATCAAAATAATAGGGGTGGTCCCTTGATTATCAAGATAACGAGATTCTACTGTATTTATAAAATATGTACTGTACTTGCTTGAATTTAATTTATAAATTGAATATATTTATATTGCAGTACCAGATGAATTTTCATATGATCCTGTAAGTAAGTCTTATGGGGACCCACAGAGAAGACCGGAAATTAAATCGTCAACGATCGAGTTTATAGCGCCATCTGATTATATGGTATCTATAGTATTGTACTTTATCTAGAGTAGATCTTCTCAAAGATTTGCCTTTTTAATGCTTTGAGATTCCAGATACTACTTGCTCTCATTTTACTTCTGTGATTATGTAATATGCTTCCTTTACCATCAGGAATGCCTCCAATTTCTTTTTTTTTTTTTTGGGGGGGGGGGGGGGGGGGTAGACAAGAAAAGACTATGTGTCATCATATTTTCAAGTAGACACATACCCTTCTATCTATATTTTTGCTGTTATGTTTTCTAATTTCATTTTAATATATATGAAATGATCACATTGAATGATGAAAGATTAATTGTACCTCTAAATACTTAATGATAAATTTGTTTCCATAATTTTCTAATGATCTAAGTACAGTAGAACATTAATGAGTCAAATTTTTCAATGTTTTGAACTATTAACAAAGTCCTGAAAATTTTTATTTAAATGCTGTCTATAAAATTTTGTAAATCAAACTTTTATGAGTCAAAGTTCTCAATGTTTCGAAAAATTTTTTGGGCCAATTTATTTTAAAAATCATCGACATTTCATAGAAATAATTCAAAGTCAAAATTTACATGCGCCCCATGACAATTGTTTCCTTCTCATAAACACTATGTTGTAGTGTCACAAAAGTTAAGATAATTTTAGCACAATTGATTAGGTATCATGACTGTATATAACTTATACGGTTTCTAAGGAATCAAATACAACTTATAGAGCCTCTGTAACTACAAATCTATGATTCTCAGTAACCATTCATGTGTCTAAGTGTTTCCAACTTTTCTACTTGGTAGAACTTCACCTCGTCAAAGTTTTACGATGATTTGGGTCATACTCATCTAACGTTTTCTTATGTTGTCTAAATTTTATTATTTTTTCATTGCAGTTGAGACCGCCACAGCCAGCCGTCTATCTTTTCCTACTTGATGTGTCTTTCAATGCTGTAGAGAATGGTCAGTATGATTTGTCTTAACATTTATCAGCTTTTATAATTTGAGAATTTCATATTACAGTGCAAATGCTTTTTTAAATTCTAAATGTCAGTGTTACAGGTGCACCAGCATTATTTTCAGTAATTTCTTTCCTTTTTTTTTACTACTTGGATTGATATAAAATAAGAAAAAAGGGATATACACAGGCATAAAAATAATTAAATTCCTATATATTTTGTAAAAATTGTCCGAGAAACCCAGTTTGGTACTTTTTAACTTGCAAGTGATTAATTCAACCTTGCTATTTGTATATGCATACCACACTGGACCTGACCTTATTTTCCCAAAACATAGAAATATAAGATTGTTTATACCTGTGTATACATGTAGCTCTTATTTGTTAGTGTACAGGTAGTAAAAATAGAAAAAAATCAATAAGTAATAATAATACAAATGTATTATGATTTATCAAGCAAATTTCGCTGGTTCTTTTCGGTGATTAGGCAGACCACTGAAATAATATTTCGAGTTCATCTGACCGCTTTTGCTATCTGTATTTTCATTCCTTGATTTTAACCGAATTGACTAATCAGCATCGATGTTGTACTGACTCATTGCAAAAGCGAGGTTGACAGTTTAAAGCACGTGCATGGTGTCGGTGCGAAATTTTAAAATCTAACATAAGTTTTTAGGTCGATACGCGGATATAAAAAAGATTGACCAAGGCCAGGGATTAAGAACAAGTTTGAGAAAGGAATGCGTGTATCTTCATGTCAGATTATGTAAATTTGATGTAAAGGGGCAGTGTTTATGTATTGTGTGCAATGATCAAATCATTTTATATGTACACATTTTCCCTAAGCAGAACAAGTCTGCAATATATATCACATAGTGTACCTACATTTGTAAATATATACCATACTAATAATTAACAATATGTCATATAAACACTGATGCATGTGTATGTATATATTCTAAAGTTGTTTGAATTGCAGCTTGGATATTATAAACTGTTGGTTGGTTTTCACCTTGCTTCAAATAAATATGAAATTTATATTGAAAAGAAGCACAAAACAATAATTGTTTTCTAAGTCATTTATTGTAGTCAAACATTAGAAAATATGCCAGAATCAGCCTTTATTGCCTCAGTTAGTAATTTCAGGAATTTTTCCAGTAATAGCATCTCTAATGTATCTATTAAATTGTAACGTTCATGCATTTATATCAAAATCATTGAAATATAGATAAAAAAGACAATAGATAGACCACATCACAACATCTGTTGATCAGTTGATATTGATTTTAAGTTGTCCATGTGTTATGACAGTGTCTTTAGTTATATGCTCATTTGAGTCTTAAAATCATCTTTAACATTTAAGAGTTGAAGTAAATTGGAGGTGTGTAATGAGTGGGTTATTTCTGTAGACCCAGCTTTTTTAAACATATATAAGAGCACCACTTTCAGGTAATAAATTGAAAAAAGAAATACTGATTGGTATTTTGATAAACAATTATGAGTAATAGTCTTTGTTTTTGTTTTTGTTTTTTTTTAAATTGAATGCTTCTTTCAACTTAATAATGTTTCCCTATATTTCTAATTCTTTAATATGTTTTGTTTTCAGGTTATCTAAGCTTGTTTTGCCAAACTATGTTGGAGGAACTAGATAAGATTCCTGGTGATTCACGTACACAGATAGGTTTTGTTGCTTACGACAGATCCTTGTATTTCTTTAATTTAGCAGAAGGATTGTCTCAGCCACAGATGTTAATAGTTTCTGATGTAGATGGTATGCTTACGTTTTTGCCTTGATATTTTGGTAATGTTGACAAAATGTCTTCTTAATTTTTAAACATTTTAGACAAAACCTACAGTAAGTAATATACATTTATATCAAATTTGAACTCAACTGATAAAGTCATATTGACAGAAACGATCGCCTTGAGTATTTATTTTGGCATCTTAAGTAAAACTATAATTTTGGTATTTTTAATAATATCTGTACTGAACCAATAAGCTTCTACACAAACTTTTGAATGGAGAGGTATTTTTCAACAGTTTGTATTGGAAACAAATTATAAGTGTAATATTTGGATAACAGAATACATTGCCACAGCACATAGTGGTGTGATCACTGATCATAGATTGCCACAGCACATAGTGGTGTGATCTGATGGCACATAGTGGTGTGATCACTGATCATAGATTGCCACAGCACATAGTGGTGTGATCACTGAGCATGATCACAGCAAATAGTGGTTGCACTGATCATAGATTACAGCACATAGTGGTGTGATCACTGATCATAGATTGCCACAGCACATAGTGGTGTGATCACTGATCATAGATTGCCACAGCACATAGTGGTGTGATCACTGATCATAGATTGCCACAGCACATAGTGGTGTGATCACTGATCATAGATTGCCACAGCACATAGTGGTGTGATCACTGATGATAGATTGCCACAGCACATAGTGGTGTGATCACTGAGCACATATTGAGTTTGATATTTGTATTATGATAAGTATCAACATGCATTCACAGCCACAGATATTCATGAGCTTATTATGATTTTCATTTATACAAACAGTAAATTGCATTACTGAATGTTTATATTATGGTGCTGTTTATGAAAAGTGGTGTCCACACATACACAAACACCTACACACATGTAAATATTTGTAAGTTTGTAATTTTTATTTTCAGACATATTTTTACCATGTCCTGATAATCTTCTAGTCAACCTTCAAGAAAGTAAAGAACTTGTGATAGATTTGTTGAATCAGTTACCGAGCATGTTTGAGGGCAACTTAGAAACTGGTAGTGCTCTTGGTGCAGCACTACAGGCAGCTCATAAACTTGTGGTAAGTATCTGGAGTAAATATATGGTTCTGGTGGATTTGGAAGTTTGATGCTTGAGAGAAATCCAAAATAAAATTTTATGATATGTATGTAATTACAATGTTTAAGGTTTGGGAATATTTTAACCTGGTGTTTTCCTTCACTATTATAAATTGACCACCACAATATAACTGAACCACTGTTGATTGTGGCATAAAATGCTCATTTAAACAAATTTAAGTTTGATAAAAAATGTAATTTTTAGAATCCTACAAGGTGACCACCTTTTTAAAAAAGAAGACTATGCATTCTTGAATCACTATCCATGATTATATTCTGTGATCCATGATTATATTCTATCTTGAAATAATCTATACCTATTCTGCAGTAACTTATCACACCATTATTTTGTATCCAAATCTGATAAGTAAAGTTTTTCAGGCTTTATTTTGTTTATGAATGACTTGCAATCAGGTGTAATTATTTTGTTCAATTCTTTACAGAGTCCTATTGGTGGTCGTGTGTCTGTTTTTCAAACAGTATTACCAACGGTTGGTCCAGGGGCATTACAGTCTAGGGAAGATCCCAGTCAACGATCAACGATGGTAACAATCTATCAATATTTACATGTATTTTTATGTATACCCCCTGAACTTCTGAGTCACATCGTGAGAATATACAACTTGTACATTCTAATCAATGAAAAAGTAGTTCTCCTTGTGTGGGGGTGTCCATGGTAAAATTAGTTTTCTTAGAAAATAAACGATGAGAATCGAGTATCAGATCAACATTTATATATTAGACTTTATAGTTTAGCAACTATCAATGAATGTGGTAAATGCCACCAAAAAAAGGGCATGCATTGTATATACCTCTGTTTATTTTCAGAATGTACAGAATTTAGGCCCTGCCACAGACTTTTACAAGAAATTAGCGTTGGACTTCTCAGCACAGCAGGTGGCTGTAGATCTGTTTTTCTTAAATGGACAATATGTAGATATTGCATCTATTGGTAAGTATGACATTATTGTCTGTCTTTGTTGCTCTTGGATGGATGCATTTTCAAGTTCGTTCATTTTACTTTTTAGAGATTTTTATCCAAAAAGCCTAATATGAATATTTACAAAACAAGGAGAGATATAGATGTTGACCTCCTCTTGTTGAAATTCTTGTACGGGGATCCGAGATGAATATATAAAGGTGATATATTTTTAGTGATGCTTGAACACAACAAAAGCGTAATACCATATAATAGGTATTTTTGCTTTAGGATTGGAATCGCAAAAATTGAAAATGCAATATATGAAAATATTGGATCCACCAAAACTAGACCCATTTTATTGAAGTAAATGTAGGCTATTACATAAATTTGGTACTATCTGCCTTTTGTTTTTGATATCTACTTGTCTGAATGAATTCTGGTCTTCAGCTGTTGTTTTTGGCATAGCAGACATGTCCATCTTACAATTTGTAAAAAAAATTATGGGCCTGATGGGCATTCACCAAAGCATGGACAGTTGTCAGTTTCTAAGTATGTATGTATAAATATTTTGATTAATGCTTATACAAAAAAGTGTTAAAAAATCAATTTCTAATCATATTGTTCTTATACCAACATTTTTAAAATTGATATTTTTGGGGACTATTGTTTATTTCAGCTTGTGCTTCGAAATACTCGGGAGGATGTATACAATATTACCCATCATTCCATGCTGTAAAGAATGGAGCACTTGCAGATAAGTTTGAGGCAGATCTTAGAAGGTACCTAACAAGGAAAATAGGATTTGAAGCAGTAATGAGAATCCGGTGTACCAAAGGTAACAGTTTTGTGTCTTGTTATTAGTGATGTAAAACAAATTGAGAATTTATCATATATTTGAGATTCATTTTAAAGTTTTTGAAATTTTAACAAGATTTCTTATTATAAATGGTAACCCTCTGGCCAGATATGGAAGTGCCTAATACACAAATTTGTTTTTACAACTTTGAAAATGTTCAAAGGTTTTCTTTGTTCAAAGTTAAATTTTAATCTGAATATATTTCAACCAGACTTCTCCATTTTTATAATGTGATGTCACAATTGATATCTAAAAAAAACTTACATTGTTATTGATGACCTATTTTTGTTTTGTACTCTGACTATTATCTTGTACTGAACATTAATTATTTTTCGATGACGTTTGAGAGTTAACACTTTCTTAAATATATCTTCACAGTCGTTTGTATTTGCCATCTTTGCAAAAATATTAAATCCAAATATTGTCTCTTTAGCTTTTATTTGTTGAGATTGAAATAATTTGAATAAATTTCCAATCATGATTTTACAATGCACAGCCTGATCATGTAAATACAAATTTTGTGTAATCTAATTGTAGCTTAACCTCTACAGGGAGAACAACCATTAGTAGGCCTATGTATTTTGTAATCATTTCTACTCTGTCCATTGAATGGTATTTTATTTTTCAGTAAACACGTATTCCGATTCTACCATGATTTATTTGATTTTTTTCCAGGTTTAAGTATACACACTTTCCATGGGAATTTCTTTGTCAGATCAACTGACCTACTGTCTTTACCAAATATTAATCCTGATGCAGGATTCGGGATGCAGATGTCCATTGAGGATTCTTTGGTTGACACCACAACTGTTTGTTTTCAAGCGGCGTTGTTGTACACGTCCAGCAAAGGTTAGTCAGCTACGATTGTGTTAATAAATTGTGAGTAATTTAAAAACACATCCAGCAAAGGATAGTCAACTATGATTGTGTTAATAAATTGTGAGTAATGTAAAAACACATCCAGCAAAGATTGGTCAGCTACGATAGTGTCCATTGTGAGTGATGTGAAAACAAATTCAATCTCACATTTTACTTAAAACTTCTGGAAAGTTTTTCCACTCAGTTTTCATTTCATTGAGTAAACTTTAAGAATGAACAAAAAGCATGTCTCCATGTTTACTGATATTTTAATGGTAGCGTGTGTAGAAAATTAGCAGTGGTTTAAGATAAGAATTTCCTTATTTCCTTTTTAGCTCGCCGATACAAAATGTCCTGAGCTAATGTCATACCTCTGGTGGTGTCCATCAGGCATGAACAAAACTTTAGCCTGTGCAATATCTTTTAAAATATAAGAAGCAGAGCTTTAATTTTTATGCCCTCAGCCTGAATAGTCCGCCAGGGAGCATATAGTGTTTGGATCGTCCATCTGTCTATCTGTTCGTCTGTTAATCCATCCATCTGTCTGTCCGTAATTCCATCCTGCTTACATATTAAGTGCAATATTTAAGATTTGTTGGGACCAGGGGCATTTGTGTTTCAGAAACACATCTTAATACAATGTGCACTCCTTATGATCAGCCCTTGTGACCTAGATAATACCATTTGACTTACTTCTTAGTAAAAATTTCAGTATCTTGAGATACTGTGACGCCAAAAGCTCTGATGTCTTCTGACAACTCTTGTTTTGTGTATTTAATTAACAACTAATCTTAGTGGAAAAGGCATTTCACTCATTAAATTTCTTCATTTCATAAATGGATCAATACATATATTCCTCTGTTCATTGCTGTAGACTCATCAGTTTCTGCTGTATCATTGATTTGAAGAATAGTCTTGTTTTACAGGGATGGATGAGTTCTTGTTGTATTCTATTATTACTATTAGCATAACCTACTTTGTGATGCCATTATAGGCCTAGTCAAAATATTTATTTTTCATTCTATTTTCATTCAGGTGAGAGGAGAATTCGTGTACATACGATGTGTTTACCTGTAACTAACCAGATTGATGAAATCTTCAGTGGTGCAGATCAAAAAGCAATTGTAGGCCTTCTGGCGAAAATGGGTAAGTTACATCATTTCTTTGGGGGGGCTTTTTTTGGCAAAACTAAATTATGTTTATCACAACAAAGAGTTCCAAGGAGATATATCTCTCATTGGCTTATAATCAATAATAATAACAATAACAGTAACCACAACCTGCTTTCCAGAAATCAAGCCAGACCAGCTCAGATCCCAAAAACGCACCTAGGAGTTCTGCCCTGCAAACAATTTTCAGTGACCATGACCTAGTTTTCTGAAAGTAGGTGAGAAAAACCTTGGTACGCCAGAAGGCACATCTAGGGTATATGGGGATTATTTGTGTGAAGTACAGTTCCAATTCACACAGTAGTTTAGGAGTTCTGCCCTGGAAACAATTTTCAGTGACCATGACCTAGTTTTCTGAAAGTAGGTCAGACAAACCTTGGTACCCCAGATGGCACATTTAGGGTACATGAGGATCATTTATGTGAATTATGGTTCCAATTCACCCTGTAGTTTATGAGTTCTGCTCTGGAAACCATTTTCATTGACTAATCTAGTTTCCAGAAAGTAGGACAAATGACCTTAGTACCCCAAAAGGCACATCTAGGAAACATGAGGATCATTTTTGTGAAGTATAATTCCAGTCCAGTAGTTTAGGAGTTCTGCTCCGGAAACCAAAGGTTGACAATGACGCCTCCCCTGCCGCTGGACAGAATTAGAGATACCTATGTCTTGCTTATGCTTCGCAGCAAGACAAAAATTTCAGCTCAATTTCATTTCTATACTTAAGTTAGGCCAACTTACAGTACATGTATATGCCTGTTTCCGGTTACCTGACTGACCTAATTTTCGGCCACGATTTCAAACATTATATTGAAGTCAGACCAGGATAAAAAATTCAGAATTTATCCGTTTTTTTCTCAAACAGTTCTTTATATTTAGATTAGCATTTGAATCATGTCTTTATAATGTTTGATTTCAATAGATCTTCGAAATGCAGTATTAAAGTTTAAATATGAGTACTTGTGGTTAAATTACATATGTAGAGTACATCAATTTCCTGTTTGACGATTTACCATATTTTCTGAAAGACGAGAAATTATTTTTTCAAAATAAAACGTTTTTTTCATACTTATTTAACTATGTCATTTTGGGCATGTAATAGGAAATATATCTTATGTTGGCCTTAGGAAGTGCTGTTTATTATCATAATTTCATGACGACAAATTACGTTGAAATAAAATTTTAAATATACCTGTATTACTCAGTTGCTATTAAAAAGAGTTTATCTAAACTTTTCTTCTTCTCTTGGTAGTTTTAATCCAGAATTCATTTTCAATAAGTATAAAATTATATCAGCGATGTTTACACTAATACATTTCTCATTTCAGCTGTTGACAGAAGTGTGACTTCTTCAATGAGTGATGCTCGCGATGCCCTTGTTAATGCGGCAGTCGATTCTTTGGCAGCTTTTGGTAACACTCTACCAGCAGCCCAAAGGATCGGTAGTCTACCCTTAGTCCATTCACTGAGATTTTTACCCACATTTGTCCTATCAATGATCAAATATGTAAGTATAAGCTAACTGAATATAAAATATGCAAAATACCGTATTCAACCCAATAAGTTCCCAGAGCGCTAAAGAGAATGGTTGGAGCTAAGTGGGACCAATTAAGTGTCTAATTGACGTAAAACAGTTATTTGTTTACAAGGCACACTGGTAAATTTGTCATAGTTATTACTAAAGATGACACCTATCAACATTCTTCTGTTGCTGGGGACTAGAGATTAACTGTTACTTATGTAACTCTGGTCCACATCTCCTTGTCAAGCGGGTAGAATAAGATTCTCCTGTGTAAAAAAGGTGAGTACATCCAAACTATAGGGGAGGGATGCTTATAGGGTGCATATTGGGTAGAATAAAGTATTTTGAATTAATATATATGTATCTGTCATAGAAACCTTGACATTTGTCTCAATTGTATGCTGGTTTGTTAATCTTTTATGATTTAACAACATGGATCTTATATTTGAGTTATTAATGATTATTCAAATTATTATTGAGTTCTGGAATAGTTTTTGTGAATTTCTGTATCGCCTTGATTATTGGTAATTTTTTTTTATTTTTCAGACTGCATTCAGGACAGGTGTGAATACAACTTTAGATGACAGAGTTTTTGCAATGCAGCAATGTAAAAGTTTACCTTTGCAATATCTCCTGATGTCTGTTTATCCAGATCTGTATCCAGTGCATTCTGTAGAAAGTTTTGTAAGTTATTGTTTTTTTGAAAATTTGTTGTTTATTTTTATAGATTTTTTTTATCTCGTTTTAAGACAGCATGTAAAGGGGCATTACCTGTGTTTACCAAAAAAAAAAAAAAAAAAAAAAATTTTTTTTCTACTTTTACTACTTGTACTTGATGTACAATAGCAAATAAGAACTATACACAGGCATACAAATTTTATATACCTATATATGTGAAAATAAGGTCAGGTCCAGTGTTACAAATAGTAAGGTTGAATTAATCAATTACTGGGTTTATCAAGCAATTTTCACCAAATTTATAGGAATTTAAGAATTTTTATTGCTGTGTATATTTCTATATTGTTTTTTGTATAAGTTTTAGTTTTTTACAGTTATAAAACAATTCAACAGTCAACTGTAAATATATTTTCAAAGCAAAATGAAATTATTTTTGCAAGATTTAAAAAAAATTCCAACCTTACAACTTCATTTGTTTTGTGGAGTTCTAATGTTGGACCATATTACTAAAATGTATTTACAATTTTTTTTCAGGCAACATTTCAAAAGGGTGATGCAGATATACCCAAAGTGCCTGTCGTGCAGTTGTCCTCGGCTAACATTGACAGATACGGGGCCTATATTTTGGACACTTATGATAATATATACCTGTATGTAGGCAGTGCCATATCGGAGCAGTTCTGTCAAAATATATTAGATCAACCAAATTTTATGTCTATCCCAGAAGGCATGGTGAGTCAGATTCTGTTGTGATTTGAAGACAAAGGGACATATCTGTTCTCTTAAGAGTTTTCTGTATTTTAAAGTTAATACACTGTATTACAATATTTCTAGTATTTTAATGCTTTAACAGTTGATGAACAACTGATTACTGAGAGATAGATGAGTAGATATTGGTTTCTTCTCAATATCAGAGTTTGCTTAATTAATTCCAAAAAGGAGGGGAAAAAGTGATACAACTTGAAAACACCTAAATATCTATTAGAATTTTTATGTTGATGGCAGGGGCATTTTGAAAGACAGCAATTAAATCTCAGAACAGAAATATCTACTTCTGTATCAAGAATCATGTAATGTTTTACAAGTTGGTTTTTCTGTTGTATGTTTCACATTGATTCATTGGTGGAAATATAAATGAAAGTCGTTTAACTATCGAAGTGTTTTGTTTTTAGATTGAGCTTCCAGAATTAGAAAATGAGACATCAGAATTACTGAGGAATTTTGTAAGCAATCTGATGGATAATCGGCCTGGTGGAGCAACTTTCTATGTCATCAGGTAACTATATATAGACCTTGTCATACAGTCAGACTGGTATTTAAGAGGAACTGAAAATATGTCTGTATTGCTGTTTGGCTACGAAGGCTGAATACATGTATATTAAGAAAGTTTGGTTGATGTGTGGTTGACCTGCTTCTAATGCTCACACATCAACTAAAGGTGTTTGGTATATACATCACATGATTCTTAGCACATGCTATGCATCATTTGTTGGATTAGACCAGTATTTTCTTTGAAAACTATTGTTTTGGACTTAGTCTATTTTCAAAGCTGTGGTTAAAAAGATTGTTTGAGAGCAAGTTAATTTGGGGATATAAAATAAGTATGTGAATTGAACTTCGTAATCATAACTTACTCTGTTTCTGTAATGAGATGGATCCAAATAAAATTCTCTGTAAACCATTATCAGTCACTTGAGGACTATTGAGGCTCTTAGATGTCTCAGGGCTTCATGGTCTACATCACCAGTGAAGGGCAATTATATATTTTCATCAATTTGTCAAAGAATTTTTGATATTTCTTTTTCAGTTTCACCGTGGTGTCGGTTGTTACCGAGATACTATGAGTATATGATATAGGTCCTACCTTGTCATCCCCCGGGTAGTCAGGTATCTTTGAGATCTATCTACCTACTATCTTGTTTGGGGTGTTTGGGTGGCTCGTGTTGGGGGGGATCTATCTTGTTGGGCTGTTGGGGACCTGGTTGTTTGGTTGGGTGGGTTGTATGAGTGGATTGGGGGGGGTTGGGGGTGAGGTTGGTGGGGGTTGAGGATCTATCTATCAATGATTGTTATGGTTGGTGGGGTGTGGGGTTGGGTTTAGGTTGGTGGGGGTGGGGTGGGGGTGGTTCTATCAATCTATCTATCTATCTAAGTGTGTGTGAGATAGGGTTGTTGTCACCTGTATGATATTTGTTGAGAGATCCATTGAATAGCCCTTGGGCTTGGTTGTGGTGGTTGGGTTGTGGTGGGGTGTGTTTGGGTTTGTGTGTGTTGGAATGTAGGGAATCCTGCCGTTAAGTAAATAAAGCATTAAATCAAATATCATAGCTATAAAATTCAAATATGTCCTGGGGTTGGTGTTGTGGTGGGTGGGGGTTGGGGGTGGGGTGTGGGTGGTTGGGGGATAGTTTTGGGTTGGTTGTGGCTTGGGGGGTGTGGGTGGTGGGGGGGTAATTGGGGTGGTGTGGTGGGGTGCGGTAAGTTAGAGCAAGATGCTGTGAAAACTTTAAACCACAAAGGGTTGTTTTTGGTGTGTTTGGGGTTGGGGTGGTTGTGTTGGGTGGGTGTTGTGTTAGTGGTGCGGTTGGTGGGTGTTGGGGGGCGGCGTGTTGGGGCTGTTTTTTGGTTGTATGGGGGTCTGTGGGGGGTGGGGGGGTGGGGGTTGGGTGTGTTGTGGGGGTAGTTGGTGGGGGGGTTTTGGGGGGGGTGAGGGTTGTGTGGGTGTTTAGGGCAGGGGGTGTGAGTGGGGGGTGGGGGTGATTGGGTCTGGGGTTTATGTGGGGGGATTGTGGTATAAGGTGTGTGTGTGTTGGTGGGTGGTGTGGACGGAGGTAGGGGTGGTGGGGGGTGTGGGGGTTGGGGGTTGGTCGTGTGGGGTGGGTGGGTGGGGGGGGCTGTTGGGGGGGGGGTTGGTGGGGGTGGGGTGGGTGGGGGGTGGGGTGGAGTGTGGGGTGGTGGGGCTAGGGGGGGGTGTTGTTGCTGTGGTGGTGGGGGTGGGTTTGGGGGTAGGGGTTTGGGGGTGTGGGGGGTGGGGATGTGTGGTTTGGTGTTGAGACTGGTGGATTGTGGGGGGTGTTGGGGGGTGGGGGGGGTGTGTGGGGGGGGGAGGTGGGCTGGTGGGGTGGCTCTTTTTGTTGTGCGGGGTGAGGGCTGGGGTTTGGGGGTTTGGGGGTGTGTGGGGTGGGTGTGTGTTGTTGGGGGCTGGTTGGGTGGGTGGTTGTGGGGGTGGTGAGGATGTGGTTGTGGTTGGGGGTTGGTTGGTGGTGCGGGGATGGGTGTGTGTTGTTGTGTGGTTGTTTGGTGGGTCTGGGGGGGGGTGTGGGGGTGCGTTGGGGGTGGGGGGTGGTGGGGGTGGGGTGGGGGGTTGTGGGGGGGTGTGGGGGGGGTGCTGGGAGGCGATGGGTGGTTTGGGGGTTGGTGGTTAGGGATGGTATGATGTGGTGTTGTGTGGTTGTGTTGTGTGTTGTGTGTGGTGTGTTGGGTGGTGTTGGGGTGGGTGGTTTTTGGTTTTTGTTGTGTGGAGCTGTGGGGAAGATGGTTTGTGGGGAGTTGATGGGGGGGGGGGGTGCTTTGGGGGGGGTGTGGTGGGTGTTTGGGGGTTGGGTGGTGTGTGTTGGGGTATTTGTGGGGATGGGGTGGGGGAGTGGTGTTGGGGGGTTTGGTTGTGGGTGGGGGGCGTGTGGGTAGTGCGGTGTGGGGGGTGGGGGGGTATTGGGTTTGGGGGGTGTGTGGAGGGGGTGGGGGGGGGGGGGGGGTGGTTGGGTGGGGGGGGTTTTTGGGGGGCGGGGGTGGGGTGGGTTTTGGGTAGTGGTGGGTTTGCTGGTGGGTAGTGTTGTGGGGGGGGGGTGGGGGTTAGTGGTTGGGGGGTGGTGTTGGTGGGGGTGTTGTGGGTTGTTGGGGGTGCTATGTGGTGGTGTTGGGGGGGTGGGGGTGTGTGATGGTGGTTGTGTGTGGATATGGGGGGTTGGTGGGGGGGGTTGGTCGCGGGGTGGGGTTGGGGTGGGGGATTGGGTGTGTGGTGAGTTGGGGGGGGGTGTGTGTTGGGTGGGGGTGGGGGGTGATTCGTGGGTGGGTGGGGGGGTTATGGGGGTGGGAGTGTTTGTTGTTGTGGGGTGGGTTGGGGGGTGTGTATTGGTGGGTTGGTTGGGGGGGCGGGGTGGTTGGTGTTGGGTTGGTGGTAGGGGGGTTGTTGGTGGTGGTGTGGGGGGTGGGTGGTTGGGGGGTGGGTTGTGGGGGGTGGTTGTGGGGCTGGTGGGGCGGGTTGGTCGGGGTGTGTGCGGTGGGGGGGGTGGTGATTGGTTGTTGTGGGGTGGTGTTGTGGTTTGGTGTTGTTTTGTGGATGGGAGTGTGTGGTGGGGTGTGAGTGTTGGGTGGTGGTGGGGGAGGGTGTGGGGTGTTGGGGTTGGGGGGGGGACTGTTTGGTTTGGCTGGTAGGTTTTTTTGGGGAAGTTGGGGGGGGGGTTGAGGCACGTGGGGGGGTCTGTGGGGTTGGTTTCTTGTGGGGGTGGGGGTGTGCGGTGGACGTGGGTAGGGGTAGGCGTCGGGTGTGGGGTGTGGTGTTGGGGGGTGGTTGGTGGGGGTGTTTGGGTATGGGTTTGGTGGTGGGGTGGGGGGTTGTGGGTATAGGGGCGGGGGCGGGTTTGGGGGGTTTGGTGTGTGTTCGTCGGTGGGGGGTTGTGTGGGGGTGTTGGTGGGTGGGTGAGTATGGGGGGGAGGTTGTGTTCGTGGGTGGGTTGCTTGGTGTGGAGGTGTTGGTGGGGGGGTGTTTGGTGGTGTGGGTGGGGTGGTTGGGGTTGGGGGGTGGGGGTATGGTTGCGTTGGGTGGGGTTGTTGGGGGGGGTTTTGTTCGGGGTGACATTGATTTGATGTGTGGGTTGGGTGGTTGTGTGGTACTGGGGGGGGGGGTGTGGGGTGGGAGGTGGGTGTGGTGGCGGGGAGGGGGTCGTGTGCTGTTGATTTGGGTGGTTGGTGTGGTGGTTGGTGGTATGTGTGGGGGTTGTGTTGTTGGAGGTGGTGGTTGGGTGGTTGGTTGTATTGGTTTTGGGTGGTGGTGGGATGGTGGGGGGGTGGGGATGTTTTTGGTGGGGGGTGTTGGTTGGTGTGGGTGTATGGTATGATCCATGGTATGGGGATATCGAATGGGGGGGGTGGGGAGGGGGGGTGGCGTTGGGCGTGGTTGTGTTTGTGGGGTGTGGGTGTTGGGGGTGGTTGATAGGGGATGTTGTGGGGGGGGGTGGGAGGGGGGGGGGGTGTGTGGGGGTGGATTGGGAATTTGATTTGGGGGGGATGTGGTGGGGGGGGCGTGGGCTGGGGGTGGAGGGTTGGGGGGGTTCGGTGTATGTTTGGGTGGCTTTGTGGTTAGTGTGGGTTGTGGGGTGGGTGGGGGTTTTTTGGTTTGGGGGGTTGGGGGTTGGTTTTGGGGCTCTTGGTGGGGTGGTGTTGGTGTCTGGGGGTGGGGTTGGGGTGGGGTGTTTGGGGTTGTGGGTGGTGTGGGTTTGCGGGGGGGTGTTTGGTGATGTTTGGGTTTGTGGGTGGGTGTGGTGGTGGGGTTGGTTGGGGGGGTTGGGGGGGGGGGGGGGGGGTTTCGTGGGTGAGTGATGTGGGGGTGGGGGGGGGGTTGTTGTTATGGGTGGGGTGGTGGGTGGTGGGGGAGGTGGGTTGGGAGTTTGCGGGTTTGGGGGGGGTGAGGATGGTGGGTCTATATGGGGGGGGTGGGTTTGTTGGGGGGGTGTTTGTGGGTTGTGGGCATGGGGTGGTGTGGGGAGGGATGGGTTTGGTTTGGGCATGGGTGTTGGTGGGTGGTTGGGTTTTGTTGTTATGTGGGTTGTGTGTGTGGTTGTGGTGGGGTTGTGTGAAGATGTTTTGTTGGGGGCGGTTGGTATGTTCTGTGGGGGTGGATGGTCTGTTGGTGGGGGGGAGTAGGGGGTGGTTTGGTTGTGGTTGGTTGGGTGGGTGTGTGGGGGTGTATGGGGGGTGTGTTGTGGCACTGGTGTGAGGTGTGGTGGTCCTTTGGGTGGGTGTGTTGGTTGTGGGGGTGCTGGTGGTGGGGGATGGTAGTTTTGGTGGGGGTTTTTGGTTGGGGGTGGGGGGGTGGTGAGTTGTGGTGGTGGGAGGGCGTTCGTGGGGGGTGTTTGGTATGGTGGGGGTGGTGTTGTGGTAGTGGGGTTGGTTGGGGTGGGGGTGTGGGCCTTGTGTGGTGGGTGGGGTGGTGGGGTTTGGGGTGTGGGGGGGGGTTTGGGGGGGCTGTGGTAGTGGGGGGGGTATGGGTTGAGAGTTGGGGTGTTGGGGGGGGGTTGGGTGGGTTGGGTATTGGGTGGGGGTGGAGGGTTGGGGGGGGGTTGGGTGTGTGGGTGGGGGTGATGGCGGGTTTGGTGGGGGTTGGGGTGTGGGGGGGGGGTGTTGGGGGTTCATCAGGTGGTGGGGGGGTGGTGGTGGGGGTTGTGGGTGGTGTTTTATGGCGTGGGGTTTGGGGGGGAGGGTTGGGTGGGGTGTTTTTGGGTTGGGGGGTGTGGTGTGGGGTGGGGTGGGTGTTGGTTGTTGGTGTGGGGGGGTGTTCGGTGGTGTTATGGGTGTGGGGGTTGTGGGGGATTGGGGGTGGCGGGGGGTGGGTGTGTGGTGGGGGGGTTGTGGGTTGTTTGTGGGGGGTGGCTTGTTAGTTGTGTGTTGGGGGGGTGGGGTGGTGTTGGGGGGTGGGGGATGGGGGGGGGGGGGGGGGCTGGGGGGGTGGGGGGGTTTTGGTGTGGCTGGGGTGTGGTGTGGGGGGGGGTGTTGGGGGGTTGTTGGGGGGGGGGTGGGTGTGCTGGTGGGGGGTCGGGGTGGTGTGTGGGGGTGGTGTGGGGTGATGTTGAATGTGGATGTGAGGTGTAGTGTGTTGGGATGTGGGGGGTTGTGGTTGGTGGGTGGGGTGTGGTTGTGGGGGGTGGGGGTTGTGGGGGGTTGGGGTGGGGGGGGTGGGGGCTTGGGTGGGGGGGGGGGTGGTGTCTGGGATGTAGGTGTGTGGGGGGGGTGGTGGGTGTGTGGGTTTTGGTGTGGGGGGTGGTGGTGGGGGGGGGATGTGTGTTTTGTGTGTGGTGGGGGGGGTTGGTGGTTGTTTGATGTGTAATTGTTGGGGGTGTTAGGCTGATTGTTGGGTGGATGTGTTGGGGTGTGGGGGGGTGGTTGTGTGTGTGGGGGTGGTTGGGGGTGGGGGGGGGTTTGGTTGGGTGATTGGTTGGGCATGGTTTGTTAGGGGGTGGTGGCTGTCGGGGTGGTGAGGTGGGGGGGGTGTGGGGGGGGGGGGGTTGTTGGGTGGTGTGGGGGGGAGGCGATGGGTTGGGGGTGTGTGTTGGGGGGGGGGGGGGGGGTGGGTGTGGGGGTGGGTGGTGTTTTGTGGGTGTGTGGGGGGGGGTGTGGCTGTGGGTCGGGGTGCTGGTTGTGTTTGGGGGGTGTGGTGTTTGGGGTGTTGTGGTGGTGCTGGGGGTATTTGGAGTGGGGGGGGGTGTGGTTGGGTTGCTGGGTGTTTTGTTGTGGGTGGTGTGGGTTGGGGGATGAATCTGATGGGGGGGGGGTAGGGTGGGGTTTTGGTGTGGTGGTGGGGTGGGGGGTGGTGTGTGTGTTGTGATGTGGGGTGGTGTTGGGTGGTTATGGGTTTGGGTGGAGGGTGGGGGCGTGGGGTCTGGGGTGGGGGTGCTGGTTTTTGGTGTGGGGGGCGGGGGGGGGGGGTGTGGTGGGGTTATTGAGGTTGTGCGTAGGTGGTGTGGGGGGGTTTAGGGGTGTAGGGGGGTTTGGGTGGGGGGGTTGGTGGATGGTGTGGGGGGGGGTGGTGGGGGTTTTCGGGTGTGGGTGGGGGGTGTGTTTTGTGGTTGTTGGGGGGTTGTGTTGTGGATTGTGATGGGTTGGGGTTGTGGTGTGTATTTGGATGTCTTGGGTTGTGGCGGGGGGTTGGGGGGTATGGGTGCGTATGTTGGATGGGGGGTGGGTGTGGGGTGATGTGTGGGTGGGTGGGGGGGGTTTGTGTTGGTGGTTGGGGGGTGTGTGTGGGGTTGGGGTGAGGGGGGTGGGGTGGTGGGTTTCGGGTTGGGTGGTGGGTTGGGGTGGGTTGTTTTGGGATGTTTAGGTGTGGTGGGTGGGGATGGGCTATGGTGGTGGGTTGGTGGGGTGTGCGGGTTGCTGATGGGGGGTTTGTGGGTGGGTTGGTGATGGGTGTGGGGTTTGTGGTGGGAGGTTTGGTGGGTGGGGGGGGGGGTGCGGTGGTGTGGGGGTGGGTGTGGTTTGTGGGATGGGGTATGTGGGGTGGGGTTGGGTTGGTTGGGGGGGGTGGGTGTTGTTGTTGTGGTGGTTGTGGTTTGGGTGATGGGTGGGTGGTGGGGGGGGGGGTTGGGTTGGGTATCATAGGTGGGTGTTGGGGGGTTGGTGGTGTGGGTGTTGGGGGTTGGGGGGGGGGTGGTGTGGTTGTGTGTGGTTTGGTGGGTTTGGGGGTATTGTGGTGTGTGGGTGGGGGGACTGTGTTGGGGGTTGGTTGTGTTGTGTGTGCGGGTGGTGGGTTTTGGGGGTTGGGGTGGGGGGGTTGGATTGCGCGGGTTGTTGGTTGGGGGGGGTGTTAATTTTGGGTGGGGGGTGGCTTGATGGTCGTGGGGGTGGGTTGGTGGGGGTGTTTTGGTTTGTGATTGGGGGGGTTGGTTGTTGGGGTTGGGGGGGGTTTTTGGGGGGTTGGGAGGGCTGGATTGGGGGTGAATTGGGTGGGATGGGTGGTGTGTGTTTTGGTTGGGGAGTGGGGTCTGGCTGGGGTGGTGCTCTGTTGGGGGGGCGTTGTGTGTGTTGGTGGTGGTAGATATGCGGTTGGGTTGGTGGGGGGGTTGGTGGTGTGTGGGGTGTAATGGGTAAGGGGGTGGTTTGGCGGGTGTGGGGTGTGGTGAAATTTGGGGGTGGGGGGTTGGTGTTTGTTGTGGGTTGGGGGTTTTAGTGTGGTTTGGTGGTGCGGGGGGAGCTTATTTGGGGTGGGGTTGTGGGTATGGATGGGGGGGGGTGGGTTGGGTGGGTTTGGGGTTACTGGTTGGGGGGGGGGGTGTGGGGTGGGGTTGGTTTGAGGTGGGGGGTGCTTGGTGGGTGGGTAGGGTTTTGGGTGTGTTGGGGATTGATTCGGGGGGTGTGTTGGGTTGGGGGGGATGGGGTTGGTGTTGTGGTGGGTGGGTTGGGGTTGGTTTGTGGGGGCTAGGGGAGGGGGGGTCGTGGTAGGTCTGAGGGGGGTGTTGGGTGTTTGTGGTGGTCGTGGGGGGGGAGGGGGTTGGGGGGGTGGGTGGGTTTGTGTGTGTTGGGTGTGTTTTGGTGTTTGGTGTCGTTGGTGGTGTGGGTTGGGGGTAGTCGGGTGTGGGGTGATAGTGTGGGGTGGGTGTGGTGGGGTTGGTGTGTGTGTTGAGTGTGGTGGTTGAGGGCGGTTGATCTTATTGTTGGAGGGTGGGGGGTTTGGGGGGGTGGGGTGATGGATGGGGGGGGGGGGGGTTGGTCTATGTGTGGTTGTGGGTCTGTGTTGGTTGTGGGGGGGGGGGGGTGGGGGGGTATGGGTTAGGGCGGTGGGTGGGGTGGAATGGGGGTGGGGGGTTATGGGGATGTTTGGGTGTTGGGGGGTGTGGGTTGTTATTGTGTGCTAGGTGTTGGTGGTTTTGTGCGGGGTGTGTGGGGTGTGGGTGGAGTTGGGGGGGGGGTGGGGTGGTGGGTTTTTGGATGGTGGGGGTTGGGGGGTGTTGGGGGGGTGAGTGCTGGGTGCGGGGTGCTGGGTGTGTGGCTTAGATGGGATGGTGGGTGTGCGGTGTTGGGGGTTTTGTGGGGGGCTGTGTGTGTGGGGGGAGTTGTGTTGGGGGGTTTGTGGTTTGTGGGGGGGGGGTTTCTTTTGTTGGTTATGGTTGGGGTTGTAGGGGGGTTGGGTTTGAGGGCTGGTGGGGGGGTGGGTGTGGGTGGGGGTGGGGGGGGGGGGGGTGTGTGTGGTGGGGTGGGGGTTGTGTTTGGGGGGGACTGGGTTTAGGTTGGGGGTGTTGTGGTGGGGTGTTGGTGTTTGGGGTGTGGGGTTTGGGGGTGTGGTGGTGGGGGGGGTGTGTTCGTGTTTATGTTGGGTGGGATGGGGGTGGGTTGGGGATTTGGGGGGGTGGTGTTGTTGGTGGTGTGTTGGGGTGGGGGTGGGTGTTGGGGTGGTGGTTATTGGGCGGTGTGGGTGTTGGGGGTGTGGGGGGCGGGGGGGTGGGTTGGTGGGGGTGGGGTTGTTGGTTGGGGTGGGGTATTGGGGTGGTGTGTGGGGATGTATGGTGGGAGGTATGATGGGGGCGTGTGGTGGGGTGGGGGTGTGGTGGGGGATTGGTTGGGGGTGTGGGGTGGGTGGGGGGGGGGTGGGGGTTGTGTGTTGGTGTGGTGGGTTGTTTGGGCTGATGGGGTGAGTTGATTGGGGGGATGGGTGGGGGGGTTGGGGGGGTGTGTGGGGGGGGGGGGGGTTGGGGTGGGGTGTTGGGGGGTGTTGGGTTGTGGGGGGTGGTGGGGGTGTCGGTGTTGGGGGTGGGGGTGGTTGGGGGGTTCTTTGGGATGTTGTTGTGGGCTTTGGGGGTGGTTGGTGTGGGTAGATACGTATGATATAGGTCCTACCTTGTCAATCTATCTATCAATCTATCTACCTATCTATCTATCTATCTACCTATCTATCTATCAATCTATCTATCTATCTATCTATCTAAGTGTGTGTGAGAGTTGTTGTCACCTGTATATTTGTCTTGTATCTGTTGTATTTTGTGAGGAGATCCATTGATAGCCCTTGGGCTGTAGGGAATCCCCGTTAAGTAAATAAAGCATTAAATCAAATATCATAGCTATAAAATTCAAATATGTCCATAGTTTAAATAAGTTAGAGCAAGATGCTGTGAAAACTTTAAACCACAAAGCATACTTACTGCAAAGACACACTTAAATCATTAACCCCTGAAAAACAATGGATTCTTCAGACCAGTCTAAGTATGTCTTTGGTGGTGAATGAGTTAACAGTAACTTAACATAAGTCTCTCTTGGACAAATGAAATCCTCCACTTCTGACAGGATTTGAAATATCGAATGAAAAGTTTGATGGCTCTTTTATGCCCTATCATGAATTTTTCTTAAACTAAAATGTCAGTGACACAAGTTTAATTCTATGCTAGTACAGTGAGGGTTAGGTTAATATTCCATGCAAAAAGCTTGGACCAGTTCAAAATTCCTCACAAGCGACCTTTGACATTTCTTTTGCTAAGCATTTTGTGTCTCTGTTGTGTCTCAGAAATGTCCCGACATAGATTCCAACCTAGAACTTCTACACATGCGGCTAACAGAAATCAGGGGCATTAGCTTTGTTTTTCATTTTTTACTACTAAGATTGATATACAATTGTAAAAAAGAGGTGTACACTGGTATGAAAATTCTGATATTCCTTTATATTTTGTGAAAATTGCTCAAGAAATCCAGGTTTGTCACTTTTTCTCTTACAATTGATTAACTTGAACTTAACTATTTGTGTATGAATACCACACTGGATCTGACCTTATTTTCACAAAATATATAGAGATATGACTTTCTATGATTGCGTATAGCTCTTATTCTTTATTGTACATCAGGGTACAAGTAGTAAAAGTAGAACAAAATTGAAATTTTTTTTTTTAGTAAACACAGCTAATTCCCCTTTTAGTATTTTAAAAGTATTAAACTCAAAATGTTTAAAAAGTGAAATTTAACATTTAATTCCAACTTTTTTTTTTTTACTATTTTAAGATTGCTTAGTGGATATTTTGATGTAAATTCATCTTTTTTATTCTCATTTTACAGGGAGGATAGCAGACTTCGACAGAAATTTTTTCAATACATGGTTGAAGACCGAACTGAATCTTCTATGTCATATCATGAATTCTTACAAAGTCTGCAAAGACAAGTTAAAAGTTGATATTATTCTTGGAATGTTAGTGGACCACTGTGTTATACAATGATATAAATAAGCCGGGGAATCTTACTTGGCCAGTGAATTGTGATGCTCTGCTTATTTATATAGAGTTATATAGAGGAACAAGATTCTGCTTAATTATATAGAGAGATTACCATGTTTATCCTTCTGTGATCTGTGCCATGTTATAGTGGGATGCGTCTTGGAGTCAATGAGTGCAACAGTCGGTGTAATTTGTGAAAAGAACTGGATGCAGTGTAGTTGAGAGTATAGCTTACCTATAGATGATATCAGATATCACAAACATTTGTGTGACCTTGATCAGTGTTCAAAACTGCATGATCTAGATCAGTTGTCAAGAGTGTTGTGAAAAAAAAAAAGATATACCAACAGAAAATATGTTGTGTTATGAGTGGAACCCATTGTTGGAAACAAAAAATCAGGCCTCATCCACATTCCTCTATATGTTATAAATGGCAGATTTTTCCCTATAATTAAATAGTATCAGAAGATCAAGAGTAATGTCCAGTTATACTGTTGACCATGTGATTTCCCCCCTAAATGATTTTAGATATCTTACAGCCATAAATTGTAAGATTTCAGAGTTTAATTAAATGACTGTAGAATCTACCGTTGCTAATGACTTCTGGCTATGACAAAGTGTATAGAAATATGTATTTATTGTGGAGATAGGAAGTGGGCTAATAGGCGCCTTCCAATCTCAAGTTTATAAATAAAATTGTCATATATCAAAGATATTTTTGAATTCTTGAACATTCTGTTCAAAATTGAATTGTGATATCAGTTACATAGATGTTAAGTCTCAGATACATAGATGTTAAGTGTTTGTGCCGTAGTTTTTGTCATTTAAATAGGTTCAATTGCTCAAGTTGTACTACAGTATATAGATTCATATTCAGTATTTCCAACACTAGAAAGCCAAACCTTGAGTAATCTCTGTAATTAGTCCATGCTTTGTAGATGGATAACAAGCATTTTGTGGCATTGTATAAATTGAGGGGTTTACAAGACAAGTGGTTAGAGCATCATTTGTAAATCATGTTTCTTGTCATTTCTAGGATCTGGTTTGTATACCTTAACTTTATACCTTAATGTCTATTACATGTTTTATTGGACAGTGTTTGTTTTGGGGTTAGCTGTTGGGCATCTGTCTGTATGTATGCATTACTGTTTGACATACAAACTGTTAAGTACCTCAGGTCAATACATGCCGAGTACATCAAATTTTCATATGTAATTATACATTTAGAATTTTATTTTAGTCCATATTTTTTCCATCTAGAATACTAGAATAATGCAGATAAGTGCACATGTTGTGTAACACATGTCTTGTTTATTACCCCCCCCCCCTCCCCATGATGAAACGGGGATTTATTTTTTTTGGACCCATAAGTACAAGTAAGCAGGTTTTCTCCCCCCACTATTAAATTAATCATCTCGGAACTACTGAAGACGAACTGTGCTATGTCATTAATGGAAAGTTAAGTTTTTCGGTTTTAGTGGTGTAATAATCCGAGTGACCCGTTACATCTCCAAAATAATTGTTCTGTGTGGTAAAGGTGTGAATGAAAGAAAAATTATGTAGCAAAAATCACCAAGAAATAAGAGCCTGTCAAAAAAGAAGAACAGTGTGTTTGTATATAGCTTCTTAATATGAATATTCAACACATTGCATGTAAACAACCAGAACATGATTATGTCATTGTCAAAATTATAAAAATAACAAATTAAGAAATATTTGTAAATACACAAATTTATTTTTTCTACAAAAAATCAATTTTGAGAATGTGTATTTCTAAAAGCCTCTGGTCATACATGTATGATAATTCATAAAATTACCAGTACATTGGGATGTTGGATTTCATTTGGGCTTGACATTGAACCGAGTCAGCAACATAAAACTTAAGTCTGAGAATATATCTCAAATTGGCCTGTTCATCCAATCAGATTTCAGGATTAGTCGTAAAATATTTAGACTTTAAGTAGTTCTCAAGTTTTATGGTGCCAGACCCTCGTTTCAATGTTATTTATGATTTTAGATAGCAAAAAAAAAACAGAAACAAAAACAAGTTCTTGTTATTTGTTGTAGAAAATCAAATTTGCTACAATTTTTTAATCTCGATGAAATTTAGTTAACTCGAATTAAATACAGGTGACTCTTGATACCTTGAGTCCTCGGGACCACCGAAAAACTACGAGGTTTCAAACATTTGAGGTTTCGAGAGTTCTGGAAATGGACATTTTGACCGATATAGATTTCTTATTACTACACAAAACCAGGGATTTTGTTTTTGTAGTTCATATGAATTTTGCCATAAACAATCCCCGTACCTAATTTTCAAAGATTAAAAACTAAATATGTTATCTTTATTATGTATCTGATTTGGATAAACACAATCATCGACATATAAGGTATAGAATGTTGCCGTAGCATTCACTACTGCTTCAGTAATCTACAGTATCGCTTGATCTAAAAGTTAAACTACCACTTGGTTGTGACACTTGTACTCAATATCATAGTCTACTATGCATCTTTACACAGTTCTTCTCTTCTGATAGTTCTTAATTAATTAACAATCCTGTCAATCACTGCTCGATTAGGTCAGGGATTAATCAATTAACCGGTAATTATTCAAACTTGGATGTTTCGAGAGATAAATATAAAGGAATATATAAATTGGGAGGTTTCAAGAATTTCGTGGTTTTGTTGTTCGAGAGTTAATTTACTTAATTTGTGAAGGAAAAAAATTGGGACTTGTACAAAACTTCGAGGTTTCAACATTCAAGTCATCTAGAGTCACCTGTATAAGCTGTTTAAATGATTCTTTGCCATTTTCAAAATTGCCAGTTGAAATTTAAATAGAAGTGGATTTAACATAACAGTTTTTACTGGTGCATATTTTCTTTTAACTCATCAACCCCTGAAAATTAATGGACTCTTCTGTAAATCAATGATTTAGGTCAGTCCAAATGTGCCTTTAGGGGTGAATGGGTTAATTCACAATATTTAGAATATTGGTGCCATTATAAAGTGCTGAAAGCATTAATACCATTTTACCACAATAAAAACAATCCTGAGACAAAATGAAGGCAATTGATCCTCTAGATGCTATTGTCATAGTAACAGCTGTTTATATCATCTTGTAAATGTCATAATTACTAAATTTGATGTAATATTTTGGACCCTTCCCAATGAACTTGTAGAGGGTATACAGGTTATACTGTATCAAATGATGGACAGTGTTTATAGTCTAATTCATACACTTCTAGCATCCATTGATGATACATCACAAGTGAGATCTTGACCTGCAGCAAGTGTCTTATGTGAAGTACCACTGCTAAACTTCATTTTGAGGGAACTGGAAAGGGGTTATTTTATACAGATAACAAAATGGTAATGTCAAAGTACACAACAGGTCAGTTATACATGCTATAGAGATCAAGTACAAAGTTTCTGTATTCTAGAGAAATGTTAACTGATTTCCTGGACTTATTATTGGCTAAAAATAAGTAGTAACAAATTGATATAAATCATTTAAAAAATACAAAATATCAAATATGTATTCACACAATGTAAAACTTTAAAATTTCGAATATTCACATGCTATCAAATAAATCTGTACCTATGCACAATCCTTAAAGGCATACAGGCTGTCATTTTGATAGAAAATAAAATATCCTGTGAGTAGACCAAAACTTGGATTAAAAAGATATATTGATGTAGCAAATTTGAACATATGCATGCATTGCCTAGAATGAATGTATATGCTGTCGGTGTAAGAATACAAATCTTTACTCGCCCTTTATTCACATTCGATTTCATTTTACAAGTACAACATTATAGCAAGGTTTTTTCAACTCTGAATTTTTTAAAAACATTTTATTTGTATAAACATTGAATATTTGAAACTTTCAATACAAAATAAAAATCCATTTTGACAGCTTGTATGCCATTAAATCATTCTTTATTAACAATCACACTTGGGAAGTAATGTCATATACAAGTTGTTAATCAGTGCAATCAACATTTGCCTTATTTACTTTTTGTGTTATTGTGCTATTGTTGTGATCAAGTGTACGCATTTTTAAATTGTTAACATCAGTTTTCTGGTAAAGTACTTAACAATTGTGATTTTCTAATGCTTTTCTTTCATTTTCAAGACAAACGCATCTAGTAGATTTGAACATAAATTTTATTGTTAACAGTTGTGTGTCAAAGAAACAAATGCCATTAAGTGAACATCAGTTTCAAGATTAGAAAAAAAATTGTTATTTTGAATGTATTTTGTTTGCCGATAGCTTGGGGTGCATTATTGTTATTGAATTTTGTAAATAAAATGTTTGTTGGCCATTATTTACACTCATTCAATGGGTAAATCACTAGGTCGGTCATTTTCCTGTGTACACATTGCAATTCGTCACTTTCTAGGTGATCTTAATGTTTCTTCTGTTAAATTTTGTAGGGTAAAACGTTTTTGTATAAATTGCATATACTTAAATATTACTGTCTTATTTATGAACCTAAAATAAATCCTGTTTAAAACCTTACTATATTGCAGTTTGTAATTTTATCTGATAAAAATACCATTATATTATGTTACGGTGTATGTATGCAGGACAAAATATATTTCAGAGGCTTTGGTATGTAAAGTCAAGGTCATTATAAAAAATTATATAGACTTTGGCCATTAAAGAAAGATCTTCCATTCCCCGGGGGTCTAGAATCTACCATTTCATTTTCAGTCAAAATTCATAACCACATACAATACCAATACATGTACTGGTCTATTTTGATATTGCCCTTCCCCTATGTTTTAGATGATGTTGGAAGTACAGTGGAATGTTGTTATATGGAAATTGGAGGAGTCAAAATTCAGGATATGTCATGTCAATGACCAGTCCTATTTTTTTGCTCGCCTGAGCAGAAGGCTCAAGTGAATTATTGTAATCACTCCCTGTCCGTCTGTCAACTTTCCATCTTTTTCTCTGAAACCACCGAAGGGAATTTGATGAAACTTGACAGGAAGCAGGGGTTAAGGTCCTATAACAAGTTTGTACTTTTCAGCCAGATTGGTCCAAGGGTTGATCCAGGGGGCAGAATAGGTCCCAAAAGATACCGCTCTTTAAAAATCTTCTTCTCCAGAACCAACCACTGCATGAATTGAAAAATGGATTGTTTGAGTGGTCTTCATGGATATATGATTCAAGTTTGTATTTTTCATAAAAATTGGAATATTAATTTTTGACGTGTTTTTGAGGTCTTTTGAGACTTTGTCATTTTCATTAATTTTTGCATGATTTCCTCAATTATCTCCCCTTGCAATCACTTGACACATTCATTTAATGTGTTTTATTTGTAATTAGCTGAAGAAATGTTTTTGTGCAAGAATTTTGCTGAAATTTAATTTCTAAAATTTTTAATGACCTTTTTAAGACTGCAAAAAAGAGGGGGGTGCATTTTTCACACTATCATCTTTTGTTTCAAAACTACTGAAGGAATTTTGACAAAACTTGACAGGAAGCAAGTGCTCAAGGTCCTTTACCAAGTTTGTAGTTTTCAGTCAGATTTGCCCAGAGGTAGATTCAGGATGGGGAAGAATAAGTCCCAAAAGGTACCTTCTTTAAAAATCTTCTTCTCCAGAACCACTACATGAATTGAAATATAGATCGTTTCTGAGTGATCTAGATAGATATATGATTCACGTTTATATATTTCATAGAATTCGGAATGTTAATTTTTTACGCATTTTGGAGGTTTTTTCATTTTCATTCATTTTTACACGATTTCCTCAATTATCTCCCCTTGCATTCACTTATGTGGTGAAGAAATGTTTATGTGCAAGAATTTTGCCAAAATTTAATTTCTAGATTTTTTTTTAATTTCTTAAAAAAAGCAATATTTATGTTTTTTGGCCAGATCAACATACATATTACACTTGGTCTTCTTTCCACATTTGTAGATGGTTCTCAGGTGAGCGATTGAGGCCCTCTTGTTTATTGATAGAAAAAATGTCAAATCGGTTATCTCGAATTCCAGATATTTTGAAGTATTAGGGACGGTCCCATTAATTTCAAGATAACGAGATTCCACTGTATTTGAAAGCTTTACTGTTAATTGGTATTGTTCCTCTGTTGAAAATGATTTTGGTGACTGACAGAGGGATCTGTGGATTTTGCATTTGAAGATAGATCTTTCTGAGGTACTCTGGATAGAGCTGGCAGTGAATGTGTTTCTGTACGATTTATATTACAATTAAGAGATGGAAGCTTGGACCTGCATTTAAACAGGCAATTGTTGTTTTTAAATATTTTAACCTTCAAACTTTTCCAAGTGTCTGTGCATTCTATTACCGTACTTCAGTTTTAAGATATTGTAAATATATTATATCTTGTGGTGACACCCTGCAAAATGGTGCTGAAGCTAATGTAAATACACGCAGGTTTTGACTCCACAAGCTTACACGGTACATGTTTTTTTTCACTAGTATTTGTTGATGAATGACACAACTGTATGGTATGTGATTTAAATCAGATATTGATCTGAGTAAAGGTACATTTTACTGAAAAAAGAAGACTATTGTAACAAGAGAAATTACATAAAATGTTAGAAATGAATACTTTGATTGTTTTATTTATTTGAAATGTTTCAGGACATGAAATTGTAGACATAAGACTTCTTCATTTCTTTAATAATTGTCAAATGTACAAAATTCCATTGAAAAATTTTAGATCAGGGCCTTGGACCATAAAGCTTAAGAATTACTTATGTCTAAAAACTTTACTCAACTTGAGCTAATCCTGGAATCTGATTGGCTGAGCATGTCAAGTTGACAAAATTCTCAAACTTTAGTAAATTCTCAAGTTTTATAGTGCTGGGCCCAGCTTTACTGATTTGCTGCTGGATAATACTTATTTCAACATGTAAACAATTGTAGTAAGTAGTGGTTTATTATTACCAAAGACTTACAAATGATAGTGGCTGTCCCTTTGCCAAATGCTTTGCATACGATTTGAAAATCACGGGTATGGTCGCATGAGACTTAAAACAGAGGTCAGGGAAGACATGGCTGGTAAAGGAACCGTCACTGCATTGGCATCAATCCATAACACAGGCAAAAATTTGAAGCACTTTACCTAAAGTTGCATCGTCGAAAAACACTGGTCCGGAATCGCTATGTTCTTTCATATCTGTGGTTTCATGCGACCAAAATCTCTCATACATATTTTTATTATTCATGAAGCCACAGTTAATTCAAGTAAATTGTGCTCGCATCAGATTGAGGCTTTTAAACAAATATCAGAAATGTATTGGATCAACAGACTATTCATTATCTTCTGTTACCAATCACATCTACTGTGATTGGATAAATTAGACAACACCTACTCCTTATAAATATTCATTAGCTACGAGAGATTTCGGTTGCATGAGACCACAGGTAGGAAAGAGCATAGCGATTCTAGACGTTTTAACGGCGATGATAAAACTGATGACATCTCCATATAGGCAATATTGGTGGGATGTAAAACAACAAACAAACAATTGTAGTTCATAATTTGTTTGACATAATTTCAAGACTTTCCCTTCCGTAGTCATTTGTCAGACTTTCACCTAAATTGTACTGATGCAGAAATATTCACCTTTGTCAATGTGGTGTTGCTATGGAATTTTGTGGTGCTGTTAATATTTGAGGTGATGCTTCTACATAGGTTTAGATGCTTATTAGAATGACGCCTTTTCAGGATTTTTCACCTGTTCTCAGGTAGTGTCCTTGGGCGGAAACAATTTGGCAACTCTAGGGTAGTGCAAGAACATGTTCTCATTAGAATCTCGACCAATCAACGAGAATATGATGGAAAACAAAACTAAGTCAAACACTAGAATTATCAATAATTGCAACATCACTGGTTCGCCATTTTTGTTTTTTTCACCCCTACTAAAAAGGTGGTGTGAAAATTCATACCCGAGAACAGTGTTACAGGTTGATGTTCTTTGCGTTTGGGTGAGCTTTCTTACTGAACAGTGTTCTCATGTCAAGAACATCTCGCCCAAGGACAACCAGGTGGTCCTGATTAATATCAAGCTGTTACAGGTACAATACATTATCACTAATGTCAACATAATTCTTACAGAAAAATCCTAACCTGTATTATGGAAGTTTATTGATATATCATTATGGCATCACTGCTAACCATCAGATAAATGTTAAAATCTTGACTACACAGTAGAAATATATTCCTCAGCTGTTACCTGAAGTGGTCAATTTTACACCTTGATGTAATAATACAGGTGTACAAATTGTTTCAATTGTCATTTTACACCCCGATGTAATAGTACAGGTGTACAAACTGTTTCAGTCGTAATTTTAAACCGTGATGTAATATTACAGGTGTACAAACTGTTTCAGTCATCATTTTACACCTTGATGTAATATTACAGGTGTACAAACTGTTTCAGTCATCATTTTACACCTTGATGTAATAGTACAGGTGTATAAACTGTTTTCAGTCATCAATTTACACCTTGATGTAATATTACAGGTGTACAAACTGTTTCAGTCATCATTTTACACCTTGATGTAATAATACAGGTGTACAAACTGTTTTCAGTCATCAATTTACACCTTGATGTAATATTACTCGTGTACAAACTGTTTCAGTCATCATTTTACACCTTGATGTAATAATACAGGTGTACAAACTGTTTTCAGTCATCAATTTACACCTTGATGTAATAATACAGGTGTACAAACTGTTTCAGTCGTCATTTTACACCTTGATGTAACAGTACAGGTGTATAAACTGTTTCAGTCGTCATTTTACATCTTGATGTAATAATACAGGTGTACAAACTGTTTTCAGTCATCAATTTACACCTTGATGTAATAATACAGGTGTACAAACTGTTTCAGTCGTCATTTTACACCTTGATGTAACAGTACAGGTGTATAAACTGTTTCAGTCGTCATTTTACATCTTGATGTAACAGTACAGGTGTACAAACTGTTTCAGTCATCATTTTACATCTTGATGTAACAGTACAGGTGTACAAACTGTTTCAGTCGTCATTTTACACCTTGATGTAATAATACAGGTGTACAAACTGTTTCAGTCGTCATTTTACACCTTGATGTAACAGTACAGGTGTACAAACTTTCATTCTTACAGACATCAAACCTAGTTTGACAGATTTTGTCTGTTCATGATATGTAGGTACCTCATGAGTAACAATGTTTGTGGTTTCATTAATGTCTATTGCATCTCAGGATTTCTTATGGATACATTCCATACAGCAGTGATAGTGTTAGCCAAGTGTTTTGTAGAGCAAGATCATCGTATAGTGAGACTCCATCTTTATCATCATGGCAACATCACCTAGGAATTACTGCAACTGAAAAGAGGATAGTGTACAAACTTTCTAATGAGCAAGCTTTATTGAATATCTATACACCAAAATGAATAAAATTAGCATGTAAACTACTAATGCTCTGTCCATCAGTAACATCCTACAAGACATTGATAATAATGGTAGGTCAAAGTTCAGAGACACATCATCAAAAGCATGAAAACAATAAAAGTTAAATGCACATGTAAGAAAATGTCCTTATCAAATGTTTTATTTTGAAATTTGTTAAATGTAATATATGCACACTGCATTAAATAATATAAAATCATTTTAATACCTGTATACAGGTTGTTTAAATATACAGTGAAACCTGTCTTGAGAGACCACCCCACTTCTCAACATGATTCTTCAAAAGAGGTTTTATTTAAAGGATTATATAGCAAAATGGTTTTCTGAATGTAGCCTCAGAATACAGGTGCTCTTTCATAGTGTGGTCCTTCTAGACTGGTTCCACTGTACTTGTGTGATAACGTATCTCAGAATTTATTTCTGTGTGAATATCATACTTTGGAGAACAGATCCTCAATTTCTGATGAATTTTCTTTCATGCTGGAATTCATCAGTAGTTTACTCAAACTTTTCATCAGGTATGGCAACTTTACTAGTAACAATTTTCCACAGGGGAAATGCAAAAACTGTAAATAAAAAAGGAAAAAAAAAAGCATTTAGATTGTTGAGAATTTTTGAATATCTTGCAATACAAAAGTTTTTATTTCATTTTATTGGTGTTTTGTCTCACACTTGATAACTTTAAAGTTATTTTAAAGTTATATGCTGAAGGCCTAGACTTATCATCCCCTGAAAAACAATGAACTCTTCTATAAATCAATGATTTAGGCCAGTCTAAATATGTCTTTAAGAGTGAATGAGTTAATGATGAAGGTACAAAAAATGGTAAGAAATGTATCGAAATACCATTAACCAATGATATACCGGTACATCAGATGGCAGTCTTTCCGAGAAAATCAGCATCGTAATTAAGCTCAAAGTTTAAAACCCTTGCTGACTACAAATGTGTGAAAACTAAATAATTCTTAGGTCATGCCAATTTTTTAAGAGAACTGTAGATCTCTTAAAGTCTTATCACATAGTTAGAAATACAAAAGGGCCCTCCATTGTTGAGTGGTTAGAGCATCATGCTTTGAACCATGTAGTCTCTCACTTCTGGTCAGTGCAGGTTCAAGCCCTGCTGAAACCCGAGCTAATTTTTGTGAGAAAGCTTGCCAATTTACTTGTGGAAGGCCAATGGTCTCTCCTCCATCATTATAAACTGGCCGCCACCATGTACTGGGCAATTGATTTATCGTGGAGTGTGGCGTAAAACACCATTCAAATTTCCAAAATCATAATATTTTTTTTCATTTTCTGGTTGTCTTTGCTCTGTTGGTACTTACATTATCTAATGAATATATAACAAAATAATAAAACAACATAAAAAATGGGCAACATAAACAAATAAAATATATACAGTGAACCCGCTTTACAACGACATTCATTATAACGGAATATTCGGTAACTGACAAGAATTGCTCGGGAACAAATGTACATGTACATAAAAAGTACTCATTACAACGGAATATTCGGTATCCGACTCCGACATCAGATTCCGGGAACAAATGTACAAAATAATAATATTTGTTGTTGTAAGTATATTTATTTACATGAATGATACTCAAGGGAGCTAACTATGAAATGCCCACTACATCAAATTCGTTACAGTGACAAATTCGATATAACGTCATTCCTACGTGGGTTGTAAAGAGGGTTCACTGTATTTGTTTAAAATGGTTATATGAGATCCTGTGAAAAAAGACACAACTGTCTTGATAGATGGCATCCTGAAAATATGGTTTGGAGCCTCAGCAGAGGCGACTGGCTTTTCCTGTCCTTTGGATGAACCAGTAAAAAAAACCAAGGTCCCATGTCACAGTAGGTGTGACGGCATGTTAAAGAACCCTCACTGCTCAATGGCCATAAGTGCCGAGCATAGGCCAAAATTTGAAGCCCTTCACCGACATTTGTTGACGTCTCCATATTTGTGAAAGATTCTTGAGTGAGACGTTAAGCAACAATACAGCAACAACAACAATGACATAATAATGTATGGTAAAGTCATTCTACAGTAGTAAGACATAATGAGTACGTTAAAAATGAATGTCACTGTATATACTTAGTAATTTAGCATTTGTATGATTTTGTCCTCTGAATTTGGTAGACATCCAAAATAAGTGAAAAATGGCTAGTGACAATCTGGGCCAAATATTGATAATATTTTCTTTAGTTTACATCCATAAATTAATTGGTATCGATGGTTTTATTTTGGTGTTTATGAATTACGTCATCGATCCATTCATTATCTTTGTAATAAACAATGAAATGACGCCAATAGAATTTTACTCTCATGAAAAATAATGTATTTCTCCTGAAATAGTACATAGATTGCAATGCAATTTCTGGCATTTGAGTACCAAAACCTCAACCTTTTGTGAATCAAGTTTTGTTAAAATTGGATAAATGATGAATTCTAGAGGAGTTAATTATCGAAAAAATGCAAATTTACTAATAGTATATACCAGTTGTGAAAATAAATTCTTCAAACTCATTTATGTCCTACTACTGTATATAAACATCTCTTTTCATATAGTTATGACCAAAGGATGAAAAAGAAACAAAACCTACAGCTATTTCCAAAGTAGTTATTTATCCATGAATTCCTTTTCAAATACATTTTGTAAAATCTTACCGTTTGGAAGAATTTAATAGTTGCTGCTATGGAAATATCAACTGTTGTTTGAATTAATGTCTCCATCAGTAAGGTGTTCCAGGGATGTGTTATCAAATTGTTGGCTATATGCGATACATCAAGTATAAAATAGAAATTGACGTCTATTTAATATAATCATTTCAAGATTCAAATGAAGTTCAAGGAAACAGAGAAATGATTTCTTAATAAAGAAGTGCTGTAATTTCTATATTAAAATGTGACAATTCCTAGCTGAAATTGTCATGAAAATATAGAATATAAATTTGATGCCGAAATAAATGTGTAATTGACGTTCTCAGATCACAAGATAACAAAAGTACAACTGAATATATAGAATATATCACGATTTGACCACAGAATAAGCATATCATAGTGCTCTTAATGTTTAGATATGAGCCACCAGCTGAGAAAAGGCTCCATAGGACAAGTTTTTGGAAAATTCTAATTTTTATTTTTTCAGGAACATACATGGATCAAAAAATTGAATTACATTTAAATGGCGCAAAAAATCTACAAAATTGGAAACATTATGTTGAATAGAATTCTTTGTTTTCTTGTATCTCACTGGTTATGTTGTAAGACCCTTTTTTCAGCCGCTAGCTTATATAAAATATTACCTAAATCTGGCTGGGAACCATCTAGGTAATTGATCATTGCTGTGAAACAGTCAACAGCAGCTCTTCTTACATCAGGTATGTCCTACAATATTAAAGAGGCCAAAGTGGGGACTAAATTATAAACCTACCATTATAAAATGCTTTATTCGACAAAATAATCAAGTTATAATAATCAGACATTATCATTATGTTGAAACTAACTCATTATTCATAATAAGTGGAACCAAGGGCTTTGGTAAATAAATTAGAAATAGTGAAAGTAAAAGGGTAGTCATTAAAAAAAAAAAGAAAAGAAATAAAAAGCCCCAAAACCTGCCAGTAACTTTCATTTACCAGCGGAATCTCATTATGTCAAAATTGGATGAGTCGAAATTCTTCTGGATGTGTGAAAGTTCAACAAGCAGTCCTGTTTTTTTATGAATTTTTATTGAAAAATATCAATTAAAATTTGTTTTATCTCGATTTCCATGTATCCCAAAGTTCAATGAAATTTCAGACAACAAAATTCCATTGTAATTACAAAACGTAAAAATAACAAGATGCGTTTGTGAAACACAAATGCCCCCGGTCCCAACAAATTACTATGCTGGCAAAAAAAATGACCCCACCCATCCCCATGTGATGTCAGCAAAGTGCACCCTTCGGGGCATGTGATATCAGTGAAGTATAGCAACCCTTAGATGAACTTACAGTCCTAGTTTGCTTACTGTATCACAATCCAAACTTGAAATGTTACACTTTATATGTAAGTGGGAAGGAATTACAGACAGACAAACAGACAGACAGATGGATGATTCAAACACTATTCCCCCCCTCCCTGGTGGACTTTTCGGGCCGGGGGCATAAAAATCATAAAATGTTGACCTGTAGAATATGCTGTTGGAGGTATGAAAATAAAACTGTATAATCCGTTGAGATCAATGGACATGCCATATCTTCCACAAATACCCCTGTGTTCTGTAGATTTACTAGTTGACAATCAAACTTGCAGTTAAACAGAGCTGTCAAAAGTTGCAGGGTAGCCTCCAGTTCTGATAAGTTATGGATGTTTAATTTGTCCTCCAATGGCTGCAGACTGAGAGTTACTCTTCTAGAATGAGACTGAAATAATATTAATAATATTCTGTTATAAGGGTAGCCTCCAGTTCTAATAAGTTATTGGTATTTAATTTATCTGTGAGTGGCCACAGACTAAGAGTTACTCTTCTACTACTAGACCGAAACATGAATATATGAATCAAATTCTAGTTCTATTAATAAAGTTTTCAAAATAAAATTTATTTGAGAAACACTATACTTCTGTGGGGTGAGTCAATGATGATGATTTTTAAAATCCCATAACTTTGGCATTTGTTGGCCCTAATCTACCTCATCAGGACATTGATGATATAAGCAAGTGACAAATGGGGAGACCATAACAGACCAAAAAAAAAAAAAAAATTGATCTGAAGTGGAGGTGGGTGGTAAGTTTGTGGTTGCAGTGCTTTTGTTAATATAGCTGTACTTGCAGATGACCAATTCTTACTACAGCTTTACAAATTCACAATTTTACAGCATTTATAGCCATTTGAAGAAAATTGGACATGTCTGTGTAAATTATTAGTAAGATAACTGTCACAAAAACCAAATATCAGATTAAAGCCCATGCAAAAAGTTGCTCTCCAGTCAGTAGTGGAATGCATACCTTGTGTACTATAGGAGTTTTGGTCTGATAGTTGATTAATTCTGTAATGATTTTTGTTGTCAGAACTCTGACTGTTCTATCTGGATGTTTTGATAGCAAGTCTAGGTTTCTTACTGCCTCTTCATTTTGAATCACAAGCAATATTACTGCAATGAAAATTGATAGATCTTATTTACATATTCAAATTTTGGTAACCACCAGCACAAGTGGTCACTGGAAAAAAACTAAAATTCATGTTAACAGGTTGATTATTGCTCAGATCACTAAGTGCTAAAATGTGTATTCACCGTCAAATAAAAATGGATGTTTTCCCTCAAGAAAATTGGTGATGCCATTACTCAGGTGAAACTGTATTGCTCATACATGGACAGGTTGTGTGAATATTCTTTTGCCTCATATTTTACACTAAAAATTAATGTCACTGGTCTTAATGAATGGAACTTTAAACTAAGGTACACATTACATGCTAAAGATTTCTTACTACTTTAGTCCAGGACTCACACAGGCTGTAGGTGTTCTTGTGCCTAACATTTGGCACTGAATGTGAAAGTAACAGATCTTACAGATGGAAGTTAACACTTGAAATGCAGTGGAACCTGTCTTGAAACTCATGATAGTGGTCTAAAAAAACAGGTGGCCTTTATTGAGAGGAGTCTTTCAAGACAGGTTCCACTGTTCCAGGATAAAGTAGGTTTAGCACATAAACAAACTCTCACTACAAAGTCTGTAGCACAGGTCCAAATTTTGCGGCTCCATGGCTGGAGATTTCTAATTATCAGAGATATTAATTTTTGAAGAAAATATACAAAGCCATTGGAACAATTCAAATGAAAATTGCGCAGACTGATTAGGCCTACCAAAAAGTGTTGCCATGGAGATTGGATATTAAAATTATACCTACCACTATTACCACTGTTGACACACTGACTCTGACAATAAACACAAATCAACTGAAGACAACATTGTAAAACTTCTACTTTACACTCTGTACTCTGTGATAGCCACTTTATAACTGTCAAATTGAAATATAAATTTTTTTTGTATCACAGCATGTGTCAAACATATATATACAGTAATGCTCACTTATAACAAATAATAAGGGATCTTGTTGTTCAAATAGTTATATGGAAAGTTTGTTATATAGTTATAGCAAAGTTGGGTTACAATGTAATTTGTTAAATCACTTTAAATTCAGGCTAAACTTTCTGGAAATCCAAAGAAAACAAACATTTTTGTTACTTTTTATTTACACAACTTATTTAATCAAAGAGTGGACCTACTTATGCTTGGTGAAAAAGTCAGGAAAATGATATTGATCACTATGTCATAATACCTATATAAGACGTTGGCTGGGGTGTCAAGGGACGTAGGAATTTGTTTGTTACAACTAAGAATACATAGAAGTGTAGATGGGAAATATCTATTTTTTGTTATGTGCATGAATTTGTACAAACCGAGTTTGTTGTATTCAAGTTTTATTATATACAATACACATTTATTTCCAGAAAACTTAAAGAACATAAGAAATGAAAAATATATAAGACGATAATACAAAATAACATTTTGATGATAATTCTTATTAATGAATACATGATAAGATGAAAATGAGGGAAAATATAAGCCATTTTTGCATTGGTAATGGGTAATGTAGCATTAATTTTTTATCTGTTCTATGCCTAGATGGAGGGTAAATGGTCTAGGATGTGCAGTTTGATTACCTTTGTCATATTGTACAAGTGTAGTGGCACTTAAAAAGTCATTGGAAAAAGGGACCACTCAAGCAAGGACATGAACACACACTAGACATCTCTCCCTGCCTCACAGGAATGAGTGGCAAGGGCTTTAAGTAATCACGCTGCTTGTCAAATCAAACCAAAGCATACCAGCCTAGCATTAAGGACCAAAAGACTATCAAAATACATTCTTATGTTAATGTTATGAGTTTATATCACAAAAATATACCATGGTGTAACACTTTGGTATCCTCAGCATCCAATTCAGGCATTTCCTCTTTGTAACTTTTAATCAGGACTGACAAAAGACAATTAATCCTTGTTTCTGAAAGAATACAGATCCTTAAATTGATAACAACACTGCATTACTGACCCTCCAATACTCCCAAAAACAAAAACATCAAAAATTAAATTTGATGGAAATGAAAGAAAAGTACGAAGTCGTAAAAATGACATGATAAAAAAAAAATTATAAGTGACATAAAAGAAAAAAAAGAAAGAAAAAAAACCCGGAACCTCGACTTATGATAGTAAATCGGGGCCCTGAGATTGTAAATCGGGGATAAAAAGTCAGGACCCCCCCAGATATTAAGTCGGGGTCCCAAGTTATTATTTTATTTATCATGTCACTTTTGAATTTTTATTTTCATCAAGTAACTTTTACTGCTCCTTAAGAAAGAGAGAAATACACGTGGAAAAAATCTCTTTTAAAAATGTTGTTTTTTCATTTAAAAAGGTGAATATAAGATCTGTCTTAAATATTTCAATGAAATGAGAGAGAGAGAGAGAGAGAGAGAGAGAGAGAGAGAGAGAGAGAGAGAGAGAGAGTGCAAACATATCTCTTAATTTAAAGAAGTTGCTTTTTCATTAAACAGAGCAAACTTAAAAAGAAAATGAATGTTACTGACAGTTTCATATACATAATTTTCAGGTGAAATATAAACAATCTAATAATACTACCTGTGATACATTGTGATGTGCAGTGAAGAAATGCCGCTTGAAGGAATTCTTTTATCTGATTATTCAAATGGTGAAAAAACACCTCCTTAGAATTTGACTGGGTCACCTGTAATAACAACATTTTAAGTAATAAGGAGCTAGAACTTGGACATTGATAACTGCTTATATTTTCCTGAATAACTTCCTTTCCATACTCAGTCCAAATCATACCTACAACATCTTTAAAAAAGAGAGTGATTGTTCTATTGCCAAAAACTTGGCAACTTAAGTGAGACTGAAAATCAACATCCCATGTCACACTAAGTAAGGTACATTTGAGACCCCTCAATGGAGTATCTTAGGCAAAAGTGATAGCTCTACATAAGTAAAGGATTAATGAAAAGATATTAAACACAGCACTCCTCCCTGATAGATGGACAGATGGAGACTGTCACTGTCTGATAGACTCACTGATGCAGAGAAACCTTATTGCCCCTGAGTTCACTGGTGGGGGACTGTAAAGTAACACATTAACACTGATTATCTGAAATACAATACAACATAAAATCACCTGAAATACAATACAATATAAAATCACCTGAAATACAATACGATATAAAATCACCTGATTTACAATAGGATATAAAATCACCTGATTGAAGAAATGATATAAAATCACCTGATTTACGCTAAACATGGAGTATAATATTACCAATTTACAATATAGTGTAATATTACCTATTTACAATATAATATAATATCACCTGATTTATGATATGATGTAAAAATCACCTGATTTATGATAATTATAAATCACCTAATTTAAGATATGATAAAAAATAATTTGATTTACTATATAATATTAAATCACCTGATTTATGATATGATATAAAATCACCTGATTTACGATAAACATGGAGTATAATATTACCTATTTACAATATATTACAATATAACCTGATTTACGATATGATATAAAATCACCTGATTTACGATATACATGGAGTATAATATTACCTATTTACAATATATTAAAATATAACCTGATTTATGATATGATATAAAATCACCGGATTTCCGGTAAGATATAAAATCACCCAATTGACAACAAGATATAAAATCACCTGATTTACGATATGATATAAAATCACCTGATTTATGATATACATGGAGTATAATATTACCTATTTACAATATATTAAAATATAACCTGATTTACGATATGATATAAAATCACCTGATTTACGATATACATGGAGTATAATATTACCTATTTACAATATATTACAATATAACCTGATTTATGATATGATATAAAATCACCTGATTTACGATATACATGGAGTATAATATTACCTATTTACAATATATTAAAATATAACCTGATTTATGATATGACATAAAATCACCGGATTTCCGGTAAGATATAAAATCACCCAATTGACAACAAGATATAAAATCACCTGATTTACGATATGATATAAAATCACCTGATTTACGATATACATGGAGTATAATATTACCTATTTACAATATATTAAAATATAACCTGATTTACGATATGATATAAAATCACCTGATTTACGATATACATGGAGTATAATATTACCTATTTACAATATATTACAATATAACCTGATTTACAATATGATATAAAATCACCTGATCTATGATATGATATAAAATCACCTGATTTATGATATGAAATAAAATCACCGGATTTCCGATAAGATATAAAATCACCTGATTGACAATAAGATATAAAATCACCTGATTTATGATATGAAAATAAAGTCACCTGATTTATGATATGATGTAAAATCTGTGCTGCAGCCTTTATGACTCTCTCAGATGATGAGATGAATAATTCCTGCAAAAGGTATGTACTTTTCAAAATACATTTACTTTTATATTTAATTTCAAATGAATTATATTCCACCTACCATCAAAGTCAAAATTATCTATGCTGATACATCTATTGAATGATAACCTATAATCTAAAATTTTTACCTTATTAATAGTAAACATGATCTATTATTTGAAAAATAAATCTGGACTGAAAAATCCTAGATAACTTTTGAGTGCCAATTTTCTAAGATTTTCTTTGGGAGACAAATATCTAGGAGTAAGGTTTCTAAGCATACCATGAAAATTTCGATGAAATCTAAAGAAGCAAACATTTCATATATTTGCTGGAAGTCAGAGCAGACTGGTGTTAAGTCCACAATATCTTCTTCAGACCATTTCTCTGTGACAGTATCTATCCACAGCTCCATCTGTAAACATAGAGATAAGACTTGCTGATCGCTCACAACAATAGCTATAACAACTACAGAACAATAACAACAACAGGGACAACAACAACTACAGAATAATAACAACAACAGGGACAACAACAACAATATTTGGAGACTGGGATCAAGAATTATGAAATCATGTACGGATTACATCAGAGTAATATGTAAAATTGAGTTGCAACGGTTTAAAAATAGCAACAGAAATAACAACAAAAACAAATTCTCAAAATGTATTATTAGAGTATCAATAATGGAAAATGTAAATTCTAAAATGCAGCTGAAATGGTATATTTTTGATAGGGTAAATGGAAACAATAACTGTTGTACTGATATGAAAATGAATGAATTTCCAAATCATAGAATTTTCCAGAAAAATTAACACATTTAATTTGGATTATACTTACTATTTTGGTTCCAAAAACCTTGCAAAGGATGACATCATTGCAGCTCCAATAGAGAAGAGCTGGGTGGTGTGTATACCAGGTATGTGGCTCCATGTCAGTTGCTATCTTAGTAATAAATTCTACCACAAAAATAATCAATAATTCAGCACTGTTTACACTAGAATATACAGGTGACTCGAACGTCGAAACCTCAAATTTCTTGAAACTTCGAAGTTTTGTACAGGTCCCGATTTTTCCCCTTCATAAATTAAGTAAATTAACTCTCGATCACTCGAAGTTCTTGAAACCTTGATGTCGATTCAAAGTCCCGATTTGTATATTCCTTTATATTTCACTCTCGAAACCTTGAAGTTCAAGTAATTATTGGTGAATTTATAGAAGGTTAATGCCGTAAGCAAGAACAACACCGTGATCCTCACCTTGAAGAGTAAACAATAGGTGTTTTGATAACCGGGTGACCAGTAGGCTGAACTAATCAAGTAGTGATTGACAGGATTGTTAATTAATTAAGAGCATTCAAAAAAGAATAATTGTATAAAGATGCATCAAAGACTACGATTCCGAATACAAGTGTCACAGCCAAGCGATATTTTAACTTTTAGATCAAGCAGTACAGTATGCTTTTGCAATATTATATTATATCTTATTTGTCAATGACTTTTTATATCCTGTTCGGATATATAATTTAGATAAATCATTTGCAGGTTTTATATGTTCGAAAACTAGGTAGGGGGATTGTTTATAACAAAATTCATACAAATTACGAACACAAAATCCCTTATTCTGTATAGAAATAAGAACAAACATCAGTTGAAATCTCAATTTTCAGACTTCTCAAAACATTGAACTCTTGAAACCTCGAAGTTTTTCTGTGGTCCCATGGACTTCGAGATAACGAGAGCCACTACTAAAATAATAAATGATTCAGCAAAGTACACATGGGAATATATAGATCATTCTACAAATAAAATAATAAATGATTCAGCAAAGTACACATGGGAATATATAGATCATTCTACAAATAAAATAATAAATGATTCAGCAATGCACACATGGGAATATATAGATCATTCTACAAATAAGATAATAAATGGTTCAGCAATGCACACATGGGAATATATAGATCATTCTACAAATAAAATAATAAATGATTCAGCAATGTACACATGGGAATATATAGGTCATTCTACAAATAAAATAATAAATGATTCAGCAATGTACACATGGGAATATATAGATCATTATTCAAATGATATAATAAATGATTCAGCAATGCACACATGGGAATATATAGATCATTATTCAAATGATATAATAAATGATTCAGCGAAGTACACATGGGAATATATAGATCATTATTCAAATGATATAATAAATGATTCAGCAAAGTACACATGGGAATATATAGATCATTATTCAAATGATATAATAAATGATTCAGCAATGCACACATGGGAATATATAGATCATTATTCAAATGATATAATAAATGATTCAGCAAAGTACACATGGGAATATATAGATCATTATTCAAATGATATAATAAATGATTCAGCAAAGTACACATGGGAATATATAGGTCATTCTACAAATAAAATAATAAATGATTCAGCAATGTACACATGGGAATATATAGATCATTCTACAAATAAAATAATAAATGGTTCAGCAATGTACACATGGGAATATATAGATCATTCTACAAATAAAATAATAAATGATTCAGCAATGTACACATGGGAATATATAGATCATTCTACAAATAAAATAATAAATGATTCAGCAATGCACACATGGGAATATATAGGTCATCGTAAAACCACGGTTCAGAATTGTTATGCTCTTTCCTACTCGTAGTCTCATGTGGTCTCTAGTAGCTAATGAATATTCATAAGGTGTAAGTGTTGTCCAAGTTTTCGGCAATGGAAGTTATCATATAGTCTGTTAATTCAATACAATTCTGAAATGTTTAAAAGCCTCAATCTGATTGGTTGACGAATGCAAGCACTGTTTACTTGCATTGGCTGAGGCTTCATGAATAATCAAAAATATGTATGAAAGATTTCAGTCACATGAGACCACGAGTAGGTAATACCATAGCAATTCCGGATCTTGGTTTTACGACAATAATATAGGTCATTCTACCACAAAAATAATAAATGATTCAGCAAAGTACACATGGGAATATGTAGGTCATTCTACTACTAAAATAATAAAGGTTTCAGCACATGAGACTACGGGTAGGTAATACCATAGCGATTCCGGATCTTGGTTTTACGACAATAATATAGGTCATTCTACCACTAAAATTATAAATGACTCAGCAATGTACACATGGGAATATATAGGTCATTCTACCACTAAAATAATAAAGGTTTCAGCACTGTTTACACAGGAATATATAGTTCCTGGCGATTTTTACTTTTCTGATATAAAACATATTTGTATCATGAATTCATCCTTATTTTCTTTTAAATATAATTTAATTTACATTTATTCAATTATTCCTTTTTGTGTTGATGGTATTTATCATCAAATTCAAGTAATTTCCAGTCATTCGATGACAGAGAGAACCCTATTACAGTTACAATGTACCCAGGAAGAGACCACCAGCCTTCCACAGTTAACTGGTAAACTTTCTCACAATATCAGTTCAGGCTCCAGTGGGATACCTGCATACCTGCACTGACTAGATATGTGTAGTAACTTACCTTTCACCGAGTCTTCATTTTGATTTTCTGATAAACATGAGGCAAACTACAAGAAAAATTATATACATGTATAAGTAATAAATTGTGAAATTCTTGTGGTCAAAACCTCATAAATAAAGCATTAATTGCCAAGAAAACTAGCTAATGGTTTTTAGATTCTGTTTGACATTTTATTTCTCACTGATTACAGTGGACTCATAGAAGGTCAACAGGGAAAGCTTACTCCTCCATGGCACCTGATCCCATCTCTGGGTTTCCAGAGGTTCACATTTGATGCAATGATCACCAGATTTGTCTACTGTACCCTCTATATCCTGTAAATTAAGCCTTTGTTATCTGCTCTTTCATTGATTTCACATATAAAACTCACATTCCTATGTCTTTCAGTTACTTTTATTTGTATATAAACTATTTCAATCCCAGACAACATCAGGATAATGCAAGCTGTAACCTAGAAGAATCATTGTATCCAAAATATGACTTGTATGGTTGTGTTATACATAATTATGATTTTATGAACAGCTTGATATCTGAAATGTTACTTGAAGGTGTTAAAAATACTTTTTACAATAGAGGAATATATGTCAATTATACAGTAAAGGAATTTTTGTACAAACCAATGATAATTAAAATTTTGCTCTAAAATTTTTCAACATGAATGCAGCAGATACAATGGCTGATTAATTATGATGCTATCAATATTCATACTACAGAAACTATACACTTAACTATACAGCAGTATCCCATTTACAAAAAAAGCTATCATGATAAAAAAAACTTAAAGGTCATATTGCTTTAAGCATTTGCTGGCTTATGTATTCACATGATCTGTCTATGTATCTACAAAAATCAATCAAACAATCAACAAGCCCATTTATTATTTGATTCACTTTTTAAAAAAATTTAAATCACTTACAGCCCACAGGAATATAAAATACTTGACAACCAGGGGAGATAACTGTAGCTGTCTGTCAAGTAGATTGGTACTACTAATCAGAAATTCTCCCAGTGTATTGACTTGTATTGGTCTACAAGAAGAAATATTGATATGCAGTATATCAGTTTGAATGTTGTTTGAGATATAAAATTTATCTATGAAAATGAAATTATGACAAGTGTTAAAAATAAAGTTTGCCCAGGCGTTGTTAAATGTATACAAGCTGTCAAAATGGATTTTTTTGCTTATGTTAATAAGTTTAAAATATTCAACATTTTATGATTTTAAAGAATCCTGAATTGATAAAAAACTTGTTATAATGTTGTATTTATGAATAGAACTCAAATATAAATAATGGGCAAGTAAACATTTGTATTCTCACATGGGTGGCAGGGATATCAATCGTCATCATATTTCATTCATTCTAGGCAATACATGCATAATATGCTAAATTTTTTAGCCTTTTTACGAATTGATGTTCTATCAACTGTGTAATGTTATGGTAAGTTGTTTATTGGGATCAAGTCAAACCACATTTTGCAGTATGGTTTTAATAACACATTATATTGACGGGAAATTACACATGTATGTGTATTTCAGCAACATGAACTCAACTTCAAGATTGAAATTTCCAAATCACACTTTATTCATATATTTTTGCTTTTTAAATTGACGAAAAAAAAGTAACAATTCACTGAAAAATATAGGTCTAGAAGACTTGTTGAAATATATGCCATTAAAAGTCAGTTCGGCATCCTTTATGAGTTTTAAGATATTACAAATTTGATTTAGAATGTTACCTTTCAATTATTTTTTAACATTATACACTTGTGACAGAATTGATGTTAAAAGCAATTAACCGGATTGTTTACAATTCTTGCACAGAATTAATATGCAAATGAGTTTTTTGTCCAGTTGCATATCTTTCCCTAATACTGTGTATTGGCAAGATCTGGCTGTGAAGTTGGACATAGAGGTTGCTTCATTCATGTCATTCATGTGATATTAACTAATGAGAAACTCCCGGCAGTCTTTGAAGTTGGGAAAATGCACACTTATTGACCTAGAGATTTAAGGCTACTGATGGGAAGTATAGTGTAAGGATACAATACTGTCCTGTCACATAGAAATTTAATGTTTATAAGCACAAGATTAATCATATCGCTGATCTATGTAGTTTGTTACATAATAAATATGCCATCAGTACTGATGCTAGGACTAATGTCTGCCCTGATTTTAAGTTACATTTGTTTTGTAAAACTTTATTTTACCAAAATAAAAAGTGATTTAAAATCATTGTAGAAATTCGGACTACTCATGTATGATATAAATGGTATAGAATGTGAAAAAAGTTTTGATGTTTTCATTGTCAGTATTGTTCTTATTTGAAATAAAATTACGTGATTCTTGCACGTTTTTGCTAATTTTGAAACTCTGGAAATAAAATGCATTTTCTCAGTAAATCTCAGTAAAAAGTTTGATGTCACATTGTGACAGTAAATTCAAAATTTACAACATGACAGTGGTACCTTTTATTGAAATTAACCTGCGATATATTTCAAATATGTGTACACAATGTGTTTTTTTTTTCCAGTATACTGAGTGTTTTATAGCTCATTATAACTTAACGATTACCATCAACTTGTATCAGTACTTTCAGTACTTTGATTAATGAAAGTTTTGGTCTAACATTTTTCATCAGAATGACAGCCTGTATGCTTTTAATGTACTCATTTCTCAACAGTACAATCCTAAACCATTCACTTAGACCTATGAATTACTGCACAGTATCTTGTGTATTAGTAAAGATGATGTTTTATTTTTGAATTAACAAAAGTAAGTCTGATAGTGTATGTAAACTTACATATGATCCTGCCTATAGATATGGTATAGTAAAAACAAATAAATCTGATATGTATCATAATCCACATCAAGTTTAGTTAAAATCTGTGGGAGATCTTCAAATCTGTCTGAAAAAAAAGAGAATAGATCTAGGACATTTCTGCCTCAGAGTATAAACCCCACAACTGTAACTGAGGTCCTGTGACTTTGAGTGGCAAAATGATAGATACCCACAAAAACATATATGTCATTGTAGTGACTGATTGTTTCTTGACATCATTTTCGGGAAATCTGTATCATTTTGTCACCCAAATTTACATTGATTACATGTATAAAATGTACAATTAAACATAAACATATTCTATCAGTGCTGTCAACTGCCCACAAATGTCTGTTTTAGCAGTTTAAACTAGATTGCACTCTTACAAATCTTGAATACGTTAACTTATCGACCCCTAAAGCCTCATTTGGTCTCAACCATTTCAAAGAATGGTAAAGTCCACTATCATTATTCAGGAGTGTATAACAGTAATTTGAAATAAAAATTTTACGATTATTTTATGTGTAATTCTAACTTGCTCACTCCTGTAATTTTGAGTTATACACTTTAAACAATCTTCAAATGTCTGAGTCAAATTTGTCATGAAACAAAGTCATTGGTGAGCATTGATATTTTGCAAACACTAGATGACATCCAGTAATCCTAGATGAGCTGAATACCAAATATGATAAATGTCAATGTGGAAATGAAAATGTTTGAAGTTTACTTGTGCAGCACCACCTCACATGAAGCATGGTGATGGAAGGTGAAGATCTGCCATAGGTTACCCACTAAAATCAAGACCTACAAATACCCACCACTACATTGGTGAAATGTGGCAGTGACAGTCTGCCATAGGTTACCCACTAAAATCAAGACCTACAAATACCTACCACTACATTGGTGAAATGTGGCAGTGACAGTCTGCCATAGGTTACCCACTAAAATCAAGACCTACAAATACCCACGACTACATTGGTGAAATGTGGCGATGACAGTCTGCCATAGCTAACACATAAAAATAATTGAAACTATAATTGGCACATTGTTCAGGTACCAGCTGATTATTTTAAACTAAAGTAATATTTTGAATGAATAGTACCGTTTAAATTCTAAAATCCTCAAAAGCCAAGATAATGATTTTTTGAGTGGTTACTCTTAGATGAATTAAAGAAATACATTTAGGTTATTTTTGGACTTGTAGCATACCACTTTTTGTTTCAGAATTCTACATCTATTTTAGATTTGAGCTCAACTTATGAAGTCTTATTGACAGACACAATTGTCTTGATCATTTGTTCTGACCCTCTACTGATAATATTTGTAAATAAAAAAAAACTAACATTAATGACAAAAACTAACATTAAAGACAAAAACTAACATAAAGACAAAAACTAACATTAATGACAAAAACTAACATTAAAGACAAAAACTAACATTAATGACAAAAACTAACATTAAAGACAAAAACTAACATTAATGACAAAAACTAACATTAAAGACAAAAACTAACATTAAAGACAAAAACTAACATTAAAGACAAAAACTAACATTAATGACAAAAACTAACATTAATGACAAAAACTAGGTTTAACTCATTCACAAGATTTTTGATCCACCAAACCTATTTACACAATGACTGAAATGCAAATAGCCATAATGCCAAATATATGTCAACATTCCATCCACTTACACCATCTACCTCTGAAAATAATGAACTCTACTTACAAATAATGACATAGGCTATTCTAAATGTATCTCTAGGGGTGTATGGGTTAAGTATATCAGTGTTTGATCACTTTGCAGCTAATACTTTGGTCCACATCAGCCTATGATCCTATCACATTACTGTATACCTGGAATTTTTCTGGTTATTTCCGCCCCCCTGGTTATTTCCATCCTTTACGACAGAAAACATATTTTCCCATTTTAAGTTAACCCTAAATCAACAAAGTCTTATGGATGACATATATGTTCATTGTTTAGCTGGAAAATTTTGCTTTCATTTTAAATTCGCCCTTTCATCTATGGGAGAAAATTAAACAGGAGCAAAGATTTCCAGGTACACAGAATCTGCATGATGTAGTATTAAAAATAACAAACACAAACAGTACAGAGCTTAGATACAGTTAGCTTGGTGTATTCCTGTCTCAATCCAGTCTGGTAGGGGTGCTTCTTTGTCATCAAATCTGTGGAGGACCCCACATGCCATAGACAAAAACTTATCCACTGTGTGTTCATTGCTGGTAGTCCTGTCACAACTGCTGCTGTAATAACAAATATTCAAAAACAGATTTCAGAGGTAAAAGGACATAACGAGAAAAATAAAAATAGGTATACTTTGTACCTGGTAATTTTCACCACTTTTGGCCGATAGTTACTACATTTTACTATTCAAATTTAAAGTTAAAAATAGTAATTCTACTTTCACATAAAAATTTAGAGGCATTTCCATAACATTTGTTCTCACTAAATTACTCAATAGGAAATTTAAAAAGACTTGAATAACATTGAGTGATCTATAAAGAAAAATAAAAAGATGACAGCAGAGAAAAATTGTCAGGGAAAATTGTTTGACATTAATTATCATGTATATGTTATATAAGTCTAAACTGTAAAAAGGCCAAAAATAGAATAAAATTTATTTGAAGTGAACTAACCCACTAAGCCCTGACACCCCTCACCCCCAAACATTTTTTTTCTCAAATTTTGCCAACTTTTTTTCTTATCAAAAACCTGAAATTTAGTTTAGTTTACATATCAAAATTTAAGAGAAAATTAAAATGTAACTATTAGATGGACACCAAACAAATTACTTTTTAATGATGGCCTAAAATGAGATAGAATGAAGCAATATACCTAGACTTTAGTTCCATGACTTTAGTAAGAAATCCAACTGATGTAAGCCTGACGACAACGTGACATGTTTTTTCTGTATCAAGGCTGTACAAGTGACACAACAAGGTCAACACAAGTTCACAGAGCACTGGGTTGTCCTCGTCATCCAGATTTTTCTGTGATTGAAAAAAATTCTGAGAATATTTTACTAGTACAGTAATACCTCGTTATACTGCAACCTTTTGTTCAGCCCAAAATTTGGCAATATAAAGGCGTTTATAGATAGGCTGAATGAAACTTGAATGAAATTATAAGGAAAATATTTATCAAGAGACCAGAAATTTATTGTCCGAAATGTTAGGTGGTCTCCTAAGCAAGGTGGTCTTTAGGTGAGGTTCTGCTGTATGTCAAAGTCAAACTGCAAAGTCAAATGATAATAATGATAAAACTCACCATAGCATATGAGATGGCAGAATCTACACATACAGAGATAACACATGTCTTGAACTCTTGATCAGAACTTTGAACCTGTTGTGTTGTAGCTCCAGTAAAGCTTGATAGACTGGTAGCTGGATCTTCTGAACATTGTTCTATCAAACTGTACAGTGAACAGACAGATACATCGTATATAAATATATAGCTGGATTTAAACCTTAACTTTGTTATTCCTAAGGTATCCTAGGTACACATCTCTAAGGTATCTGAGGTACATATCTCTAAGGTATCTGAGGTACATATCTCTAAGGTATCTGAGCCTCTCCAAGGCATCTTAGGTACATATCCCTTGGGTATCTGAGCATCTGAGTTACATATTCCTAAGGTATCTGAGGTACATATCCCTAAGGTATCTGAAGTACATATCCCTAAGGTATCTGAGGTACATATCCCTAAGGTTTCTGAGGTACATATCTCTAAGGTATCTGAGGTACATATCTCTAAGGTATCTGAGGTACATATCCTTAAGGTATCTGAGGTACATATCCCTAAGGTATCTGAGTTACATATCTCTAAGGTATCTGAGGTACATATCCCTAAGGTATCTGAAGTACATATCCCTAAGGTATCTGAGGTACATATCCCTAAGGTATCTGAGGTACATATCTCTAAGGTATCTGAGGTACATATCTCTAAGGTATCTGAGGTACATATCCCTAAGGTATCTGAGGTACATATCCCTAAGGTATCTGAGGTACATATCTCTAAGGTATCTGAGGTACATATCTCTAAGGTATCTGAGGTACATATCTCTAAGGTATCTGAGGTACATATCCCTAAGGTATCTGAGGTACATATCCCTAAGGTATCTGAGGTACATATCCCTAAGGTATCTCAGGTACATATCCCAGGTGTATCTGAGTTACATAATCCATGGTTATCTGAGGTTCATATTACCAGGGTATGTTAGGTAATTATTCCCAAGGTATCTGAGCCTCTCTAAGGTATCTGAGATACATATCCCTTGGGTATCTGAGCATCTCTAAGGTATCTGAGATACATATCCCTAAGGTATCTGAGCCTCTCTAGGGTATCTGAGATACATAACCCTAAGGTATCTGAGCCTCTCTAAGGTACATATTACTAGAGTATCTGAGTTACATATTACTATGGTATCTGAGGTATATATTTCAAAGGTATCTGAGGTACATATTTCTAAGGTATCTGAGGTATATATTTCAAAGGTATCTGAGGTACATATTTCTAAGGTATCTGAGGTACATATTACTAGTGTATTTTAGTTATATATTTCTAGGGTATGTTAGGTACCTATTACTAGGGTATCTGAGGTACATATTACTAGTGTATTTTAGTTATATATTTCTAGGGTATGTTAGGTACCTATTACTAGGGTATCTGAGGTACCTATTTTTAAGGTATCTGAGGTACATACACTAAGGTAACTAAGTAAACTAATACACAAGAAACATGTCTAATATTGGAGTAAATAATATTCATGAAATAACTAAATAGAATTAAATTTTGACTTCAGTCTATTATGACTTTATGATCCTCTGGCCAGTATCTCCAAGTATTAATATATTTAATGTGGTTTGAATGGAATGCTTCACTTAAACCCCATTAAGCCTTTCATCCCTAAGTATTTAAGTGGTATGCTCTTTACTATTGTCTGAGACCAGTCTAAAACGATATAGTGTGATTTTATATGTCCATGTATAGCTCTTATTTGTTATCGTACATCAAGTATAAGTAGTAAAGTAGAAAAAAAATAAATATCTTTTTTGGAAAAAACAGCTAATGCCACTTTAACAAGGTGGAGACAGAATATTCCAGACGGTTTATTACCATTTTACATATAATGACTAACTCCGTATATGCTCACCTTGTACATGACAAACACACACGCAGGAATTCTTCAGCTGGTTTGTATGTCTCTGTAATCACAATCATTTTGGACTTGCTTGGTGCTGATACAGAAAACACATGCTGCCAAATCTCCTCTGACAAGATTTTGAGAATTTCCTTCATTTCCTCAAAAGGGACAGGCAACAGAAGGTGGTTTTTCCTTGTGGTGGTTGATATAAAAACAAGATTTAAATGTATATTTGACATAAGAATAATACAATCTAACACCATATTGAGGGAGGGATGGCGAAATCTCAATCCCAGTGCATAAAATGTTGTTTGTCTATGACGAGGCTTGAACACAATTTTGTGCATGAGGATTGAGATTTTGCCATTCCTCCACAAAGTAGTATTTGACTGTTTTTTTTTCTCATGTTGAAACACTTTAAAAGAATGGACACATCATTTTTGTTCCCAGAAGACAAATATATGTTTAATAAGTAGTCCCAGTACTTTCAGAATAAGCTTATCTCACCCAACAAGGTACACTAATGCAAGAACAAACAGATGAAGAAGAAGACAAAGAAGAAGAAGATGAAGAAGGAGAAGGAGGAGGAGGAGGACGAGGAGGAGGAAGTGGTGGAGAATATGAAGAAGAAGAAATGAGAAAGACAAACAAAACACCCACCTAAAGATATATTAATCATATGATTCTGAATATTTTCTTTAGCTCAATTTCTTGTTAATTTAATTCTTGAACATATAGTACTACATCTATATTTATCAATCATATAAAATCTTAAAATTCTGGACCATAGACCAAATACATTGTATGTAGGAAAAATACCCGGTAGATAAAATTATAGATAATTTAAAGTAATGTTATTTAACTAAGCTATAGTGTATCCTGTAGATGAATTGAAATACAGTCAAATTCACATTAAAGGCCACCTCTGTATAAAGGGCACCTGCATATAAAGATCAATTAAACATAACTTTTGTTAATATTTTCATACTAAGTAAATCTCTCTATTAAGGCCACCTGTTTATAATGGCTACTTTTGTCAGTCCCTTTGAGTATGGTGAGCCGGCCTGGCTCAGTCGGTAGCGTACTTGACTCTGGATCGTGAGGTCGTGAGTTCGAGTCCTGCCGGTGACAGGTTGGTTTCCTGTCTTTTGGATGAGACAGTAAAAACTGGAGGTCCCGTGTCACAGTAGGTGTCGGCACCTTAAAGAACCCTCACTGTTCAATGGCCGTAAGTGCCGAGCATAGGCCAAAATTTGAAGTCCTTCACCGGCATTTGGTGACGTCTCCATATGAGTGAAATATTCTTGAGTGGGACGTTAAACAACAATATACATATACATACTTGAGTATGGTAGTCTTTATGGACAAGTTTGACAGTACTTCTTTAGGATCATTCACTGTAATCATTTATGTTTTGATATTTTTTACCTGATGATTCCCTGGAAAGCAGAGACAGACGGACAGAAAATGTGTGGATTACAATTTCTGATACCTCGAGTAATGACTGCAAGACAACTGTGAACTGTCCCAGAGCTGATGAAGAGTGGAACACTCTCTGGTTGTCTGAAATAAAGACAATTTCTCCTGTAAATCAAGTTTTATTTGCGAGAATTTCATTAATGCATAATTTCATAAGAGCTCTCACTTGCGGAAATAAAATTATTATGTTATGAAGTATATATGTTAATAGTATGACAAAATGGTCACTTGAAATCGTGAAAATATCATCTCATGAATAAATTTGCTCCTTGCCCATGTCCCGTTATCTTCTTTTAGTTTGCATGTTTTTACATCCCTAGTTAAATATGACTTGCCTTGGGTAAACAAATCCTCATGTCTCCCTACAACCAGGTCAATAAATGTATACTGTAATGTCTCAATGTACAGATCCCATTATGAGTAGGCAAACAGATCATGTATACTTGTTTTTCGCTATGAGTGTAAGAGTTGTCTCCCTGTAGTTATCACCTATTTACACTCAATGAGTACATGACACTTTATATTTGGCAAAGGAAAAATAATGATGAATATTTGATGAGAAAATAATCAAATAACAATTGAGACAGAAATAAAAACTATTACTGCAAAATGAATTTGCTTTTCTAAAATTAATCACTTGGCATATATCATGTTTAGTTTTTAAGATGTATGATTTGAATTATGTATGAATTGAAATTAGACTGTAAATAAATGCATGTGCATACAAAGCTTCTAATGTGCAGACAAAGCTTCTGAGCAGATTTATGTGTTTCTGAGTTTGTATCCTTTACAAAACAGAGATGCATTAATTGTAGTTTTGTACAGTAAATGAAAACACATGTAGTAACTGCAATACTGAAATATATGCTAAATTTCCCATTAAATATCTGCTTACCTCTTCCTTCACGCCCCCAATGCTGCAACCTCTTCTCTATCTATCTTACTCTCTATACTTTTCTTAACATATCTACCTGTCTCCTCCCCTCCCCTCACTCTATCTACTGTCTATCCCTTTCTCTATTTATTTTACTATCTTTGTTTTCCATAAACATATATCACCTCTTTCCTGTTTCTCTTTTGTTTTGCCTATTTTACCTCTGTCTATACTTTCCACCTTCCTCTCTCTCTATTTCCTGTGTAAACTTTTCTCTATTTATTTTACCATCTACTGTTGCTTAGTTATACTAATATGGTAAAAAGTCTGACACTGAAATCACCAACTTCAATAGATACTTAAGCTCCATTTTATTTTTAAATAAAAAGTGTTTGTTAAACATGGGTATAATGAGAAAACACATTATTTACTTAATTTGGTGATACTGCATGGTTCCTTATTCATAAATGTCAAACATATACATGTACCATATACAGTGGCACCCACCTCAAGACCACCTTGCTTTGCTTAAATTTTCAATCTGTTGATGAATAATCTAAAAAGTACAAAACCTTTCTTAACCCTGTCAACCCTGCAGACCATGATAGACTGGTTTTAAACAACTGAAAAGCACATATCACTCAGATATTCAGGGGTGAAAGGGTTAAGAGACCACCTCACTCTTCAGACTACTTGAGTCAGTCAGTAAGGTGATCTCAATATCAAGGTTTTACTGTAATTATATTCTTTATTTGTAGCGCAAAATATATGTACGACACATCCACTACATTTTGATAGAAGTTGTTGCTAGAAGAAACAGTCGTTACCATTTTAAAGTACTGTATCAAGTCTGATATGGACCTAAATATATAAGAGAAAATGCTTCTCTTGTCTGAGCTCCTATCACTGGTCATTAACTTCTATGACTTACAAAAAGTTCATACAAACTTTTACGATCAGTCAACATTTCCGTATAGAACATTAACATTAGAAAGTGTTAGGTGGGTAGGCATACTGGCAGTTTTCCTAATGATGCTGTGAAAACAATTACAATGTACTTGTAAACCTTAAAAAAGTATACTGTGGGATGTGCAGATAATATTTCAGTCTCATTATCCAATGTAAATGCAAATACACAGCCGAATCTTTAGAAGTTTTAGTGAAAATAATGTTATTCCACAACCCCTTTCTAAAATTGGGACATGAAAATGACAACTTTTTAAAACTGTCAATTCTATTACAAGTTTAACAAAACATATATAAAATGACTATGATAAAAATTTGTAAGTTAAGATGCCATGAAAACCTCTCAAAAGCTAAGATGCTAATTTTTAGAGTGGATGCTATCGATTTAGTCATACGGTTAGATACTATTTGGCCTTATGTGTTAGCACTTTTTCTTTCAGAAGTATACATTTATATTACATCAGAGCTCAAATGATAACACTAACGATTGTCTTGGGCCTTTGTTTTGGAAACTTCTGTAAAACTATAACTTTGGTATGTTAATAATATATAATCCAGTAAGTATCCGGGCACTAAAAAAATGGGGAAAAATGAGTGGGTGCTTACTGGGACCAATTAAGAGTCAAATTGATATAAAACAGTTAATTTTTAACAAGGATGGAGGTAAAGTTGTAGTTATAAGCGAGGACACTTACCATCATTCCTCTGTAGCTGGGGGCTAGAGATTAAAACTGTTACCTATGTTTTTCTGGTCCTCATCAACCAGCTGGAACTCTGAACTACCGGGTATAGAGGAGGGGTGTTTATGGGGACAAGGACACTTTTTGTGTCAGTTAAGGTAGCCATATTTCTTGTTAAATGGCATTCTTTGTCTAGTATTTGATAACTCTTAATGATATAAATACCGTGCCCTACCACAGCTTCACTACACAATCATATTTGGCATCACATACATGTAAAACATGGTTCTATCTTTCTGTATGATACAAAGGTCTGCTAAATAGTAGTCAGTTGCAAATGGTTCTCACACAACTTTTGAAAATGTGGCAAGGTTAGTAATTTTTATTTTATGTCTTCATTTCCAATCCCATATGAGTAGGGGTTGCATGTTTTCTTTTTATGGATTCTTGTCATACACATCACCATTCAAACGTTCTTTAAATTTCTGGATACATTGTTCAATGGTGTCCAAAGACAAAGACTCAGTGGAACTGCTTTTGTTACCTTTGGTCAACATTAGAACTATCAATAAGTATGTTCTCAGCTAATTTAATTTTGTTTTATAGAATTGTTGATCTGACAACAAGGTGATAGTCAGTTCTTGGTAAACTGAAACCTTTATTTATTTAGAAATTATGGCAGTATATCTGGTTTGGTGATGAATACCTGCATCAAGGGGGAAATAGAGTTACCATTCTTTTGTATTATAAATATATTTTAACAACAGAAAACAGGACAACAGTTAATATTAAGCAATTATCTTCATGATCTCAGTAATTTAATTTTTCAATTACTTGGTCTTAATAATGCTATCTGACTTTACACCTGTGATCCCTAGTGACCATCATCACCTATGCTGGTATATCGAGATAACTGAAACGTTGAAATGGACGTTTATTTTAAAAGATAGTGGTGGTGGACAATAATGAATTTGGCTTTATAAGTAGAATTTTATATACTGGTAGCAGGAAAAAGGCTCCTCGAAAAATGTGGCAAAATTGCAAAAAAAATGGCTATGAATTGGGTGGCAATGATTCAAGAACTAACCATAATCTGATTCCATCATATATCAAATTCAATCAGTAACAGATAAAATTTTCTAAGATTCTGTATGTATTAAGGGGATTGTGCCACACTCAGAGGAAAGGGATTGTCCGAGTAACAGATACATTTTTTTACTTATCCTAAGTTTGATTCTGTATGTATTATAGGTGTTTTACGCCTCACTCAACAATTTTTCAGTTACCAGTATATGGAGCAGCCAGCTTTTAATGGTAGAGAAGAGAGCCCAGTTACAACACACCCAGGAAGAAACCACCAGCCTTCCGCAAGTACACTTGCAAACTTCCTCACAAAATCAGCTCAGGTTCCGTCAGGTGGCAAACCTGCGCTGACCAGAAGTGATAGACTTCATGATTTAAAGCACAATGCTATAAACACTTGGTTTTGAAGGCCCCCTTTAATATTGTATACTGTAAACAGGGAAATTTTCAACCCGTTTTACTTTTGCTGCTTTCACCCTCATCATCAGTGGGCGAATTCAAAACTGGGCAAATTCAAAATGATAAATTCATCTATTTTAATAATTGTAGAGAGTATTGTTTATATATTTCATTTTAAACAACACACAATTGTTTTAAAAAAAAACTTGAATGTGGACATGCAGAAAGTAAACATGCACAAGTATTAATTGTTAAATAAAACAAAAATGAAATAAAGTCATGTTGTAAATTAGAATTTTAATGAGTCTGGGCAAATTTAAAATGGGGCAAAACTGTTTGCAAGTGTAGTAAGGTGAAAAAAATATGGGGCGAAAATAACCCTGTATACAGTACTTGGGTAAATAAAAAAACTTGATAGTGTAAGAATTTTTGCCTCGAGCATTTGCTATGTTTGTCTCTGCCAAATCCAATTCCCATAATGTCCTTTTTTGGCAATCAAAGGATCAAATTAACATAGCATCAGCATTTTATGATATGCACATTTCCATATGATACCAATGACACATGCCGAATAATAAAACATTTTGGCAACAACTGTGGAACTAGTTGCACTCTAATTCTGTGGAAAGTTGAAACACAACAACAAAACCTGTATTATATGTTAAACTTTGTTTAAAATATGTTTCTTGTGTTCATTTTTCTTGCAGGCACAACTAGTCCAATAGTATTCACCAGGATATTTTGCGACTTGTGATACCATACCAAGTTTGAAAAGAATTAAATGAAAATAAAAAAGTTCTTGCATTTTCTACATAATATCCTTTTTTGACAATCAAACTCAAAGGGCCATGACTCTCGTGAAAATTAATGCAGCACCTTCATTTTATGATATGCACATCTTCATATAATACCAATCACACATGCTGAATCGCGAAATATCCGGGTGAATACTATTGGACTAGTTGTGCCTGCAAGAAAAATGAACACAAGAAACCAGAAACTAGATCACAAAGGGTTATAACTCTAATTCTATGAAAAGTTGAAACATGACAACAAAAAACATATTATATGTTAAACATTATTGCTCTCACAAGACAGTGATCTTTCTAAGACAATTTATCTCAAGGATAATTTAACTGAGTTTCTTTCAGAATGTGGTCTCTCAAGACAGGTGGTCTTTCATAAGAGTGGTCTCTCAAGACAGATGGTCTTTCATAAGAGTGGTCTCTCAAGACAGGTTTCACTCAAGACAGGTTTATCTGTGTTTTTCTTTTAATAAATTCCTGTGTACTACAGACCCTTCAAGAATCTTTGTAAAATTTGAAATATGGTAACTGCCTTGTGTATAATATATAGTATGTAATATCTTGGATCTGCAAAAGATTATGATGTCTTCCTTGTTTATCTACATGAAAAATAGCTTTATACAAAGTGGAATATTGGTTATCATATATATATATATATATAACATATCTAACCTCATTCATTTTTTGTTATCCACAAAGTTAACATGAAAACCAGAATATTTAGATCAGAGGTTGTTGGTGATTAACTCATGAACACCTGAAGTTACATTTGGACCTGTCCATTTCAAAGAATCATTAAATTCAGTCAGAATTCAGCAGTGTATGATTTTTAATTTTATAATAATTTTACATGCACTATGAACTTGTTCACTCCTGAAAGATGACAGTAGACCATACTATTTATTGATCTGGGTGAGTCCAAATGTGACTGCAGGGGTTGATAAGTTAAACCAGTATAAACAAATGTTGGAAGAATTAACTGACATCTCACTCCTCCAATGATGATACTACATCCAACTGTGTTGTCCTTCAATTCTTTGTACTGAGTTTTCTTTGACAATTAAACTAACCATTAAAACAAGTAAATCATTCCTTGTTGACATTGAACTACACATATGATCTCCAGATGTTGACATCAAAATCAAAATGGTAGGTTACTTTATAATAAGTCAACATGTGTTAAGATTAATGATGGTGAAGCTCACTTCTTGAATTTAACTTTCTTTTTTTTAATAATATCTTAAATCTAAGTCTAAAATTGCAAACTTTTGTCTCAAAATTAATGGACCTTTCCCCACTTAGCTTTCAAGAAAACCCTCATGTAAAATTTCTTATTCCAGAAACAGAAACAGTCATATCTAGATACTACATATAAATGACAACAAATATATTTGCTTATCAAATTGAAAGTCTGTTTAAAATGTATAAAAAAGACGCTGCTACACTGTCCAGTTTCTCGTGTTTAAAAAAAGATGCTAATACATTGTTCAGTTTCTTGTGTCCAAAAAACGATGCTAATACATTGTCCAGTTTCTTGTGTCCAAAAATAGACGCTAATTCATTGTCCAGTTTCTTGTGTCCAAAAATAAATGCTAATACATTTGTCCAGTTTCTTGTGTCCTAAAAAAGATGCTGATACATTGTCCATTTCTTGTGTCCAAAAAAAGACGCTAATATATTTGTCAAGTTTCTTGTGTCCAAAAAAGATGCTGATACATTGTCCAGTTTCTTGAGTCTAAAAAAGACGCTGATACATTTGTCTAGTTTCTTGTGATAAAAAAAAACTGCTAATATATTGTCCTGTGTCTTGGGTCACAAAAAGATGCTAATACATTGTCTAGTTTCTTGTGTCCAAAAAAGACACTGGGGCATTGTCCAGTTTCTTTTGTCCAAAAAAGATGCTTAAACATTGTCCAGTTTCTTGTTTCCAAAACGCTAATACATTGTCCAGTTTATTGTGTCCAAAAAAAAAGACCCTAATACATTTGTCCAGTTTCTGGTGTCCAGATTGAGACAATGTAAATTCCTGTATAAAAAATCCAATTTTCTTAAAACAGAATTACATATAAGAAAATACACAGAGAAATTGACATTCTGCCCACAATGATCTTGACCGCAGATTTAACGCTGACATTCAACAGGGTCATCATCCTACTATTGCTGTGGGATAGCTGCCTGTATCATTTGATGGGCAATAAAATTATACTTTACTGAAAATTTTAGTGAAAAAAATGCTTTTGGAAAACATGCAGAAAAGAATCAACAGTATAACACAGTTGTTACGAGCGTCAGATTTTCAACATAAAGGTCAGTGGCTCGATCACTAATCATGCCAGATTTTCAGAGATGAGTTTTCATCTCTTGTCTGTACAGCTCTATGACTAGACAGAGGATAAATAGTCTAGGATATGCACTTTGATACTGTTGTCAGATTATCCAAGTTAAACAGTATATCCTGATTTTTATGGGTAGAAAAATATGTTGATAAAAATCTAAGCAATCTCAAATTTCAGATACATGTATCTTGAAGTAATTGGATTTAGTTTCTGAATTACTATCTATGTCTAGGATATAGTGAGGATATATTCTTGTATTGTACAAAAAAAAAAAAAAAAAAAAAAAAAAAAAAAAGTTTCCTTACAACAATGTTAATTTTGGTTCAGAAAGCAATGTTCCTTGTCCACTGTAAGTGTATTACTTATTGAGAAAAAAACCTACACATACATTAATCAATCTTTCATAAAGACAGCAGGTAGGAGGAGGAAAACCATTGAGATAAGCTTGAGTAGGTATATAAGTTGGCAGTTCTGAATAACCCAAAGAATTCCAAAATTAGCATTGCATTTTCATAGAGAATTACTGTACTCCAAACACATTTTTCAGCCAAAGAAGCAAAGGGATTGGAATCTTTCCAAGTTTTCCAGCATATCTTGATGACCTTTTCATGTGCAGTAATGTCTTAAAAAATTATTGTTTTGTGGCTAAATGTATATACAGCAAAAGATGTCAGTGATTTTGCCATTTTGTGATTCGAGATAATGAGAATTTTTACAACGTATCAATCAATATGATAGTTGGGAGAACTAATTATTTCTCTCAAAATTATAAAAAGTATATTATACCTAACAGCTGTTTTTTTCTTTACTGGAGCAAAAGTGTACTGACATTTTCAGATACATGTATGTAGAATCCTGCTGTGACCTTTATTGTAAGATGGGTGACCTTCAAATCTCTCAATGTCACTGAACCATTTTCATTTAGTCTTAATAGTACTTGATTTATCACATATAAAAATGGCAAGAGATAATCATTAAAACTGAATTAGATCATATAATATCTATATCTATGTATGTAGGTATATGTATGAAGCCTATAATAGCTATAGATCTGTATGTATGTCTGTATCAACATTTTTATGTCTGTGTGTTTATAACACACACACACACACACACACACACACACACACAAATATATACATACACATACATACACACACACACATATGCACACAAATATATACATACACACACACAAATATATACATACACATACATACACACACACACTCACACACACACACACACACACATATATATATATATATATATATATATATATATATATATATATATATATATATATATATATATATATATATATATATATATATATATATATATATATATATATACACACATATGCATACACATACACATACACACAAACACTATAATTGTGGCAAAATTAAATTAAAATATCAGAGCTCAGATACATATTTTCCTCAATGGATCAAGTCATTCAAATGATCCTTTTTATGGACCAGAAACTTGAAGACAAATATTTATTAAGCATGTAGGTATCAATAGTAGATATGTTTATTGTTTTTCACAGTTCTTAGTTTATCTTTAGTCTTGGAAGTCATTCAAATTAGAATATATTGTTTACTTTAGATGTATATCTACAGTGTATCAAGTTCTAACAAAATACTACAGACAACAGATTAAGTTATCTGAGAATTTTCTTAGCATTCTTTTCTTGTTTAGATTTAATGGAAATTAATGTACAGTGGAGATAAGAGCTAATCAGTTTTGACAACTTTTAAGTAATATTTTCAAACCATGCTCTCATCAAACTGTATTAACTCATCAGCCCCTTAAAAACAATGGACTCTTCTGTAAATCAAGGACTTTGACAAGTCCAAATATGTCTTTAGGGGTGAATGAGTTAATCCTCTCAAGGATCTCATCATTTGTTCTATCTTCTATTTATTTCTAGGTGTGGGTCCTGATGTAAACATTTCTGAATTTTACTTATCCCCTAACAAATCATTAGATATAAAGTCAAACTGGATTGTAAAGACCACTCAAGGGAATAGTCAAAAGTAGTCATTATAGACAGGTGGCCTTAATAAACAGGTTTATTCATTATAAAAAAAGTTAAAAAGGTTATGTCTGAATGGCCTTTACAGGCTGTTGCCCTTTATATGCAGGTGGTCTTTAATGCAAATTTGACTGTATTTTCTCCTGTGGCAAGAAATAGCAATTTGATGAAGCTTCATATATCATCATCACAATGTAATGGTTTAATGTAAGTTTATGTTGCCACTCACGTAAGTTTCTTTCATGTATCGAAAGCGATTCTGCAGCTACAACAAATTTAATAGCTCTTGAAGAACTTTCTTTGCAGTATGTTTTTTTTACATTCAAAGAAATACCTATTTGGGTTTTTGTTATTTTTTTCAGGTAACTGTTCAAAAACATGGAAATATTAAATTAGGTAACGGCATCTGCACTATGACCTTGAATTGAGTTGACTATTTTTAACTACTCACAACTAATCTCAGAGACATCAGTGAAAGCAAAACATAAGATTCAATTTGAATTTTCAAATTTGTCAATACAAATGTCTGAACAACCCTCCCCAACTCACATCCCCTAGGAAATCATAACTTCCTCCCTTTTCATTTGAAAGTTATGAAAAAAGGTAGATTTTGTCACTGACATTATCATCTCATTTATATTATTATAAAGATGTTGTAATCTGAAGACTCTAGGAGCCCATACGACCACCTACATTTACCATATACATTTACAAACTATATTGAAATTGTTCTGGCGACAGACAAGAAATGATAGACAGCTTGATGAATAAAAAGACAGAAAAATAAAGAGATAAACAGAAATATAAGTAGATAAATGAATAAATAGACAGATGAATTAACAACACAAACAGCCAATGGATGGACAAACAAATACCAGTACTTAAATGTGCATTAAATTGCATTTATTCTCCTAAATATGTCCGTGTGTTTACAATCATTTCATGTTGTTTTTGTTCTTGATAGAAAGATAGATTTTTGATTTTAGGATGGATATATATCTTTCAGAAAGATGGATTTTTGATTTTAGGATGGACTTACCGTTTCAAAACAATGCCGAGGATCACCATGGCATTTTGGATTAGGTCAGAGTTGTTCATGTCCATCAAAATGTTCAAAACTCGCAATATAGATTCAAGACCTAGGTAAAGAGATAAATTACATATAATCTACAAAATTACATACAAAATGTACAATTTGCTATCAGTATAAGTGTATATAAACTGTACAACTGTGGAAGTTTCCTTTTAGTTTGCTTTGCACTGTAATTTACTAAGGCATTCTGGGTAAAAATATGTCTGTAGATATCAATAAAAAAGATTACAAAAAATACTGCTCACATTGCCACTTTTGATTAATGCATTGGCCTTGTTTGATTAAAATTTGAGGATGAAACTTGAGTTATTTAGTGGAAACCAAAGTGTTGCATACAGTAAATTGAACAAACAGACAAATAAAAATCAATATATGGTCAAACTTAAAGGCCACACTTGTATAAAGGGCACCTGCCTATAAAGGTCATTCAAACAAAACCTTTGTTAACTTTTTGATAATGAAAAAACCTCTGTACAAAGACCACCTGTATATAATGGCTACCTTTGCCAGGTGTTACATACTATTTGGATCTCCCTTATAAAAAGATACTTTTGGGATGGGGGGATACAAATAGTACATGAAACCGGTCGGTCCCTTGAGTGGCCTTTATAGACAAGTCTGACTACTGTGAATGTTTATTTACAATTGATGTAAGATTTCATTATACTATAAACATTTATTCAGACCTTGGCAAGACAATACAGACATGACTGGATATGAAACATACAGATTTTTATTGTCATTACCATATTGTGGATATCACATCTAGTATACTACTGGTCTAGAAACTTCTCAACCCAGTCAACTGTTGAAAGCAGTCTGATACAATATTGTTAAAATTGTATTCTGCAGCAAATTCTGTGTAGTTGGTGAGGAAAAATGTGCAGCCAGACCAGGGAATTGAACCCAGGACCTTCCGAATTTAACACTAGCAGGATGCTCTAAGCAACTGAGCTATCAGGGCTGATACCATCTGTGCCGCCATACTCTTCCCCCTTTAACAAGATTTCTGACCCAGAAATCAATGAGACTCTGTACACACACCACAGTGAGTTATTTTAATTGGGTGCTAAATGTAGTAGGTGAGGAAAAATTTGCAGCCAGACCAGGAATTGAACCCAGGATCTTCCTAATACCAGAAGGATGCTCTAACCAACTGAACTATCCAGGTCCATACTTTCTGCACTGCTACACCTGTATTTGACCAAGTGGCTGGCAAACTTATCTTGACCAAGACATTGGGGGTCGATGGACAAGTGGCTAGAACATCTGATTAAAACCATGAAATCTCTAACCTCTAGTCATTATGGGCTCAAACCCAACTGGAAACTAAGCTGATTTTGTGAGAAAATTTGCCAATTTACATGCAGAAAGTTGGTGGTCTCTTCATGGGTACAATGTAACCAGGTTCCCTCCTATGAAATTAAAAACTGGCTGCCACCATACAACTGAAAAATTGTTGAGTGTGGCATAAATCACCATTCACCAAAAAAAAAAAAAAAAAAAAAAAAAAAAAAAAAAATTCAAGCTAGACATGTTTGGGTTTGTACTCACAGCAAACATGTACCAACAATCACTACAAAAGCAAATTTGTGAATTTCTGACACTATCGATTTTTGGAATCAAGGTCATGGCCAAGGTAACTGATTAATTCAAAGTACATGTTCATGAATTAAGTGTAGCATGTGCACTATACATTGAATGTATTTCAATCTTTTGCTGCAAACATACCAACAGTAAAATTGTAAAGCTTTGCTGTAACACATCTTCAAGGACTCAAGGTCAATAATTGATATCAAATGTACAGACACATTGGATAAGAAGCCTCCATCTTTAATAAAAGTTATGGATGTGCTTAACTCAACGACCCCTGAAAAACATTGGACTCTTCTGTATATCAATGATTTAGACAAGTCCAAATGTGTCTTTAGGGATGAATAGGTTAAAGATGCTGTTCAGAAGAAAAACAATCTAAAAGACAATCAGACTTAATCAC